>NW_010582456.1:40960-63505 GCF_000705375.1 Tinamus guttatus | reverse complement strand
AGCCAGGAGGCTTCTCCCACCCCCAGCACTGGTTTCAAGGGCATTTTCTGCAGCTCGCAACACAAAGCCTCATCTCAGCTGTCTAAGCAAAACAGCTGAGAAGAGGGGGGCTACCTAGAGTCACAGACTTGCTTGCATGAAAACTCAAGCTTGAAGGTCAGTGGCAAAGGAGAGGCTCCGGTGACACTGCAGCGAATGCGAGGGACAACGCATGGGGCCAGGTGGCAAAGCCTGCAGCTTCATCCACAGCCTCCTACCCACTTATTCACGTATTTTGGCATCTTGGTTTATTCCAGCCATGCACAGCAGCAGGCATCATGTTGCAAACTAAATCCTTGCCTTCCCCCCAAACCTTCACCTGACTTCCAGCCAAAGTTTCAGTTTTTACTCCATTTCCACTCCGTGGCCCCCTTTTATCCGTACGACCTTCCTCATCTTAACTACTTCCTTTAGTTTAGCTCAACATACACCTTTATACACTCCTTATAAAGCAGTGTCCCAGCCTCAGCATTTTTGCTGCTCTTTTCAAGTTCTCAGTCTCTTAACCTATTTCCTGCAACACACACGAGTCAGACAAGTAACAGCACACTGGCAAGTTTCTGGCCAGAGTTTTCCTCAGATCTGGACACATTTCCAGAGATGTTCATAGAAACCATTGATATCAGATGTTCATCCCAGGGGATGTGGATGCCCGAGCACTGAAGCAAGGGGCTCAGGGACTCAAACAGCAGCAGTGGCCCCAGGCTCCCCATCTCTGGGCTGCAGAGGGTCAGGGGCAGCAAGCTCTGGTTCTGGGGCATGTGGGTTTATCAGAGCCATTGGATGGGGAGGTTTCTGGGCACTCTGGAGGTGTTTCTGCACACAGGTAATTTGGAAGCCAGCACAAGACTTAAGCTGCACACAGGGATCCCCTGGCTCAAGCAGAAGGCAACGTTATTCAATCGCAAATGGTTGGGTTGGAGGCGTTGTTTTAAAAAGCGCTCTGAGCATCACCTACAGATTCAGCAGGCAGTCCCGGCAGAATCTTGGTTTCTAAATACTGTATGCATAGAAACTCCCCTGGGGGCATCGCTGGTACCTTATAATAATATTCACCGTGGGATCCTCCTAATGCAGGGTTTGAGTTCCCTTGTGTTAAATACACGCACCTCGCTTGCTGCAGCATGCAAGGTGAGCACACCAGCGAGCTGCTGCGTGCAGGTCACTGCAGCTCCCCGCTTTGCTTCCAGCCTTGCTCCAAAGGCTTCAACCCACGATTTCCATAAGGGAACCCGGGCCCAGCTTGCACATGCTGCCCTAGGAAAAGCTGCTTGGTTGCCAAATGGTCTCAAGCAAAGGAATGAAACAGAGGAAACCTGAGTCTCTACTGCAGTTTATATTTAATTAGAGCACAGGCAGCTTATGCAGCAGTTTTGGAAACATATTGTCTTACAGCATATTGGATATTTGTATCTTAACAGCTCGGCATTGATTTCTTTTATGTAAAGGAAGAGGGGGAAGAGAACTGCATGCCCTAAGTTGCGTTAGCTCCAAAGAGACGCCTGCACCGCTTGGGCTAATGTTTAGAGTAATCAAAGGCGTGAACTCATGTATTATGTATGGCAATGAGAGTTCTCAGTCTTCTGCAAAAAGGAATCTCCAACGTTTGGTATTTTGTTAGCATGCTGGCACCATATGGCTCTCCCCTGCTGATATTCTTTCACACCAGAACTTTATGTTCAGATGCTTTAGTTAATATTTTACCCAGCAAGCATAAACAAGATGCAAAGATTGCAGTCGACAGCAACCTTCTCTTAAACCGCGCACCCATGTTAATAATGAAGGATGCTTTCAGCAAGTAGTTTCCTGAACACGTGCCTGGCTCCCCCTTTACACCCCTCTCAGGGGTCAAACTCAGACCATTTACTTTTTCTGCATTAGCACCAAACCCAGAGTGACATTTTCACTCAGAAAACAGCAGCATGGGATGCATTCAGGCACTCCATATGCATAGTTTATAGTAACATCTAACTCAAGGTTGGGTCTCCCCTTGTTTTGCAGTCCAAGCTGTGGCAGCACGTGGATGCCAAGGCAAATTTGGGATGAAGTCCCTAGGACACATCCTTGAGCCCAGCAAAGCTCACAGTCTGATGGGCAGCTTCCCCTCAAGGGTTAATGCTAAACTGCCCAAGAGTTTTATGCCAAACTAATGGTTTTGAGCATCCAGCTCGATTGACTTCACCGCAGTCATGTTCCCTCCCTGTCCTGTTTTGGGCACACAGAAGCACTTTGGAAAAGTGCAGCTTAGAGATTTGCCTCTAAATGTTGCATTTAGATGCTTCCTTCTCTCCTCCCCCTCCTACCCCCATGCCATAATATTCTTTTTATTCTCTAATATTCTTAAAACAAATAGGAGCCAACAGATGTCTTTCAGGCTGCACTCTTATTAATGAGAATATTGGAAGAATGGAAATCAGGTCACAAATGTTTAATACTTTGTTTAAAAAGTCTTCAGCTTCTTTAAAGAGTTCCACTAATCCCAACATGACAGATGTACAAGGCAGTTTTGCTTGGGGCAGATTAAAATTCTCGCTCTGATTTGCTCTTTCATTTGGTCTGATTAAAATAACATTGCAATTTTTATAATGTGCTGACTTCAAAATAAAATAATAATAATAATAATAAAAGGAAAGAATAAAGAGTGACCAGTAAAGGCCAGTGTGATCACAATAAAACCAAATTTATAGCTGTTGATGGAAAAACATCACACAAAGAAATGAGGGACAGAGCCCCTACCCAGGTTAGCATTAAAGCTTTCTGCTAAAGATAAAAGGGGAGCCTTTTCAAACTATGTTTTTCCATTTGAAAGTGTTTATTAATCTATTCTCTCTGAAGCAAAAAAGCTCAAATGAAAGACAAAGATCAAAAGTATTTTAATTCAGGTGAAAATATTTTTTTCCAATCTTAAAAAAAAATTATAAATAAATAAAGCAGAAGTGAGAAGTGGAGGGTTAGAGCTGTGTCCCTTCCCTATTCTGTTGTAAAGTCCTGGCCCTTGTTGGAAGGCGTCCAGCCGCCGAATGAGGCGATCTTGGCCCCTTCGGCTGCACCTTTCCTCAACCAGCCCATAACGTGCCTGGCAAAGTGCCCTTGGCTTTCCTGGCATCCCCTCGTGCAGAGCAGATCTTGCCACAGGCCCATTTCTAGACGAGCCTTTGCAGATAACTTCGTTTACACACTGGTACCGAACGCGCAGGGCATCTGAGTCACGTACGGCAGCGCAGAGCGTAAATCAATGAGCCGGGATGCTCTAATCGGATCAGCGGAGAGCAGGAACCCAGGCCAGGGCCTGGCCTTGCTCATGGCTCATCCCCTTCCCGTGGCCACTCACAAATGAACCAGCCCTCCCCTTAACTCTGCCCAAAAGCAGCCACAGTTCCCATGCTGGATGCCTAAGGGCCACTTTCATAGAGGGGTTTCCTCCTCATACACAGGGGTTCAAAATCCTCATTTTGGGTTAGGTATATAGCCACATTCCTCTCAAACTCCAGTTCTTGCCTGTTACAAGAATGCAGAGAAAACACAAAATACCTCTGTTTCCAAGAAGTCAGCCCACCCAGGTAATTTTTGGAGTTCTACACATGTTGTTTTTGATTATCTCCAGATTTGCACAGGCCAAAAATCAACCTTGCCCCAGCCCAAGAGGATACTCAAGAAAAGAGCTACTTGAGAACTTCACAGTCTCCCTCTCCGCGCGACATCCTGAGGTGCTGCTGCTGTCACATGCTTGGAAAACTGGAGAAAACTGCAGTAGGAAGAAAAACCTGTGTACACAGAGCAATTTTCCTCTCAACACTAAGCTCTTTTTCTTTTCTTCTTCTTTCTGCATCTATGAAATACATATATATATATTTATATATGGAAACCCTTTGTGGCTCTTGCTTTTTGGCATTAGTGACAACCTGTCTCCCAGAGTCCGCGAGCAGAAAACCCATATAGAGTCACTTCATCTGGGAAGAATGTGCTTTGGGGGTTTTCTCCTGCCCCAGGAACTTCTCATCCCACTTCTTCACTCGCACCATGATCTCCTTTTTTAAGGGCTAGGTGGCAGCTCAAGTTTCTACTTTGCATAGGTAAAGATAAACAGCCTCCAAAGTGATACAGAGTGTTTTAAGACACAATCAGCTTTAAGGATGTCAAAGTGAGGCCAGCAGGTATTGCGGACTCTGTGTGACATGGCCATGGGACACCAGTGTACACAAAGGAGCTGTTCTCTGCAGCACCCACCAAAACCCACAAGGAAAGTGAAACTGCAGGGTGGGAAGGAAGAGGTTCCCGACAGGGAACTGAGAGGATGGGCAGGAGTTGCTCCCAGCCCCTTTCAGGCAGCACCTATAGGTCCCTCTCACACAGATACAGATAAACCTGGGCCCTGAAGCCCGTCTTAGCCACCCTCCTAGGGCTCAGCATCCCACCCTACACGGCCACAGGGTAAACAGCATTTGCACAACAAATAACTGCCCAGGGGATTTTGCAGGGGAGGAAGAGCAAGGTTACTACTTCCCAGCTCCTTAAGTTTCCTACGTGGATCAGCTACACCAAGCAGAAAGGGAGACAGCTACAAAGTGATGGAGGAAGATGTCCTTTGTGAGCGTGCTGCACTCGAGTTGCACAGTTCATAGTCATAAAAAATAAGTCCTTCCCATTTACAAGCTACGACACACACGCGAAGGGAAGGGGAGCGCAGGGCCCACCCCCACGTTGCCATTAAACTCCATCGCATCTGACTTCCCAGTGGTAACGCGATACCTCCCCCGTTCTCCCTCCCCTTCCCACGGCTGAGTTCATGTCTTCTGGGAAGCCCAGCCCAGCCGTGGCGATTTCCCTGCGTGCTCTCAGCTTTCCTGTAAAGCTGCCGCTTCCCCCTTCTCGCTCTGCCAGGGGTAGGCTGCCCCCCAAACTTTCCTATGGGCAGATGCAAGCGCAGCTTTGCAAAAGAAGTCCCCTCTGGACGCAAAAGGACGAGGTGCTCCTAGCTCCCTATCCAGCAAAGGGCATTTTGCATCGTATCTTTTTTTTTTTTTTTTTTGGGAAGGGGGAGGCGGGGGGGAGTGATATGGAGAGATAAGGACTATAATCTCTCCTCCCTCCCCTAAACCCCCGTTTGAGGGAGGGAGGAAAGTCTGTATTCCCGAGCCGCAGAAGCTGGGAAAATCAGTCCGTTTGGGATACGTTATTGCTCCCCTCCTCTCCCCATCAAAAAGATGACGATACTCCCATTTCCACCCAGGAGCCAAGCTGGGAAGCGGCACCTCGAAACAGAGTTTTACAGAGGAGAGGGAGCGTGGCGGGGGAGAAGTGTTTAAAAAATGTCTACTAAAATGGCAGCTGCTCTGACGCCGAGCTACGTCTTGCAAACTCAGCCCTGCCCTCATCCTCTGACTGCCAGGAAACGGGGCCGATCCGCTCGCAGCGCCGGGTCCCGAGCCGTGATTCCTGCCCCTTTACCGGAACTTTTGCTCCGGGATACCCGGCGCGCCCGGGAAAGGGACAGTCCGCAAGGAAACCGGACTGGCTCTGCGTCTCGGGAGCCTCAAAGCCCCGAGGGGTCGAAACTTGGGAGGGTTTTTCTTGCAAACGTCTCGCTCTTGGAGGTCCTGCGCTTTCTGGGGCAGAGCCCCGGCCCCGCACAGCTCCCTTCCCTCCCCGCAGCCTGACCCTCACTTTGCGGCTTTGCTGAAGTTCCGAGCTCACAGGAGCTTGGCCCAGCTGCTTTATGTGCACTGACCCCCCCAGCCTCCGTCTGCGAGGCACCTGGGTCCGCTCCGCTTCCCCCAGACACCCTAGCCTGGGGCTAGGCTTAGCCCACACAGCTTCAGTAAATAAAAGTGGGGAGGAGGGGGGAAACGGAGTGGGGGGACCCGCCGCCCCAGCCCCCAGGCTGGTCCCCCTGCTCGGTGGAAGCCGTCTGGGACGAGGAGGAACTCGACGGGCAGAGGGGTGGGAAGGGGGAGCACAGAGAGGCTGCCCCACTGCGAGAGTGGCACCGACCAGAGGAGAAGGAAAGGGAAGGTCTGGGGGTTCGTCCCGCTGCCAGCCCGACGGCGTGGTGGGGATGGGGGGGAGGTTATCCGTCCCAAAGTCACCAGTGCCACCTTTATCACCGTGCCACCTTGACCCTGGGCACCGTCTCCTCCCCCCGCACTGGGCTGCCCTCCAGGGACCTGCGAGGGTGAGGAGTGATTTTGGTCCCCACCCCGTCGAGGTGAAGGGAACAGGAGGGCTCTGCCGGTGCAGACACCTCCGCAAAGGGCTTCTCCGCGACGGGACCCCCAAACATCTGCTGCCCCGCTCAGTGCCAGCACCCTGACCCCTCCGCCACGCGACCCTGAGCCGCTCCGCTCCCTCCGGGCCCGGGGGACAGCGACGAGCTATTACCGAACCGCCCCAGGACCAAGAGGCGCCTCCCGCCCGCTTTCAGCAAAGGCATGAGGCAACTTCCTAGACTTTTCCCACTCTTCTCGCCTTTGTTCCCTAGGATCTCTACAAACTTTCAAATAATAATAATAAAAAAAAATAAAAAGAATCAAACAACAAATAAGTTATCCTCGGCAGCGGAAAGAGGCGAAGGAAGGGGAGAAGGCAGGCAGCTTTGCGAGAGAAAGAGGTCAAGGGAACAAGTTCCTGCGAGCGAGGCGGTTTCTCGGGCAGCAGGCGATGGTTTGTGCCTTGCAACACGCGCCTGCTCCAATCTGCGCCGCTCGGGAACAATAAACAGGATCATACAAAGAAGTGGAAAGGCGGCATCTTTGCTTCTGGTTTCTATGACAGCATCTGAGACAAACCAACTATAAACTCTAATTCCTGGATTCCACCCCCCCGCAACCCCCTTTTGTCTGCCATTAATTAAAGTGGCCATATGGAAAAGGCTGATAATAACAGCAGATGAGCCAACAAGAGAGAGCGAAAGGGAGGAAGAAAATAACTAAAAGTAGCGGTAGGGCCATGGCGAGGATTTTGCTGGGGCTTTTTGCGCTTTGCACGAAGGGGCTGCTCGGGAAGAGGGGGCTCAATCACAGCCGGGAGGGGAGAGCCGCACAGCGGCTGCCCCCCGGGGGCTGAGGTCCCGGGGAGCATCGCCCCTTCCCCCCGGAAAACTGTGCCCCAAACTCCAGCCGAACTCGTGGGGGTCAACGGCATTTTCCTCGAGCATCACCCCACCTTTCTCTTTCCTTCCCCAAACAAAACTTTGCCGATATCGATAAAGAGATTAGCGCAGCAAAGCCTCTTTTCCGAGCTAGCTAAAAATAAGAAGCCGCAGATTTCTGCCACGGTCAATGTAGAGAGTGAGCCACAAACATGGCACACTTCCCTTGCTCCTCGCTGCTATAAATAGAGGAGTCTAAAGTAGTCAATAACGGGAGAGAGAAAGGAGAAAAAAAAGAAAGAAAGAAAAAGAGAAAAAAAAAAGAGAAAAAAGAAAAAGCAACTCTGCTAGTTGCAAAAGCGAGCAGCCGGCGAGCAACTTGCCCGTGCAAACGTGCCTGCCTTGGCTGCCCCCTACGGTCCCGCCGCTCCGACGAAATATTTACAGGAAGAAAAAAAAATAAAAATAAAACTGCCTTCACTTCGCAGCAAGGAAATGCAGAGCGCGATAAGAGCCGCACGAGTCCGCAAAGCGCCGGCTTGAGATACCTGGCCTGGAGTTGGTTCGCGAGGCGCGAAGCGGCCGCGGGATCAGCACCTCCGAGAGCTCCGCGCCCGCGGAGGCGCCGGGCTCTTCCGCGGCTCCCGGGAGCGTCTTCCGCGAGCAGCGCGCACTTTCCTCGTGAGCAACATCCACCGATCTCTAGGTGCACAAACCCAGCAAAACCATCCTCTTCCAGAAATATTCAGAAAGTTTCCCGGCTGAATGCGATGTTGAGCTTGCCTTTTTTTTTTTTTTTCCTCCTCTCCTCCTTCCTCGTCTTATTCAACCTCTTTTCAGTTAGAAGCATAACATGTCCACTAGCATCTCGCGGCGAGCGAGCAAAGATGGACCTAGAAACATGATGATCATCATAAAATCCCCTCGGTTCTCCGGTGCGATTTTCAAAACAACAACCCCAGCCTTCATGCTCTAAAGGCGAAAAGCCTGCGTCTGTTTACATTAACCGTGTGATCCGATCGCCTTTTCCCTCTCTCTCCATCCAAGGAAAGAAAGAAAAAAAATTAAAAAAAAAAGGAGAAAAAAAAAGAAAGAAAAAAAAAGCCAGCGTTATCTGCCTTTGTCAGCGAAAGAACATAATATTGACTTACCTTTCCCCACAGCTATTGTCTGCCCCTTTGCAAAATGACATCACGGAAACCAATCATGAAATTTGCATGGGGGAGGCTGTGGGGGGAGAGTTCTTGGAGGGCAGCCCACTTCGCGTGTAAGATGGGTTGTTGGTTTCAATTAAATATCTGATACTCCTTAGTGTGTGAACTCTTAAGCCTGCTAAAGGCAATGTCTCATTTACTTAATGACCGCTCTCATTAATGGAAATGGCACAGAGGGGGCTTGCTGCGCCTTCCCTTTGTAAATACACTACCCATGAACCCTTGGGGTTGCAATATATCTGTTTACTCTCTGAGGTGAAATAAATTTACAGTATAGCATCAAAAAGAGAGAGAGGGAGAGAGAGATGGAGCCGCTGACTTGAGTGCGCAGAGAGTTGGGGCTCTCGCAGCCCCGTCTGCCCCTCTCGCCTCGCACTCCCCCTCCCCAAGCGCCAGCAGAAGGTGAGTGATTTTTGCCGGAGCTGATTCATAATTAATATGCACAAGGCTCGGGGCTCCTTTGATGGCAGGAGCACAAAAGGACGGAGAGCGCTACAAGCGCCGTGCCATCCCCCCCGCGCATCCCAGCGCGTGGTACAGCCCAATAATTCCTAATAGCAGCAAGCAGCGAGTGACAGATGCCCTGGGTTAGCACAGCTCCAGCGAAAGTACTTTACAATATTTATTGGTGGTTAGGAAGATGACCTATCACCATAAAGAACAGACTGGGAAATTTATCGCCTCTATGAACCTGGAAGTATTGCATATTAGCTGATATGCATATTCAAAAGCGAGTGGTTAAAAGGTGTATAAATATTTTTTTCCGCTCCCCTTAAAAATAAATGACACAACATATTCCTAGCAGACATCGCCTCACCCCAGCAAGAATGGATCACGTCTCAGACGGTCACGTTTTTGGCTTTTGCGAGGGGCAAGACGATAAGTCTTTAAAGAACACGATGACTAAAATAGTTTGAGGAGTGTTTCTAAGTGGAGGAGAGAAAAAAAAAAGTGCATCTTCTTCCATTACACGTATTTCTCTCCCGGAGAGAGCTGTACTTCCCGGGAGTTCGCATCATCCTTCCACGAAATAGAAGCGTTTTGAGGAAATCTGGCCACCCTGGGAAGAGGAAGACCTCGACAAGCTGGAGGAAGACTCTGGGGAGCCCCGCCCCCGGCATCGCATTAGCACATCCTCCCGGGCCGACGGGCGCATTAGCACTTTGCGTGCAACTTTTCGGAAATGGAGGAAAAAACGGGGCCGTGCTGCAACTGCGGGAGGGTCTGTGTGTGCGTTGTGCGGGGGAAAAAAATCTCCTTTCTGTCGAGCAACTCCTCTGCATCCACATGCAGTCCCCGGCGCTCCCGGGAAGATTAAGACTCCGTTGTCCTCAGTGACGATTTTCGGAGCTCGTGAATGGGCTGAAGCTCCACGAGCCTTCAGAGATGACGGAGGCAACACCCGGCAGGGGAAGTTGAGATCTGCTGATTTCAGGTTTGCAGAACTTCACCCCGGACCTGCCCAGTTCTTGGACCCAGCAGAGTCACGGGCGACAAACTGCCGGTCTTCAAGCTGTGTCACCTTAAGTACATTGTGCACGGGCAGGAAGGGGTGAAATCCCGCACACAGAGCGAGATTTCAGGCCACACAAGACCAGGACATTGTCACATACTTTCCTGACAGTGCGAAGAGACTTCAGCAAGTGCAAAGTGCAGCCCCATCCCACTTACAAATCTTTGCAGGAGAGGCCGATTTTATTCCCACTTTGGGTTATGTTCAATGACACGAATACTAATTTTGAATTGTTGGAGTTGCTTTGGAAATCCTTACCATGCCCATTTCCATGGTTTGCAAGCCTACTGTGCTCCCAAGCCATTAGCATAAAGGAGGCATTCAGTGGAGAGCTCTCCTGAAAAGCCGTTTTCTATCTCCTTTGGACACACCACGAAGATGGGGATATTTTACATCCTAAACCTTTGGCACTGAGGAATTCTATTAAACTCTTATCTGCCGGCAGCAGGCCCGGTTTACGCAGCATCACTATTGTCTGCGCCAGTGATAGAATCAAAGGGAGAGACAGAGGTTCAGCTCCTCTCCGCCAACAAGGCGGCTGCCTGCTCCCCTCTCCTATTTAGATATGTAATACCAAAACTTGAGAAACAAAAAGCACAATGAATAGGATGGAAAGCAGGAGGGAAGCCTGTTTACTTGCTTGTGTGCAAGTAAAAGTGTGCACACACGCTCTGCATATATAGGCATATGCACATGGGAGTGTACCCATATCTAAGTATTAGCACAGATTGCTTTTACTGTTGTATTTATTAAACCACACCATGCGCCTAGGAGCCCCTCAGGCGCATCAGGCTGACAGCTTTGATACCAAGTTCAGAGCAGGAAAAGCACCTGGCTCCCCTTTGTTTCCAAACTCGTCGGATTTCACCTCCTCCCTTCCAAGCTTCTGAAAACCGGGAAGCAAACGGTATCTTCCTCAGTGTCTGCTCATCACCAAGAAGTTTGGAAGCGAACAGGAATCACTCACAGCCACGAGCTCCCTCTCTCCCTCTAGAACCTCCCCACGCCTAAGCACTGAAGAGGCAGTTTTGGGCAAAACACTCGGTTTCTGAGCGGGGCCCCAGGCGCAGCCGGCGGGTCAGCACCAGCGGGGCGGACAGCTCCGGCCGCCGGGCCCGGGACACGCGGGGTTAACGCCGCTTTTCGGGGTGTTTCCCCCTTCTTTGGAGGAAAAAATAAAAACAAAAGCTCTTAGAGGCACTTTGCAACTGTTTTAAGGGAGGAAATAATTATTGTATCGTTCCCTGAAAGAGCCGCGTGGAGAAAAAAAATATATTTAGGTCTTTGGAGTGTGCAGGTTGAAACGGGTATTTTGAAGGTCACAGAATGCATAGCCTGCAGAAATGGGTGCCAAAAAGAGGACTTGAAAAAAGTACAGAAGGTAAAAAAGAAAGAAAGAAAAAACTACATTTATGTTTTCACATCATTTTAAACGTTCCGAGTTTAAGATTATCTCAAATTCATCACTATTGTGTAAACACACACATAGAGATACTAAGCTGCATTTTATTTGCTTCTTTGAGACTTTCAAAGTAATTTAGACTTCAAACTTTATGCATTTGTAATTGGCACGAACTTCTCCGGTTACCAGCTGGGGGTGAAAGATTTTTTCCTTGTTTCCTTCTGAAAGCTTCTATGCAGATGGGCTGGCTGCCTTAATGCCTCAGACTACAATTAGTGCTGTTGTATGCCGAATAGAAATGGCCAGCATTAATATTGTATATGGAACAGCTGAAGGGTTGCGAAGAAACCTGCCCACTACAGGCCCCTGGCAGATGGAACAACATGCACAGGCACAAAAAACTTTTAATAACCCTTTGCTCGCTCCCCAGCTCGCCTCTTCTCACCGAGCCGGGCGGTTCCTACCGAAACGGCGATGTCTTTGTCTAACCCAAATCTAGAGCTTTTTTTCTCCCCCCCACCCGGAGGGCAACATTTGAAACCGGCACAATCTTTTGCAACAGGCACCTTGCGTTATTCCAAACCTCTTTGTGCCTCGGTTAACGCATGCACTGGAGCGCATGCAGCTTAAGAGCCACTAACCAACTTTAGATTTGCTCCCCTAGCTCCCCGCTCTACCCCAATTATTCGACAATGTGCAAGAGCAAAAGCATCGCGAACAAAACGCACCAGAAAACAGGATTTTCTCCTCATTCTGCTCCCCGCCCCTTTCCCTCCTCGTTCTTTGTAATTAGCTGTAAATAGCGGCAGCGGTGACAAAGCCTCTCGGAGCAGCAGCGCTGGGACCCGCGCCCTTCGCGCACCCAACACTTTGCAGCTGAGCCCAGAGCAGAACGTGCGGTGGGGGGGCTGGAAACTCGCTAATTACAAAACTTCAGAAAGCCGCGCTCTCAAACCCACGCGGGAAACCGCTTTTCCCCACAAAACGAGGGCAGGAAACCGCCCCAGAACAGTTGGATAACGGAAGAGTTTGGGGGTCCACGGGGTAGTTCGGGGTCCCCCTCCACAACCGAGCCCTTTTATTCCCCCAAGGCGTGGCTTGAGGGGAGTTCGTTCTTTGGAGGAGGGACAGGAGAGGGCTGGAGGAGAGGGGCACCCAACAACAGCTCCCCCTCTTCCCCCTCCGACCCAAAGCGAGCGGTTACGAACCGAGGAAGGTCCCGCAGAGCTTCATCGTTGCCGGCGAGCGGTGCGTGTCTTGGCCCGGCTGCGAGGGAGGAGGAGGGCAGCGGGATCGCTCCGGGCTCACTCCATCCCTGGAAAAAGTTGTCGTCCGGAGCAAAAACTTATGCGTCGCGGCGGCCAATGGGACCTCGCCGCAAATTCCCCGCGGCTCCTTCGGCGGCCAAACCGCGGGGGCGGGCGCAGCCCCGGCCCCCGCCGTGTCCTCCCCGCCCCGGGCCCGGCGGGGCAGAGGGCAAAGGGGGACGCGGCTGTGGAAGGGGAGGCACCGCTGGGGTTGGTTAATAGGGGGCTGAGGTGGTGACATGGACATCCCGGTGTGTGTGGAGGTGTGGGGGGGTGTCATTTTACCCCCCAAGCATCCCCAGGGAGCCCCATCCGCCGCCTCCATGTCAGGGAAATCCTGGGACACCATCTCTGCTTGCGGAGTCCTCCCGCCCTGCATGTCCCCCCAGGTCATGCCCTGCAGGCAGCCCAAGGGCTGGAGGTACCCCCACCTCAGCCTTGCATTTGGATACTGGACCCCTCACAATCTGGGTCTGTTTGGAAACACATCAGCCCCACGATGGCCACACGCTGCTCACTGCGTGTTTTGGTCAAGCCTCAGGCACATGGGGCAGTGGGAAGGGGAGCTGCTTTTCTGGGAGAGACCCGCAATGGAAAAGGACGTGTCTCTGCCTCCAAGGACAGATGGCAACATTGGACTGAATTGATCCCAGCTGGAGAAAACTGGCTATGGGCCAGCGAGGAACACTTTCACTGGCCTCCCAGATGGAAAAGCAGGGAACCAAGCTACCAGGAAATAATAAAAATAATAAAAAAAGAAAATTAACCAGGATTGTGTTTAATATGTATAGTAGCAATGAACTTTGTTACTTCTTTGGCCTGGATGGCAAAGTGCTTTCTGGTGAGCACCCAGCTCGTCACCCATAGTAAAAACAGGGCTGATTCCTTCTGTGGGTCAGTCCTGGGGAAAGTGCCATTTGTGAAAGTGGGAAGAGAGGAAGGGTTTCCTAATAAAAAGCCCAGTTGTCAATATGAAAATGCTACAGCCTGACCTGGGCGGGTAAATAAGTGTGATGGCAGGGAGAGGACAGGCCCACCCAAGCCTTAGCTTGAGCAATTTGGGAAATGGAAAGGGGAAACGCTGGCACTCGGAGAGACAGGTGGCAACAGTAATAAGGAGCTCTGGACAAAGCTGATATTAACTGAAAGGGGCTTGAATGCAATTTATCTCAGCGGGGCATGTCTGTGCATTTGGGTTATTTTTTATTTTATAAATATAAGGGGGAATGCAGTTAGAATAAAGGTCAGCAAAGAACGTAGAACAAGAGGCTAATTCACTCTTTGGTGCAAGACCCCAGGCTGAAGCCTTTGTTGAAAGCATCTAACTCCTTAATCCAGATTTCTTTGAAGAGGGAGGGCTGGAAGCAGGGGGAGGGGAGGAGCAGCTTTGCTGGGGTCTAGGAGAGAGGCAAGTGGCTAATGCACTTTTTTTTTTTTTTTTTTTTTTCATCAGGAGTAACGGGTGGGCTTGTGTCGACATCTTTTCCCCTAGAAGTATCTGAAAAAAAAAAAAAAGATCATTCTGCCATGTTAGAAATGACTAAGGAGCTGGAACTGGGCCCCCTGTACATTTACATCTCAGCTGTGCAGATCCCTCAGAAGAAGGGGGTGTGAGACCGCCTGTTTAGGGAATGGCAACTCTGCTGTCTTTGAATTAGCAGCTCTGTCTTGCAGAATATTCTGCGCTTTATAGTTCCTTCAATCCCCACCTTGGAAGATGAGAGGTGACATTGTGGAGAGCTCTGCGCTTGGAAAATGACTTTCAGAATTACATTCTGGCAATTTGAAACTTTCACTCTCTCATCTTCAGCCTCTTGGGGCTTTAATGGGAGACAGCAAAGCGCCTCTTCCTCCTCCCCTCTTTTCTTTTCCTTCCCTGTTCTCTTGCAGTTGCAGTGGCCAGAGATTCAGCAAGGTCACTTAACTCCATTGCTTCATGCATGCAGGAGATCTCAAATTAAAGTGTGTTGAGAGCAGCCTGTTGAGATGAAACAGCCCGGGTGAGCAAGGAAACAAAACCAATTCCCGGAGGCTCCAGAAAACCTTCCCTTCCTCACACATTATCTGAGGGAAAAGGTGAAGTTGTGGGGGAGAGAAAAGCTGGGTCATCTTTGGGGTGAAAGCTCCTGCCTTTTGCCTAAGCAGAGAGAGCCCCAAAATGTCAGGGAAAGGCTGCTGCCTTTTGCATCCCTTCTTACTGTTTTCCTCAGCTCCCTCATTCTGCTTCTTGGCTTTCCTCACATACCTTTACTGCCCTTTGCCAGAGAGGCAGAGCTTGGTCCTGCCTTCCTCCATCCTTTGGCCTTGGAGCACAGTGCAAAGACATGGGGACTTGTTTGTCTGGGCTATGGGCTAAGCAACTATGTGATCTAGCTCCTCTTCACGGTGCCACCAGCCTTGTCTTGTGCAGAGGAGAGCAGGATTCAGCCCTGGAGCTCCAGAGGGAACTGAAAAAAGGGAAGGAGAAAAGTCATAGAGACTCCAGTGGCATCCAAATCACCTCCTGCCATGGACTCTGGGAAGCCACAAGGCTCTCATGGAAAAGGGCCCAAGGATTTCTGTCCCTTTGTTGTCTCTGATTTCTGCTGACGTGGTGCCAGGCAGGGAGCTGCAGGAGGGGGGAGTGATGTTGATTGGTCCATGTGTGCATTTTTGCATCTTAAAAAACACATACATATCCCCACAATGTTTCTCTGTACACCCCATCACCACATCACGCCCAGACTGTGTTACACCCTCCTCACCCCCTGTCCACAACAGCCCTGGCTCCTTCACAGAGAAGGAAATATTTCCAATTATCTGTTGACTGTTTGCTTCTGCCTTAAATCACTCACTCCACCACCTCTCGCATCCCTTTCGCATGGAAACGATGGAGAAACCGTATGCAGATACTGTCAAGCTCAACTTGATAGGTACTGTCAAAACTGCCAGAGTGTGGCGACAATAAACATTTTAGCTGGCTAACAATTTGCTGCAAAAAGGGTTGACCCTGAAATCAAGTTCTGCTGTAATGAACACTTTGTCTCCAAATATTTGCATTTTCGCTGACAAGGTTCACTCTCCAGGAGATTTCCTCCGCCCAGGAACAATCTGCCTTCCGATGAGAGGGAGGATGGATGCGGCTTCCCGAGATAGGACACTATCCCGCCGCGATGCACAAGGGGCTTGCACAGGCCTAAAATAAGTGGACTCACCACGAATGGGGGATGCCAGAGCTGCGATGTTCCTTACCTGCAGTGAGAGGCACATTTCTACATGGTTCTGCACCCAGAGCACCTTGAAGACGCAATGATGCCAACACATAACTGAAAGCGATGGATATCCTCCCTTAACAGATGGGGAAAATGATGCATGTGGTGTTTGGGACCATATTGATATGGTCCAGCCCCCTGCGCTCCATGCTGGCACAGGGGACAACAGCAAAGTCGAACCCCAAAACTGAAGCTGCAAAGATGCCACGGGGGGGGAGTTTCCATGGCAGACAGCACGAGGGTTGGAGCAGCCTCCTCTCTGTAACAGGGAAGCCAGGAGGCTGGTGCCAGGTCAAGACCTAACCATTGCCATCCCAGATTTACTCCTCAATAATGGGAAAAAAATCCCCAGGTGGGCAGTTTAGGTTCTGGGAGCCAAGAGATCTGGTTTTCATTCCTCCCCCTGCCACTGCATTTTTCAGGTAGCCACGGGCAAGTGTCATTTTCCCTTTGACACTTGACCCCTCTAAAGTAAAAGGTGCTTGGAGTAGGTCCTATGTCTTGCTACTTCTCTCAGAAGTGCTTAACAACCTGGGTTGTCATTTGCTTGAGATCCCTAAATTCCTAGTCAAATAAAAATAATAAATAAATAAAGGAAGGAAGAATTTTCACTGCTGAAGGTAATTGAAGAAAACAAAAAAAAAAGAGAAGAAAATCCTTACAGGTCTGAGGGCATAAAGAGAAGAAAAGGAAAGCCTATTCCATTTTTTCCCCTCCCTGCTGCAATGAAGGACAATTTTCACTAGCAGAATGTTGTCATTTTGCTGAAGAAAATTCACAGTTTTGGCCAGAGTGGATTTTTTCCCCTATTCACAGGGGAAAGCTGTTCTGTTTCTGGCAGCAGCGCTAGCGCTCTGCCTTGGACGGGCTCCACAGGGGCTTGGGCTTGCACCACGTTGAGCTTGCGCGCGCTCGGCCTCCTCACTGGGTTTGCAGGGGAAGAGGCAGGAGCCGAAGGTGGCAAATGTGTCACCTGGAGGGGCCACAACAGCGGGTCCCGGCTGCCCAGCTCAGGGGTCGGAGCCCAGCGCGGGCACAGAGGGTTTCATTGAAAGTACTCGGTGAAACGCAGCACGCTAAGGGAGTGCAAATTGCTTCAGACGGATCCTGCAAATGGGGGAAATAACATGGCAAGAAATATCAGTGCGATGATGGGAACGGGCGCTGCTCTGCCGGGCCTCATCGAGGACGGATGTGGGAAATGTTAACGATGCCCATGTCAGAGCAACGCTGCTCCCTCCGCAGCGTCCCGTGCCCGCGTGCACAGAGGAACCGCAGCTCTGCCCACAACCCTGAAATCGCCTCCAGACAACCACCCTGCGGCTTCCTGGTGGGATTTGCCTCATGCATCTTGCTACGGTGGAGTGTTATAACAGTGACAGTCGTGATCATGATCATGAGGGTGATCCTCATCATCCTCTCAGCCCTCATAGGCGTCTCCATATCTCACGGGCATCTAAGGCTACTTCCAGTCCTCCCACATGAGCTCTGGCCCAGGTCCTGTTGTCAGAGCCACCACTCTGTCCTGCCTGGCAGGTTTTGTGGTTTTGGCCCCATTTACTTAGCATAAGGAGGGATGGAGGCCATGGCCTCCTGAGCCTCCAGACGTTCTCCTTGCTTAATGCTGCCTGTACCAGCCCTGCATCCTCAGCGGGGCTCAGGCTGCAAGAGAGGGTGCTCAGCCAACATGGGAGGCTCTGTTGGGCGGCCTCTGCAACCCAACCTGCAGCTCTGCCAATTGGTGCAGCTCCGAATAGAGCAAAATTATCCATTACCCCCTGCACCAGGCCTGGTTCTGCCACCCCCATGAAGATCTGCAGGCACAGTGAGAAGCAGACACACCGGTTAGAGGTTACCAGGTGGGTTCTCCAAGTCACTAAGGTATTCCAAAAACATGTTTTCCTTTTTCTTCTTTTTTTTCCCCCCTCCTCATCCCATTCTCCCTGGCACAGGACAATTACCCCAGTGTTGAGCAAAACCAAACAAACCGTTTGCCAGTTGAGCCGTCTCACCCTGTCCTCGTTGTGAGCTGTGCTGGAAGCCCATAAAGCACTAGGGAGGGATAATTACCAGTCCCAGCACTGAGATGATAATTAATACTCTGCTAAAAGGAGTGCTTGTCAGGTCAGAGAGCAGAGGGAAGGATGGGAAAGCAAATAGGCACCAGTAAACCTGAGCAAAGGGTGAAAGGGGCTGCAGCACAGGGAGCAGAAGACCAATGGGATGCAGATGTCCAGGCCATGAGTCCAGGGACCCTGGTTATCCTGGGACTCTCGGGAAGCGCTACAAGAAGCTTTACCGTGCATCATGTCACAGGAGCCCATCCCATCTTCCCTTCTTTAGGAATGGGCTAGGAAAACCCTGCAACCAGCCCTGTTTGAAGCTGATGAGCCAGAGCACATTTTCCACCTTCTTGAGAGTGGAATTTACTTTCCTCAGGAAAAAAGGTCTTGCTTTCCTTCTAAAGAAAAGTCTTTTATTAGCCAACTGTTTGGATTTCCAGGCCAAACAAGCTTAATCTTGGAGTGAGCTTCATGCAGAGCCCACATCAGAAGAGCAGCATGTTCACACCAGTGAGAGCGTCTGCTCATCCCCACGTGTACGCAGGGAGCTCCTCGTCTCCCAAGTTACAGCTCTCCCCTCTGCACAGACCTTCTGAATTTAAGACTAACTTCACCGTCTTCGGGGTCAGAAGAGTCCAAATTTTAACTGAGGTTGCAGGGGAAATGTGAATAATTTAGTGGTAGTGCTCCAGGCCTTGAAATCTGAACTTCGGGAATTGAAGATCCATCAGCCTGGGCCAGGTAAGACACATGATGAAGATGGGATGTTAGACAGGAAGACATGGGCTGAAAACCTTCTCCAGCAGAGACATGGGATAACTTTGGGCAGACAGCTGCACTCTTCCCTAAAAGCCACCTCTAAAAGGCAGCAAAAGCCCTTTGCCACCTCCGCAGTCTGCAGGGCTGACAATTCCCTTTGGAGTCACGGATCTAGCTGTGGGAACCGCCAACAGGGACTCTCTTATCTCCAAAGTCGAGCTATGGAGCTCACTTTTCACCTCACTCCCTGGGTGCTCCCTAATTTCTCCAGGTGGTTGCCTCTAGACCACCAGCCCCTCCAAATCCAGAGCATCCTTGGATCTGTGTTTCAGATCCTGCTACACTATGACAGCAGAAAGGGTTGATTCCTTAGCAGGGACCACATTGCACAAACTGACCTTGGAGGTTTGAGTGGGAGTGAAAGCACCCAAACAAATGAGCAGCAAAATGCCTTCATATCTGCTGCATATCAAACCACTCGCAACAACGGAGTTAAATTAAAAAAGACAACAACCCAGAACCATGGTAAAGGGTGAGAGAAACAGAAGAGTGCTGGCAAGGGAGAATAATATGTTTTCAGACAAGATTTAAAAAGAAATGCTATGTTAATACTAGTTTGGCGTCATACTGTCATAACACCATCAAAATGACATGCTGTCACCACTAATACGACTGTTTAGGGAATATGCAACATGAACAAAAAAGCAATTCACTTAGAAACAAATGGAGATTACTTTATATTGTAAGAAAACAGAAATATGCCACCATCCAAGCGAGGACCAGAGAAAAGCACTGTGGTTTCTGAAACTACCAGCATGGATGGGGACAAAAAGTACTGAACAGAACTTGTGCTTTGTTTTATGAGGCCACCAACCTTTGTTCAGACAATCTGCTCATAAAAGAGAAACAGCTTAAGGAGAGCTGTTCTGGTATTAGTTAAAGAAAGAAAGGAAAAAAAAAAAGACTTTAGTTCCTTTCTAATAAAAGCTCTCTCTTTTTAGATTTTCCTCCTTGATTTGTTTTAATACTTATCCCTAATCAGTTAAAAATGGATGTTCTCAAGGCATCTGCCTCTGAAGAAATGTAGTTTTGAAGTCCGTGAATTAGAGGGACTGATGGCTGCCTTTTAATTAGCACAAACGAACTGCCTTTAAACCCACAGCACTTGTTACTTGGGTGAATTGGGAGAGGGCTGGGCTGCCAGGGTGGTAAATAGCCACAGGGAGGAATACCCACTGGAAAGTGGGCTCAGACCAAGGCCTGAATATGGGGATTCAGCATCGTTTCACCTGAATGTGCCCCTCGTCGTGGGAAACATGCTGCCCAACAGCGTGGACAGGGGCTTGTTGACCAACAAAATTCTGGCACAAACCCTGCGTGTGAACCATGGCAACAAGGCTGACAGCACGGCACTGGCATCTGCTACACACAGAGCAAGGCACACTTAAAAATATCACTGCTGAAACCCATTAAAGAAAATAAAAATAGAGAAGATGCAAGAAAACAAGCTGCAGGGGAAAAAAAAACTGCAGAGGACTATGTTACTCCATTACATCCGTTTATAACGATGGCCTGTCCCAAATTCCCTAAACTGGGATCCAACACTTCCCCACCACAAGCAATCCACTCATTATTATTAGTCAAATAATGCCTAATTTCCTTTTTCTTCCTCTCTCTCTCTTTTTCTCACTAATATGATCAGAATTGAGAGCTGAGCTCTCTCTGACCATAGCTGAAATAAGGCTATGTGCCCAGTCCTTGATCCCTCGGCTGACTTTTCTTCAGCCCCCGTCAGCTCCATCAGCTTCAGGATTAGACCCAGGGATGTGAAGGGAGCTGCCAGTTGCCCCATTCCTCCTAGTGCAGTATAAATCTGATCAGAAATTGGCTCAGAGCAGTTCTGAGGGGCATCTTTAATGATAATTTCATACCTCCTGTCAAGGTCCGCAGAGAAGATGATCCATCAGTGATGGGTGATGCAGCGGAACAGGCTCCCGAAAGCCACCCATTTCCAGCTGAGCCGAGGGTGAGCTAAATTCATTCCCGGTGTCAGGCCAGTGAAGCAAACGATTACATGGAAAAGATTTCGGTCTGTGCTGTCTACTTACGTTAGGCCACCTCATCAGGAGCTGCAGAGACTGTGGCCAAGAATTTGCTGGGGGAAGAATGAAAAAAACACCCCGTTTCAGTCTCTTCCTTCTCACCTTCTGGGCTTTATCCCTGAAAAACCTACTACGCTTTCCTAGAAAAGCTCCACTCACCTGGCACTATTAATTCGGAGCAACGGAGAAGGGACAAAATGCAGGCTTAAAAGCAGCCACCAGGCAGAGAGCAATATATAGCTTTCCTAACCCGGAGGTCTCACCTGTATTGGCACTGCTTTAAAGATGTTAAAATGGGAAAAGGGCTGAACCGGATATTTTATTAGTTATGGGAGCATCTTTTCCTTGCTAAATTATTGAATGCATGAGCTCAGGGCAAGGGTTGAGGCTGGCTGGTGAAAGGGAGGCCAGAGCCTGCCAGGATGAGGCTTTGTAGTGTCCCATTTTAGTTTGCAGCATAAGTCTGCCCAGCAAAGACACCTGGATTTCCTTTCACGCGAAGTGGACGCAGCATACTGCTAGAAATATCAATTCCCGAGACGTTTCTGACAAGAGACAGGTCCAAAATTACTATCTCAGATAGTCCAGAAATAGAATAGAAGCCCTCTTTCTTGTAATGAAGAAAGTGGCAGCTGAACTTGTGTCTCAATAGTTTATTTATTTAAATTATTTATTCTGGTAAATAAAAGAACCGAGAGGCTTACTAAGACACAGCTCTCGCAGTGTTTTTAGCCAGTCTGGAAAGAGAGAGCTGAGACACTTGCAAGGAAAGAGTTCACATGAAATTTCTTAACTATTTTGCAGATTTAGTAGATTAGGATACTTCTGCAAATACTTTGAAGTCTATTCATCACTGATAACACTTGGTACCTTATCATTCCTAGCAGAGCTGCAGAAAAAAAAAATATATTATTATGGATTTTTTTTTTTTGGTAGAACCTCCAATTAATCAACTGAAAAAAAAAAGATTTCAAAGCAATAGAGGTTTTCTCTATAAATTAATGTCATCCACCATCCATCACCAGGGTTTCGCTGAGTCTGCATCCATGATCAATGGCTTGGCAACCTGAGTTAGTGAACGCTTGAAGATTGTATCTATATCACGCAAGGGATGTGTCCAACGCAGTCTCAGACTCCAGTGGGACAGGGGGAGGAATTGGGCATCCCAGTGATCTTTTGTGTATGGGTGGCTGGGCCACTCGTAACCACAATGTCCTCCTGCAAGCACGTGCTGCTTGTGCAAAAAAAGGCTGCAGGAGCAGCCTCTAAAATATTCCAAGATGCAGTATAAGGTGGAAAACTTCCAGTTTTCAAGATACATAATTCCATTTTGGCTCAGGCACTGAGAGGCTCAACATCACCAAACAAATATAATGAATACATATGATTTCATTTCACCCCAGCTGCATTTCTGCGCTTCCACTGGATCTCATCAGTGCGCTGCATATAATCCATGCGAACTCTGCATGCTGTGGAGTGAAGCTGGGAATTGTGGCAGGCAGGAGCTTCAGGCTAGAGAGAGCCCAGCGCCGCATGGGCACGAACTGGGAGCAAAGTCATGCAAGATGTTGCACGCCTGCCCAGAAAGTGAAGAGCACTGATGCTTCCCATCATGTACAAGTGTACATGCAGCAGCCCCAGGATCCACCTCCGCATCCAGAGCGAGCCCTCCTCAACGCACAGGGACCGGGATGCTCGGGGACAGGCTGCTGCTTCCACCCCCGTCTGCCACCCCATGACGGATTTACTCCCACGACCCAGCGAGCAGAGGTCAGAAAACCCTAGCCAAGAGCAAATGAGA
Source organism: Tinamus guttatus (assembly GCF_000705375.1). The sequence continues at coordinate 40,967 of NW_010582456.1, read as the reverse complement.
GATGACA
>NW_010582456.1:1357-40843 GCF_000705375.1 Tinamus guttatus | reverse complement strand
GCTTCACAAGCCAGCAAGCAGGCAGGGAAATGAATTAGCCGGCTGAGTTTTCCTCACCACTTAATTGTTCCGGCAAGGCTGAGTTCTTGGGAGGGTGATGAATCACTGTTTGCCAGAGATTTCTTCCAAGAAGACACACTGAAAAATACATTTATAATTTATTACAGCCGCTCTGCTTTCACTGGGGACAGCAGCCAGAGGAGGAAAGTTCCTCCCTCCTCTCTCTCCTTCCTCTCCACCATTCCTTATCACCGTCATCTTCCCTCTCCCACCTGCTCCTTACCCTTTGGATATCACATCTTGTCCGGTTCACTCGTGGAGCTGCACCCGGGTGCAGGGTGAAAGCACCACATCCTGCAGGCTGGCCCTATTTAAATGAGTTTGGGATAGTGCTTGGCGGGAGCAGATGGCCCTGGAGATAGGGATGCGGGAGCAGCGGCGGCTGGAGCCCCCTCTCCCGTTGCCATGGCAGGCACGGCGCTGGAACCAAGGCCGCTTATTAAATTTGCGAGCTCTTGTGTCCCCAGGATGAATGGCACCAATGGCATCAAGAGGCCCAACCTCCTCGTGTCGCTGATGGTTTTATCGGAGCGAGCCAGGCGCTCGCACTCAGCAAGACGAGGGGCTCGTTAGCTCACGAGCAGCAGCCCCGGCGGGGCTCAGACCCAGGGGGCTCCTCTTGACGGGTATTAGGTCCTTTCTGGAACGAGCCCAGGGCCGGCAGGGCTCATGGCACTGAAAAAGCAAAAAATGATAAGAGAGTCGGGATGTTTGAAATGGAGAGGACACACTTGCAAAGGGGAAAAGAAAAAAAAAAACAGGAAAAAAAAGTAAGGAAAAAGAAAGAAAAAGAAAGGAGAAGGAAAAGATGGGAAACTGGAAAACCAGTGAGTTAGAAAGGAGCCGACAAACGAAAATCCGATTAGCAGATATTAGAGGGACATTGAGATGAAAAGGCCACAGTGATGGAGAAAACCTCCTTGCTCCTTGCTTTTAGGACCAGCCTAGGCTTTTGGCTAACACTCCCTGAGTGACTAAACCTGCCTCTCACACACTGCAAACATTAGTCATTAACCAGGGCAGGTTGGAAATGTTTATGTGAAAGTGCTTTTCCTTACTAAAGGAATCAGGGGTTTGGTTCAATAAAAAAATTATTTCTCTGTTCTAGACTTGACAGAATTTTTTTTTCTTCTCTCTGCCCCCGCAAAACTAGAAGGCAGCTATTTCTGAAGTGAGCCTTTCCATCTAGGCTGGTTTCAAAAGACTTGGCAAAAATTAAAAAATAGGATGAAAAGATGGTTGTTGAAGTGAAGACAAGTGTAGGGTCTTCTGCAGTGAGGTTTAGCATGTCTGGGATTTTGTTTTGCCAGAGAATTTTCTGCAGAGCTGCATTTTAGAGACATGCCACCAGTTTGGAATAACAGGAATTTGATATGCAGTGAGATAATGCAAGGTACCTTATACAGCAGGTAACCTGGGTTAACCAGAGGTTGGTAAAATAGCCCTGCAGTATATTTAGCTTTGCCTCACCTTTTTTTTTTTCACATGTTATTATTCAAGTTTTTGACCCAGCCTTATTTTAAAAGCAACTCAAATATATTTTCTTCTCCACCTGTCGCAGAGATCTCCTGAAGGACTCAACGTTATCCAAAGTTGCAAAAAATGTTTTTTTTTTTCCTTTTTCCCCAAGGAAAAGAAAGTGAAGGAATGCTGGGAATCACTACTCAAATCTTGCTGAATTTCTCGGTATTCGGTTTTCCCACTTTCAGTGGGAAAGTTAATATTCCTAATGATATAGTGGTAAAGAGGATGCTCATAAGACTCTTGTTTTCTCAATAGGCAAGGCCAAGCTGAATATTTAGATTTAATACTCCATTTCGGTGAGTGCTGGGTATCTACACGCTGCAGTTGGCTTTGAAATGAGCAGCCTCATCCAGGGACTCTCTGAACATCTCCCGTGTCAGCTGCTGGACTCAGAGCAACTCCTACACTTTGTCCATCTTCAAGCCAAGATGACCTGAGGTCTAACCCTCACTTCATAGCAGCTATTTAGAAGGCTATGAGGACACTGAAGGAGCAGGAACTTGTACCCAGGTTTTCAGAGCTCTCAAAATACAGCCCCAGAAATATTAATTGGTTGCAATTCCTGCTTTGAAAAGCTGGTTGAAAACTTTGGTAAGATGATCATCCCTTTGCTCGTTTTCAGAGTATCTGAGCTCTAATGTGTACATCTTCACAGTGGAGCAAAGAGAGCAGAACTTGCCCGTGTGGGACGAGGGAGGTGTTGGAAGGAGACGTGGATGTGTCCCCTTGAGCCTTACATGCCACGGTGGGCAATGCCTGTGGGCTTCTTGATGCCTGTGTTGGCCAGGCAGGAGCAGACTAAACCGTGCAACAAGCAGGTCCCCGGTGACATCCCTGACCTGGGCTTTTCTCATCCCAGGGGGGACATCAGTGCCGGAGTCAGCATCATGGCTAGAAAGTGCCAGGGTTGGATGTTAGCACGTGTAAACCCGCTCTTGCAGCACGTAACACGGTCCCCAAGGTGTATCCAGGGTCATATTGAGAGGGTTCTTGAGAGCAGAGTGTTGAACCCAGGGCTTCTGAGTGCCAGATCTGCAGTCCCACTGGGAACATCCCTCCCTCTTTGTTCCGAAATCCCCGTCGGTGGAGAGGAGGGAGGAGAGGACAGGCAAAACGCTCCTGGGGCAGCTGCCTACGAGTGCGGACCGTAGAGAGAGATTAGCTCTGTCTTCAAAATGCAAATCCCTTCGACACACGCCGAGCTCGCCGGCGCTCCTGGAGCTGTTTGCCCAGGCCTAACTCATAGCTTTTACACAGGCACGAGCTTGCCAACTTAATGTCGGAGGTAGGAACACCAGTGAGTTAGAAAGGAGCCGACAAACGAAAATCCGACTAGCAGATATTAGAGGGACATTGAGATGAAAAGGCCACAGTGATGGAGAAAACCTCTGGGCTCCCACCTTGCTTCATATTGAAGGAAGCCGTGACTTCCACCCTGGTCTGTGCAGTGCCTTTGCCACGTCCTAATCCCTGTACGTAGGAAGAAATGGATAGCGAAGGGAAGAGGGGCTTCTGCAGGACTCTGCACATCAAAATCCAGTCCTGGAATTTTGCAGAAGTGCAAAGGCAAAAGACGAAGGGAGCAGGCACCTGGGTCCCCAGACTGGCTCTGGGCAAGGTGACTGGGGAAAACAGCACGGTTCTTCATTGAGACTGGGGACATTTTCAGAGAGTTATGGACAAATATGTCTGAGAGGCTTTTGCATACGCTGGAAGCTGTTGAAAAAGCTGGAAAACTTGCTCGAGCAGCAGATGAAGCATGGAAGCCCCTCATGAGTGCTATAGCACCAGCATCACCCTTACAACCCAAGCTTGCACATTCCGACCCTGAGTGGCTCCGACACAGCCGGACAAGAGTGGCAAATCCCTTCCCCGCATCCCTCCGAACATCCAATGAGCCAAAAGGGCAACGGCAGTCTACGTGAAGGGAAGCACTGGGTGACTTCACATCCACATTATTTATTCCGTTTCTTTATTCCTCGTCTTTTGTCCTCTGCAAAGGCAGAGCAGAAGCGCCGGAGAGCGGCACACAGACACGGGCTGGCGTCAGCACCGGCAGCTCGAGAGCAAGCAGAGCGTGGCGAGTGTCCTGGCGAGCACAGACTGCTCTCTGTTGCCCAGAACGGTTCATTTTATACCTCGTGATTTAGAGAGCAAACAGGGAAAAGCCACTTCAGAAACACGGGCAAAGGCAAACTTAAAGCACAGGATAAATATCCATCTTTTCCCTCCCTTTGTTGCCAAACAGCCAATTTGCTACCTGAGTTTTCCCGTTGCAAAAGCCTTTTGAGCCTTCCCAAAGCGGGACATAGCCACAAGCAATTTTGTACGTTGAAGAGAAACACTCAAGTCATGAAGCCAGCTTAACTTCATGGGGAAAATAAAAGCAGCATTAACCTGGCACTCTCAAATAAAAATTTTAGTTTTTCTGTTTAAAAAATAATAAAAAGCTGTCTATGAAAGGAGGAAAGGAGTCATTTTGCTGTGATAATTGCAAAGCACACAAAAAAAATGTAATTTTTTGCCTGACTTACATTTATAGAAAGTCGCAGCTTTCACCAAACAGCCTTGGTTCCCAGCAGGGAGAAAGCACAGAAATATGCAAATATTTTTTAAAAAGGAGCAAGCGAACCCCTAGAGGAGGAGGAACAAAAAGAAGAGGGGGAAGGGGAGAAAGCAGAATCTTGGGTTGGGAGCTGCTTTTCTGAAGCCTCTTGGAACCTGTAGCCCGGGAAAGCAGGAGCAAGAGGGTCTTCTAAGTTGGTCTGTCAAGGAGGCCTCCGCCCACTCATTCGGATGCTCAGTCTGTGTTTAAGGTTATATTGAACATCATGAGACCCGGAGATTTCTGCTTATTCTTTAAGACAAAACTTATCCTCCAAAGCTTTTATCCTAATAACTCTGCTGATGGGGCCAATGGCAAGTGACCAGATGCTGCCAGGCTAGAGAAAGACCATATGTAAGGGAGGTTCAGAGCAGGCAGGAGGAAAAACACCTTGGTGAGGGGTTTTCAGAGCTGGGAAACTCCTGGCCACAACAGGATGTGGCAAAATAAGATGGAGATAGGTCCAAAACCCGACTAGAGAAGGTTGGAGCAGGGGGGATCAGATTTAATGCAAGAATTGCAAGGATTGGTGGAGTTTCAAATCTTTACAGTATGGGATTTGGGCACAGCACTCTTGTTCCTGGGATGGGCTTGACCCATCCCTATGGATGTCCTACGGATCAGGTGAGGTGGCGTATGTGTACGAGCAAGCGTGTGCATGCATACAAGCGCATGCAAGCATGTGTGTGCAAGCGTGTGCATGCATGTGCACGCATGCATGCAAATCCCGGGAGCCGGGTGCATTTTCCTTGCTGCACGCCAACACGGTCCTGCTTTTGTTCCCTGAGTAAATAGAAAAGCGGCGGTGGCAGGAAGGAGAAAGGCCGGGCAGGCTCGGCAAACAGTGCCTGTTTACAATGACAAAAGGCCCGGCCACACTTCGGGGAGGAAATTTTCCTTGCAGACTTCAGGGCTCATTAAGCGAGTGGGCACAGCTAATAGGCTTTGTGCGCCGCCGGCCCAGCCTCGCTGCGTCCAGCTGTCACCGGGGCGAATGTCAAAAATAACAGCGGGCCCAGGCGTCCTGCACCCCGCTCGGGTTCCGAAATTTAGCTTTAAAAGGGGGAGGAGCAGGCGGTGAAAAGGAGCAAGCAATTAACGGGAGACAAAAGCAAAGCGACCCGCCGCCAGCGGCAGTGCAAGGATGCCCAGAGCTGGGCAAAAATGGAAAAGCTGAAAAAGTCTGTCCAGGTCCCCCCCTCACCGAGTGGCAGCAGCAGGAGGAATGGGAATGTGCAGGAATGGAGCGGGTGAGCGGTCCCTCTCCAGGCTGGACTGACGTGGCCCCTCTGTGCTGGGCTTCTTTCCTGCCTGCAATTCCCTGCACAGATGGCGACTCCGAAACGACCAGTGTGGCTTCCCTGGATAATCCCAGGCTTGGGCGCCTCCAAAGTTTGCTGCCTTCCCACTAGCAGAAAAAACAAAATATGCAGAAATAAATACACTTCTATGTTTAATGTTTTTTTCTTTCATTCCTTCTTTCCTTCTGTCTTTCTTTCCTTCACCCCATCCAATCTCCGCCTGCCCTGGAATAATATTTGTGTGAGTTTGGTTTATTTCCCTGTCAGCCCCGTCTGGAGGGAGATGCACAAATGGTCATTTGATGCTGTTTGTGATTCATGTGTGACATCAATGGGAAAAAAATAAAAGGGATTTTAAATTTCCAGAACTTTTAAAGGCTTGGTGGGACTCGATACCCACAGGCACCCCAAATGGGCTGGCCGTGTTTTAGCATCATGCACTTGCGAGCCGCAGGTAGAGGCTGACATGGACTGAGGGCCTCTTCCTGGGCCCATATACTGCAATAAAACATAAAGTTTTGGATTAGGTTCAAAATGAAAAAGTGTTAAATCCCACCTGGAAACCTTCTGGGTCCCTGCAAATGGTGCAGAAATGGGTGAAGCCGGGACCAGGTCAGTGTATGCCTGATACATGCCACGCGAGCACCTCTTGAGCAGTCCCGCTTTGGGGCAAATTGTGGCCTTTTGGCAGTTTGCACCTGCCTGGTGGCTGTGTCTGTTTCTCCTCAATTAGACCCCAGGAGGAGCTGAGCAGCTCCAACGTTGGTGGCTCTGGTGTTCTACCTTTCCGAGCACATTGTGAAGCTTGCAGGATGCGCGCGTGCCGTGCAGCATCCCTGCCTCGCTTGTACCGTGGGATCAAAATTGCAGCAAAACTAATTGAAAGTCACGAGGGAGATGCACACAAGAAGATGCTGTTTTGCATCTGTGCAAAACCGCAAAAAACGTGGAGCCTTCAGGCACGGGGAGCATCGGTGCAGGCAGGCGAAGGAGACAAAGTGGGAAACTGGGAGACAGAGAAGGTGGAAAAGGAAGCGGGCGGCCCCATGGCCTTCCCGGCATGCCAGCCCCTTCCCCCTGGACAGCAGCGAGGGGTTTGGGAGCATCTGTATGCAAATCCCGGGCGAGAAGCACTTTGTTCAGGAGCGGAGCCCGGTCCAGCTGCTGCGGTTCCCTCGGCCGCACGGGGACCAGCAGCCTGCAAGGAGCCACTCTGGTCTGACACATCCTGCTGCATCCCAATGCATCCTGCCGCATCCCAACAGATCAAGCCACGGAGAAATGCACATTGTGGCACATCCGAATGTGCACCAAATCTCTCACATCATGCAAAAAAAGAAAAGCCTGTTGTCTCAAAAAGCCACCTATTTCCACTCAATGCTTCCAGCACCCCAGGCATTTCCCCAGCTGTCCCCATAGCCACCCTGTCCCAGGCCCCACACGAGGATTCGCTCTGCAGCTCCAACTGCCCCAGCTCCCGGGATCTGTTTATTTTCTTCTTGCTGTTGGATGAGATTCTCTGGCTCAACACTTTATAAAAGCAGATTTTATTTTTCCCCTTCATCCCATGTGACACAGATGCAAATGGGGAACAGTAGGACGCCAGCTTATCTTTTATTTGTGCTTTTAGGTTATAATTGCAGTCTGAATCACTGACTTTTAAGTTATTCCGGCGTTCTGCCTCAGCAGAGAAAGGGAGAGGAGCGGAAACAGGGAGCGATCCCTTGACGTTCAGGAGCACCAGGCAGCTCTGCCACGAGACAAAAAGGCATTTGCAAAACGTTCCTCCCATTTGTTAAAGGCACAAATTTCCGTGATGAAATAGTGAAGCGAGTTAATTGAGATGTGAGGAAAAGGAAAGGAAATCAAGCAAGGGAGGCTGCTTGGGCTTGTGAGGGACCTTGTGCTCTCAGTCTGGTGGAGTCACTTATAGGTGGTGGCTCAGAGCCTTTCACTTCGCTTCCCCCAGGATGTTTTCTGGGGTGAAAAGCAAATATTTCCTCTCCCCGACGGTCAGGCAGCTCTTCCTATGCCGTTGGCACTCATATCCAACTGCTCCATGACCTGCCCTCCCGCATCCTTCATCCTGCATCCTGTATCCTGCATCCTTCAACCCGCATCTTGCATCCCGCAAGCCACAATGTTGCCTCGACAAGCCTCGATGTTGCCACAAGCCCCTCAAAGACGGTTTTGGCCGTGTGAAGCACATTTTCACCCAGCAGCAAGCTCTGCCTTCCCGCGGAAAATTATCCATGTGTGACCAGCCAACATCAGCACCCAGCACATGAGGAGAGAGGAATTAGAGACCTCGTGCTAACTAGCAAATGAAGGCTCCGAAATCCTCATTGACTCTTCTAAGCCCAGGACCAAGAGCTGCCCCCCTCTGGAGCTAATCCAGGCTAGAGCCATCACACGAGTGAAGTTTTCCCAGTTATAGGAGGAAATTTCCATGCAAGAAAAATCCCATGGAAGAGGCTTGCCCGGAGCACACAGCACCGGCATGTTCTGCCCTGTGCTGCCCCAGGGACTGTGCAGGACCACCCCGGCGGAGGTGAAAGGCAGGGAGACCACCCGCTCCATCGGCCCTCTCCATCTTCCCGAGACAAAACCTGTCCCGTGGGAGCACTGGGAAGCGACAGGGCCGGGATAGCTCATCCCGCCAGGATACTGGCCGGAGCAGAGGTGAAAGGCCGGACCTCCCTCCCGCCCGGGCTCCGGCTCTCCCGACAGGGCTTTTGTATGATCCCGGACATGGCCCCAGGAAAACAAACACCTCCGAGCAGTTAATGAAATATTTCACTCCCGGACAATTTATGAACACAGCATCTGCCGGGTAAATACCCAGCGCACTTAACCTCCGCTTTCTTGTCCCTTTGCCTCTTGCCACAATGAATTTGGGGACTTTTTGGCCCAAGAGCCCCCAGGAGGCAGTAAGAGTGCTCTTGTTTTGTCCACTCCTCAGCATCTAATGGATTTTAGGGCCTTAAGAAGCTGGAAGGGACCAAGAAGCTGAGCACCAAGCTGGGGGCAAGAGGCAGCAGCCAAAGCTACCAAACACCTCAGGCTGTTTCCCTCTCCAGCCCTATGGATTTGGCTCCATGCAAAGCTCTAGCAGGAGACAGAGGTGGGGAAGTGGCACTGGCAAAAGGGACAAGAACCCCTCGGCAGCAGGACGGTCCCCAGGCGATGCCCTTCGCACCTCCAAGCCGCGCTCGCCCGCGCCAGATGCCGACGTCCATGCGAGCCTCGCTAATGGCCTTTCAGGTACAATATTATTATTTTCCTCTAATGGCGTGCTGTTCTAGCTTTCTTCCTCGGTCTCTCATAAAAGGCACATCATAACTACAGAGGAAAAAAAAAAGAAAAGGAAAAAAAAAAGGAAAAAGCTTTGCAAATTACAGCAATCAGAGAGCCCGAACCATTAGGAGCATCTGGGACTGCATTTTACATAACAGTGGACACTTTCTTTGAAACAATTACAGCTAATAATGAATTAGGATTGACTGGGATGTAAACGTTTCAAATTGCAATTCAGAAACTGTCACTCCGGTCATCCCCATTCCCTGCTCTCTGGAAAAAGCCTCCTGATCCTCCACAGAAGTTGAGCTGCAGGGTCCTTCCAAGGAGACAAGCTCCCTTTGCAGCCGTGGGGACTATCCGGGACTCAAGCCTGCTGTGCCGGGTCCCACTCCAGAAGTGCCCAGTGGCAGATGCTCCAGTGAGGAGTTTGCAGCCTAAGTGCATGTGGCGGACTGCTTCATCCCTGCCTGCTTCTGCTCACCCCTCTTTTGGGATAGATCCAAGGGGCTAGTGCATTTTGAAAGGGCTTTCTCAAAGCCACACTGGAGAAACAAAACGTTGTCCTCAGGAAGTTCCATTTCCTGCTGCACTAACTCCTATGAGCTTAACGCCATCCCAACATACCCATCCTGCATGGATAGACCTGTCTCAGTGCTGAGACCTTTCATGGACCTTGGAGCTCCTCTCCTCCCCTTCCGCTTGGCCACAGCCCCAGGCTGCTCCTGCAACAGGAGCTGCAGATCTTGCAGGCTCCCAAGGCATGTCCCAAACCCATCTGTCCCCCAAAGCCATGCCCAGCCTGGAAAAACACCCCTCGGAGCAAGACTGGGATTGCAATGCCAGAGGCATGAAGTCCCCACGCAGAGTCAGACCACGTCGCAGCTCCCAATTCCCACCATCACCGAACAAAAGCCCCAAGAAAATCTCCCGCTGCAGCTGCCCTAACCACACAGGTAGCTAATTTAAGTCATGGATCCCATCGCTTTCACTGGAATACCAAAAAAAAACATCCTTCTTTCAGAGTGAACTCCTATAGAGAGGGAGACTGAGGAGCATTTGCGTCTCCTCTGCCAGCAGTGCAGATGTGCTGGTATCAATGGGGAAATCTCTCCCTGTTCAAAACCCCCTTCTCCCTCTGCTGGCACATCCTCAAAAGGCCACTTGTTTCATGCTCTGGCTGGTTCTTGCCCATCTTCTCTTGGGGAGGCACCTCGGCTTCCAAAACTCACCCATGACCGCCCATATTTGTGCTCATCCCTGTCTAGTTTTTGCCTTTTGCTCTGCCAGGAAGGTTAACGAATGCATGGGGACACAAAGGGACAGGGAGAACCCAAATCTGCACAGTGCTGGCGCTTCCCAGGGAAGAAGCTGCATATTAAATGGAGATGAAGGGTACAAACCAAGAAGAAAGTCCATGTTCAGGTTGCGAACAGAGCAGACACCTGAGGAGCTCAAGCCAGAGGCAAGATGCCATTCTAAGGCTGACACCTCCCCGTGACACTCAAGAGCATCAAGGGTGCAGACTGGTGGATGCTACCACGTGGTCCCAAAATGTCCTGACTCTACCACTGCACAGACGGATTGCCCTGGGATTCCAGGACATCCATGGAAAAGGGCCGAAAACCTGCAGGCACAGGACAAGAAATAGGGCCTTAGCACATGCATCCAGCACCCCAGATTGTTCTTGGCCTGGACCTGCCCCCTGACATCAGGACATGCCATTTTCTTGCTGCTTTTCTCCTTTTTTTTGCAGTGTTTAGTTTTGTAAGAAGAACTTCTCAGGTCTATTCCCTGGTTACAGATATGTGAGTTTTTAAGATGCTCAGTAATAAATCCCACTAGCATCGGTCCTCAGAGCATCTCTCATTCCTTACATCTGGACATATAAAAGCATTAAAAAAAAAATCCCATATCTGGGAAATCTGCAGCCTGGCTATAAGCACGCTTCAGAAACGGCTGCACGGATCACAGAACTGGCCTCGCACCAGCCTTAAAGTCCTAATTATGGAAGAACAACCAGGCTGCGAAGCTCGGGAGCACTTAGATATTATTTCAAGGCAGCCAACAAGGAAGTTGCAGCTGCTGTAATTAAACCTGACACGGAGAAGTCAAGCATTAAAGGCAGGTTCATTAAGAAAACACAGAGGCTCCGTGATCCATAAAGACAGGACCTTGTCGCCCTGGACCAGCCGGAGAGGAGACCGGAGGGAGGAAGTTTTTCTCGTCTACCTGGAGAAGCTCCTAATTGCATCAGCGCTGATGATAACGAGCCTGCTGCCCTTGCCTACGGTGGGATTTTCAGGTGCTGGTTGCTCCCGCTGCCCGCATCCTTCCCAAGGACTTCCCATCTCCGGCCAGCTCCTTCCCTCCTGCCATTCCTATTCCACGTAGGAAAATTAATAACGCGGCACAAGGAAGCGGCCTCGCTGTTTCGGTGCCGCTCCAGCGGCTGCTAAATGCTCAGCACCCAAACTGCGCAGAACCAAACTTTTTTTCCCTTCTTTTTTTTTTAAAGGAAAAAAACCCACAATTGCAGCAGCTGCCTGGACCCGGGCCGGCTGCCGCACGCAGAGGCCATGGGGGCAGAGGGTAATTTATTTCCTCCTTACAATGCCCTGTTTGAACGGGCTCCCAAAGAAAACGGAGGAGGAAGCGACGCGCTGCCAGCCACGGGGTGGGGGCCGCAATGAGCCAAGGGGGGGCCAGGACAGTCCTAAACGGATTAGGAATTTACCCTGCAACTGTGGGCCTTTAATTGATACACGGCGAGGGCGGGGGAGCGGGAAAATTTCCCTCTAATTGTATTAAAGATACACTAATTAGGTTGATTAAAAACAGAGAGGCTGTTTCTTTCTTTCCCCAGAAGGCCTAAGGGGTAGCAGGGCTGGGGGGGAGAAGTGCAAACAGATTGGAGGGGGTTTTCTTTTTGGAAAAAAAACAGAAGGAAGAGAAGTATTTGGAAGGATGCGTGGAGCCCCTTGGTGTTCCCCAGCCCTGCGCTGCAGTGACTTTAAGAGAGATTAACAATCTTGTGCTTTTCTAACCCCCTTTCTTCCTCTTCCAAATGACCATTTTCGCCTTCACACAAAACCATGGGATGAAGGACAGGCTCCAGCCAGGGACGGAAGCTGCGGGATTTTGATGCTTCCATCACTGCGCAATCAGGGTCTGAAAACTGCAATTAACTGCACAGCGCTGCAGCCCGGCAGCTCTCAGGAAAACTCCGGTGAAAGGCGTCTGATTTTCTTTGTGAAACTTTCTGTTCCTGTAGATGCCACCTCCCTTCTGCCCTTTTCTTGGTGGTGTTTTGGGGGAAAGGAAAAGCAGCAGCAGGACCAGCAGAGGAGCACAGTGCTGCTGGTACATGTCCCCAGTGCACCCAAGGGACGGGGGGACCCCAGGCTGTGGTCCAAAAATCCACCCACCCAAAGGATGAGGAGACCAGAGGCAGTTTTTTCCCTTTTTCCCTTAAACAGCCACTTCTGAGCCAACTTTCTGCTTGTCCAGCCTCACCTCTTTCCCCACCACCCAATCTGTCCCTATAAAAGTTGCCAGTGTTTCACCACCGCTGTGGTTTTGGATGGAGGCTGCTTGTGCAAGTGGGCAAAAATGTGTCCTCACTCACTCAGAAAACCCAGCCCCAAGCAGGACCACGTCACCTCGAAGCGAGTTTAGAGATTCTTGCGGAGAATCCATTCCCACCGCGCAGGAATTAAATGTGCAGCTGTAGCACAGAACGTGGAAAAAAGGGTATTCTTGGCTCAGCCACTGGCATGAGGAGGTGCCGTTGCACAAGGCAGCGCTCCAGGGAGATATTCCCATGTGCCTGCATCCAGCTGCAAGGAGCCAGCATGAAACGGGCTCCTCAGCCCAATAGAACAGGGCTGGTACACAGGACCTCATCCCGAAGTCCCCCTGCAAGCACGAGCATGGGGTTTTATTTTGCACCAAGACAAATATCTTATCTGGATTAAAAACAACTGGATCTTTCTTGGACAGATTAGGATTACTGTCAATATTTCATACTGCTGAGGCAGCTTCTGGGACTTCTTGGAGTGCCAGCACCAAATAGCCCTTTAGAAAGATGAGCGATGCTCCTGCAGGAAAAGGGTGCTCACAAACCTAATCCATATGCAGTGTATCCAAATCTCCCAAAGTGCAGCAAACCAAGCTGGGTCCGGCAAAGATCCAGCCCCGATTTGGGCAGCATTTCTTGGTATAAAACCCCAGCAATCCGGCACCATCGGAGCGTGCGCTCGCTCGCTGCACTGCTGGGAGCATCCCTTGACTCCGGAGCTGTCGCCGGGCTCTCGTGGCTCCGCACGGATGGCCCCGCTGCTCCCGGAGCTGATCCCATTAGCAGAGCAGTCCAGATTAGCCCCGCACCATATGGCCGAGTAGCAGGACGGGGCCCCGCAGCTCCGCTCGTCTACGTGGCCGCTCATCCTTTGCCCCAGGTGCTGCAAACCAACAGTTTTGTGCATAATCCAGCTTCATATTCCCCATCAATCCCTGGCAAATTCCCATCACCTGCAGGAATGGCGAGGCTAGCGATACCATGGAGCATCTCTGCACAGAGCAGGAGATGTTTTGAACACGGCCAACACAGGACTAGGCTCACAGCCTATGGGGTTTTGATCCCAAAACTGATCTGGCCTCATGCAAAAAGTGACTGTTTTTACATTTAGGACTTCCTTAGATATATGTCTCCAATATTTTCAAAAGTGAATAAAGCTCTTTGTGTGAAACTACCTCATGCCACTTTCTCTTTGCACCCCAGCAAAGACAATTAAGGCTGTAAGACGGCGGCAGCCTCAACAGTCCCATCTCTCATTGCTCATTGCTTTCAAAATGTGCAGGGTAACTTTTATATTTTTTGCTGGAAAATTAAGTTTCAGAGAGACTAAAAACATTAACAAATTTAGGTTGAAAAAAAACGGGAGGAGGAGGAGGAGAGCGGATTTAAAAAATGTCAAAACACTCAGATGCAGCATTTTTAATGAAATGTTTCACTTCAGAAATGCCAAAACATTTTGTTTTGACATTTTCAAAATGAAACTTAATGATATTTTTTCTTAGAAACAGCATGGACTGCTTTGTAATAACCCCCGTTAAAGAAAAAAGAGGAAAAGGGAGAAAAATCTGAAGGTCTGGTGGCCATCAAAACACCCACAAAGTTTTCGCCCTCCTTTCAGCGAAGTGTTGACACAGGGGCAGAATTTCCTTCCTTCCTCCGTATTTTGCCAAAAAAATAAAAAAAGAGCTTTCTGTTTTGCTTCATGCTTTGCTAATCATTTCCCTTGCTATGCTGAAGCAAAACCCAGCGGGAGCATCTTCCTCTGGAGCTGCTCCCATCCAGGATGACTTTTCCTGGGTATAAGGATCTATAAAGGCTGGGAAAACCCATCCAGTCCCGATACCTCTTGCAGCTCCTTAGCAGGATCCTAGGGATGCTGGAGGAGCACGTGCTTCAGCATCACACCTGGACTTCTGGCAAGAGAGTGGAGGGAGCACCAGGCACCCGTATCCTGGTGGCATCCCAGTGGCATCCAGGTGACATTCCGCAGCATCCCAAGCTCTCCTTCCCTGCACATGTTGTTGAAATGCGCCATGAAAGTTTATCAGCCATGAACTGCCAGGCTCTTTACATGTGTTTATTAGGCAGCTATCTGAGATCTCATCATATTTAATATCCCATGCTGAGCTCTGGAAACCCAGCATGGATCAGCTATGGCTTGGGAGCATTTCGGGAAGTGGGTCTCACCTATGCTTTGATTCGGGGCCACAGAAGCTGGAGGCAGGACCAGGATAAGGCTCCATGTACCTGGGGACAGGGCAGGATGTGTGACTCAGTCAGCCCAGCGCCACCGGCTCATACCAATCTGGGAATTTCTGCGGAGAAGAGGAAATTGGGTTGCTCCTGTTCCAGACGGTGAGCAAGTTTGTTGAACCAAAGTGAAATAGGCCCAGAAAAGGCAAATCGGTGCAGGATTCAGCTCCCATTGAGCTCCTGAACCTGGTCCCCGAGTGACGTTTCATCTCCCGGGCTCAGAAGTGCCCATCTCGCCGTGGGATATTTCATTTTGTTCTGTGCAGGAGAGATCAAAATAATTAATTGCTTGCACACCCCCTGCACATGCAGCCCACTATTTACATATGGAAATTAAATCCTCCAGTATGCAAAGCCAAGCACATCCAATGGATTTAGACCAGGCTTCTTAGGGAGGCTCGCTTGGAAGTGGCTCTGGAAAGCCAAGACTCTGGGACTCAGCCACTATGTGTCCCCGCAGGGTTTATAGCTCTGCATTGAGGGTGCACCATGAAGACACCCTCACCTATCTCATTTAAGGGAATTTACACTTTTCTAGTTGAAATTACTCAACATTCTGGGTTGGGGCTTGCAGCTCCCCACCAGTCCCCATCACATCGCAGGGAAGAGGCTGCATTGGAGGTCCCTGCTGCAGTGAGCGGCTCAGAATGGAAGGGAATTACAAAAAATACAAAGACAACCCCCAAAACGGGAACTGTCCCTTTAATTTCTGTCAAGGCTAAAGCCCACGGACTACAAAAACAACATTTTAATTTAAATTCCGATTCCACATTCATTCATGGGAGCTGGCTCTGAGCGGGGATTTCATTAAAGGCTTTAATAGATTTTATAGGACTTGTCAGATCCGGAAAGGTTATGGAGCAAATGCATTTTCTCTGCTTCCAGAATTTCAACAACGGCTCAGTAAACAAATTTACCATGAAAATGCAAAGAGTCCAGCCTTGTACAGACAAGGAGAAATGAACTTCATGTGAGCGACTTAGAGGCATCAAGATGCAGTGCCTGTCCCCTTTCCAACTCACTTCCCTCTTCTCCCTTTGCATGCAAGGTAGCTCTGAGGACATTTCTCTCCCTTTTTCTTTTCTTTTTTTTTTTTTTTTTTTGGGGGAAAACCAGTAAAGGGAGAGGCCTTTGGCTGTTATCAGACTGGGGGTGGCAGGTCCTGGTGGTGATGGGGTCTCTGCTGGGGTCTGCTCTCATGCCACCCAGGACAGTGGGATTTGCAAGTGAAAATGGTGATGTTGGAAGGGTCCAAGCGCAGCTGTGCCTCAACTGGGGATGAGGGAAGGCAGAGTGAGAAGACAGGAGAGCTCAAAGCAACCTCCGATGTCCTCCGAGCCCATCAAAGGACCTCGTCATCCTCCCTTTCAGCATCCCCTGCACCAAAACCCTCAATGCACCAGGGTGATGTTGGTTGAACAGACAATTGGGCATCAGCCTTGTTAACATATTATATTTCCAGAGTCTTTCCCAGCTGCTTTTTAGGGTCTGACAAGCCCAGGCCCATGGCAATGTCCCACATGCAACGTCCCCTCTGCGCTCCACCGCTCGGAGGTGCCGGCAATCCCCAGCAAGAGCCAAACTGCAGGAATCAGATGCCAGTTCCTTGGCAAATGAGGTCAGGTAATGATAAATAAAGCAAAGAGGCCTCTTGTGCTAGGACAAGCTCCGTAAACAGAGCTGAATGTCAGAGGAGACATTGCCCACTATCATTTACAGGCTGTAGAGCCGCATCGTGGGGAGAAATCAGCTCAGAGAAAATTATAACCAATGCAAACCTCCAACCAAAGCCTTTTTCTGCACTTGACGGTAAGACAAGCTGATGACTTTATTATTATTATTAGGATGACAATTATTTTCCCTCCTTATGACTTTGCAGTTTGAGATTGGCAGGTCCGAACACAGCTGCTTTGGAGCCCTTCCCAGACCAACAAAGAAAGACCCAGTGGGAAAAACAGCTCCCGTGTCGCCCCAGCAGCTCCCGATGAGGACTCAGAGGTGCTGGATATCTGCAACCACCTTTGAGCTTGGATGGGGCTGGGAGCTACACCGTGATCATAGAAAGCCGGGGCAGGAGAGAGAGGCAGATTTAATCCAAATCACTGCTGATTTAAAACATAAGAGTTCACCATGATGTCATTTATGATGCTTTAAATTGCCTGAACAGTAGGGATTTTGTCCCCACAGGTTATTTTAGAAGCTAAGAGTGCTTGCTTAAGGAAACTTCTTCTTTTTTTTTTTTTTTTTTAATTGATCCCTCTTAAACTTATATTTCCTTCCTATCGCATTGGAATTTCCTCCTCTATTGCCTGCTATGGGCTTGGAATGAGACCCAGGCCTTAGGACATTGGCTTCTTCAACTCTGGCTACCTCAGCCAGGAGGGAAGTATTAAACGGAATCACGCTTCTAAAAATTCCTTGCGAGTCCCAGCATGGCCATTCACGTGTGGATGTGGCCTCACAGACTGCACAGTTGTTTAAAAAGTGGCAACAGCTTGGACGGTAGCTCTGAGATGTCATCCATCCCAGCAGGAAAAGCCGGAAAATCACAGGAAACCTCTGGAGGTCCCTGGTCCAACCTGCTGCTCTGAGCAAGGTTAAGCTCGAGTTAAACCAGAGTGTCAGGGAGTTTGGGACCTCTCCCAGGATGGGGTGCCACAACCCGCCTGCAATGTGATCGCTGCCGAATCCTCAGATCTTCCCTACTCCTCAGGATGGGCAGGAGTCGTGTTTCTCTTCCAGCCATTAGCAGAAAACCACTATTCAGAGCAGGAATCACGAAGAAATGAGAAAGACTTTTTCCTGCTGCCATCTACAGTCTGGGTTGAGCCAGGAGGGAAAGAAGGAAATGCAAGAAAGCCTCAAATGCTCAACTCGGCTTGCAGTTCTTCCAAGGAGGAATTTCCTCGCCAGCGCCTGGGAAGTTGCTGCCATCTATTGATCTAATGGACACAGGGCACCCGAGTGGCAGTAGAGGAGAAGCCACTCGACGATTCAGTTATATTGGTGTTTAAAGTGTCGATATCTGTTAGTGAACATATGTGCCCAAGAAGAATCGCTAATTAATGAATTTCTGCAGCCTTGCTGGCTTATTCATCCTCAAGTCAGCTTTTTTTTTTTAAATAAGAAAAGAAAAGAAAAAAAAAAAAAGAAACACACACACCTCACACCTGAACGTTACTGCTAATTAATGCTTTTGTTGCATAGAAGGTCCAAGGCCAAAAATGCAGATGTTTAGAGCCAAACCCATGCCCATCTCCTGCTGGCTGGTGCTCAGGGAGGGAGGACACAGCTGGCCTGGGCAGTGTCACTTCATCACATGTTTCTTACCCTCTTTTTCTTCTTTCAGACACAAATTTAGCAAATTTTCCCCATGGAGAACTCAGCTGAGAATGACCTTATTAAGCAGCCTCATCCGCAGCCCCGTGTCCCAAGGCTGGACAGGAGACACAGCAGTGCAAACCCCTGCACATCACAAAGTGACATCAGAGCCACATGGTGGCAGAGCAACCCTGCAGAAACCTCGTGCCCCGGCCAAGATCGCTGCAAACAACAACAACAATCAGGACACAGCCCCGATGTAGAGAAAAACATCACATTTCTTCCAAGAAGCTACATTGCAATTGTGCTGTGAGTGAAACAAAATCAACTCTGCTTCCCTATGTCTTAGGGCCATCAACAGCTTTTATCATCATTTTCCACCGTGCAGCATTTTTAAGAGTACTTTCTCTAGTTTTTCCCAGTAATAAGAAAAGCAAAATTTTGAGGACTTTGCCTACCTGGAAGGGCACGGAGCAAGTGGCAGGATGGTCCCTGCGCAGGGAGCACAAGGCTGCGGTCCCACAAGGTGGCAGGGCTCCACCGCCCATTGCCCGCACAATTGCTGGGAATTTAGGCAGAGAAGGAAAAGAAGGGAGAAAAAAAATAAAGTGAGCCACACTTCTTGTCTTTGCAGAGGTTTCTAGGAACGTTTTCCTGGGAAAGGATTAAAAAATTCAACCCATCCAGGTGGATTTTAAAGGGAAAAAGAAAATGCAAACTCCCAGGCAGATAAGAACAGCTGTAATAAATTATAGCACTGCTTCAGAGCTGAGCAGGTAATTTTACTGGTGTTACTGGAGCTCTGAGGTGGACACAATGCAGAACCAGAGTGGAGTTCTTCATTTTCAGCTCTGCTGCCCCATATATAAAAGTGCAAATTTCCTCTTGTTGGGCTTATATTGCCAGCACTTTTCCTCTAAACATTTGTCCTTGATAGAGCAGGAGAGCTGGGCAGGTCCCTGGGAACCACCCCAGCTGCCATGGGATGAAAGCAAGGAAGGGTATGCGCCTAGGAGAGACCAATGAGTTAAATATTAACTTTTCACCCTAATGTTAGGTTTTCTTTCTAAGCTATTTGCAATGCTGGAAATAGGGAGTTTCCTCCTGCTGGTCCTCTCTGCTGATGCCCCATTCCAATTCAGTTAAACAAGCAGGAATTTTCCACTGGAGGAAACAGCACTCAAAGGAACTAACTAACTAGCTGAGGCAGAATTAAACCTTCCCTCTCGTGCACATCAGAGCTTGCATCCTGATAAAACAGTTTCCGTAGCAACTAGGGGGGAAAAAAAAGTCACAGGAAACTCAGATTTTTAAAAAAAAAAAAAATCTGTTGGATCAAGGAAGTCAAATTCTCTTCCAATGCTCTATTTGGACACCTGGAGCTGTCTTTATTTTTTTATCTTAATGATAGAAAAAGGTGATTGCTCAGAGGATCCCAAACTTGCCTTCCTGCTCCAGTACTCAGCCACGTATCCCTGAAGCGCGTCTATTTGGACACCTGGAGCTGTCTTTAATTTTTTTCTTAATGATAGAAAAAGGCAATTGCTCAGAGGATCCCAAACTTGCCTCCCTGCTCCTGTACTCAGCCACGTATCCCTGGAGCGCACCAGGAACAGCCTCTCCCAGAGGACTTGCAGCTCCTCTCCGTGCACTTCTCTTAACCAAGTGGCTTTTAATCCCGATGCAGTGCTCCCAGTTCTGAGAAACGGCACGGAAAGGACATTATAGTCCTCTCGGCTTGATGGAAACACGTCCTGTTTATTAGCCCTTGCAGTCACCGCCTGAGTCAAAATACACATTTAGCAAAAAGCAGTGGAAATTGAATCTTCTTTTCACTGCACTCACACAGGACTGCAGCCCACCAGCCTGTGTCTGGGGCGGTTGTTTTAAGGAAGCCGATAAGGCCCTTATTAAGGGAGGAATTTTTTAATGGCTGCAGCTGTGCATCTTTGAGGACTTCACCAATCCATCGAGCTTTTTGCAAAACAAGAAAAGCTCATTTCCAGCCTGCGATTCCAGCTAGTTTATAACAGAGCCCGAGCCAGCAGCTCCAGATTGTGGGCAGGTTGGACACCATTCATATGCAGAGGTATAAATGGGAGCAGACAGTTAAATATGATTATTCTCACTCATGCCTCCTTTCCTTAGGGTGCCTATCACCAGAGCACGAGTGCCATGTGCATTCATTAATTGAAACAACACATTTACATGATTAGGGATTAACTCCTGCACTTCTCCTTTAGCTAATTAGTGTATCTATAGATCTATTTAGAAAGAAAATACCTTGGGGAAAGCAGGAGCCTTCAGAGCCCATCTCATATAAACTAGCTGTCAAATTCCGGCATTAGAAAAATGCTCACTTCTTCCTGCCCTCCCATGGCACTTTATATTTGCTTGTTTTATTTCTCTTGACTACTCTACAGCATCTCTGGTGATTTCATGCAAGAAAACACTTCTGGGTTTTTCCTTCCTTTTATTATGGTCCCTAACTTCTTGTTGCTCAGCAGCCTGGGGCTGCTCAGGGTCTCAGTGTCAATGTGTCCGGGTGGAATAGAGAATTTTACAAATCTAGGTGCATGTGGGTGTTACAGCTCAGCTCCGAACTCCTGTCCACTCAGACATGAAGTCTCCTGTACCTCTCCTGGCTTTCCCACTGTGATCCCAAACAAGGGTATTTGGAGCACTGAACCATCCCTATTTTCCAGACTATGTTCTTGGTTGAGCAGTGGGGGACCTAAGCAAAAACGTGACATTCCAGCTTCCTATTTTGGGCTGAGGTGACAAGGGAACATCTCCTGTTGCCGGAAATCCCCAGGACAGAGCTGTAAAACCCCTCAAGCTGCTTTCAGGAGAAGCCTCCCTGGCTGAACCAGCTACACAAATCCTCCCGCGGCAAATTCCTCCTCCGGGACCAAGGAAACAGTGTCTCAGGAAGCAGCATAAAAAAGCTACAAATCTCGGGAACCTGTTGATTGCTGAGCAGATTTAAGAGGCTCTTTCCTGTCCTCATTTCTCCAGCAGCCGACACAAAAAGCAATAAACCTGGAGCCTATTAGGTCTGTTTTGAAGCAGGCATTGAGGGAAAACATTGCTGCGAAGTTTCCATGCATCTCACAGGCTGTGAGCGAGCACCACGATGGAGACTCAGCAGCAAATATTAGATTTTTGCCATTCACACTTTCTCTTATTGCGGACTCATGAGTTCATTTTAGAAACCAAGAAGTGTGAGACTCACTGCTGTGAGAAATGCTATTTCTTCCAGCTGCAAAGAGATTCAGCAACTAATATAGAATGAAATCCCCAAAGGTCTTCCTTGTTCACTCCTGTGCAAAGGCCCTGACTTGTAGCAAAGATGTGTAATTTGTGGCAAAATGCCTAGAGGTGCAGGAAGGTACCAAAGGAGGTAGGTTTTAAAGCTAATGCAAAAATCTCATGCTGCCAACTGCAAACCCGCTGCAAAATTTGCAGCCTCCTCTTCCACAGGCCTAGATGGGATATAAAGAGGGACGTCTCATCTTTCTCATGATTTTTGCAATGTCCTGGGCTTTCAAAATGTCTTAAATAAATGATTCCTGCAAAGAAAAAAACACAAGATTGTATAAGTGTATGTTGATTTTTAGACTCAGATTCTTCTTCCTTTCTATTCTCTGCCACTCCTGATACCCAAATGTATATTTATACTTTATTCACACTATCTTCCATAAAGACAACTGAAATTAAAGCGAGCTAAATTGTTCTTCATCTTTTCCTGAACCCTCTTTGAATTTTAATCTCTGCCAAACAAGCCTTGATGGCTGAAAACATCTAAAACAATGGTTTGGTTTAAAGGAAAGCAAAAAATCATGTGGCTGAAAATCAAAAGTATTGTACTTTCTTCTTGCTTTTGACATGTTTTTAAGCAAATAACACACTTGCTTACAACAAGGAGGTTCAAGGTGCCCACACTTTTTTTTCTCTCTCTCTATGCAGCAAGAAAAAGGAGGAAAAAAATATGTTTCGCTTGGCACTCCGTTAGCAGCCAGGTTTTTAATTAGCAGAAACTATTGGCTGTGGCTGCTCAAGGCTGTGGCCTGGCCTCAAGGCCATCAAGGGCAGCTTGCTGGAATAGGGCATTTAAAACATATATTTTTGTGAAACCACACTGGAAAGCTGCTGATTTTCAGCAGACCATGAGGCAAGAGGATCTGTAGGAGATGCACGGGTAGAGAAGATCCAGATCCATCTCCAAGCCAGCAATGCTCCCCAAGCAATGCAGAGACCAGGGGACAGATGCAGGAGAAATGCTGGTGTCCTACGCAAGCACCAGAACCTGCGCTCCCTTGGCAAGACCTGCTCGGGTCGTGCACATCCGTGTGTTTCCATAAAGGCTAGTTGGAAAACTTCCACCAGAACTTTTTCTTGATTTTCCTCTTTGGAGCATGCATAGTTTTTTGCTTTTCATTCTTTTTTTCTTTCTTTTTTTTTTCCTGGAATTCAAAATATCTTGGTATGGAAGGAGAATTACTCCCCAGCTTCTTTGTGTGTATTGATAAAACCATCAACCTCTTTTGAAGGTGCGTTTAATTGCACTAGGAGAGATAAGCCAGTGTGGTTGGAATAAGGGACATAAATTTACCCGCTGGGTAAATTACAGATTTCGACTGAAATCACTAAAGGAGATGGTTTTCTTTTTTTTTAAAGAAAAAAAAAAGAAAAATGACTTGACATCAATGGCTGCTGTAATAACTGCAGCCAAACACCGGGAACAAACTGCAGAGCAAACTTAGGCCAAAGGAGGAGATCACAAGAGATCCCTGTAGGTTTTTTGAAGCTTCCCGTTGCTTTTCCTCCTCTTCAGGGCCAAGATCTAGAGCACCTCAGAGCTGTTCAAGCCATTTAGTTCAATTGGATGAGGATTAATTCCCTGTAACAGCAAAGTCATTCCAGAGCAGCAACCCTATGCAAAACTATGCTGGGGTTTTGGAAATGCTGCCAGAGGATCAGGCTGCAAGAATCAAGAGTCCAGGTTGGCATTTAGTTTTTAAGAGCCCCCCTCTCTGGCCTGGAAAATATTTCTGGAAAAGCAAAGTCTCTCCCAGGATGAGCACCAAAGCAGCATCTATGCACAAGACGGTCCCCAAAATTCCCTAAATGAGGTCGTTCTCGCTAAACGGGATCACTGAGGATTTCCCACCACTGCCGATGGAGCATGCAGGGAAGCACTTGCTCCTAGTCAGGCTTCTTGGAGTTTTTCTATTGCAAAGAGAAAATGAAAAGTTGCAGCTGTTTAAAGATTAAAAGAGAATTGCTAATCCCCCAGAAGTGCTCAGGAGCCTTTGGAAACTAGCCCACACGCTCCTTCCCTTCATCTAAAAACGTAGCTCCTTTTTGACAGACTTTGAAATATTTCACAACATTTGCAATATTCGCAGCATCAGCTTTGAAGCTCTCCCTGAAGACTGGTTTTCTTTTCCTTCTCCCCCGTCTCTGCCTGGATTTATAATCACCTGCCAACGTCGGCGCGGAGACGGAGCCATCCAGGGGCTTTTGTGCTTTGAAGTGACAGCGCATCAAAGGCCACCCCGCGTCCCCTCCCGGCAAATATTGACACACGAGGAGGCGCCTTTCCCACCTTGCTCTAATAACAGCTGCACACGGAGCATGGAGGAAGTTTTATCTCCTTCTGTCCCTTCCTAGGACCTGGGGGTATTAAGAGTAATGCAAGGGAAATAATATCTATATGTCTTGCCATGTGTAATACCTCCAAGGGCTCTCCTGCTTGCATCTGTCTGCTCCTCTCAGTAAATGCTCCCTGGGGCTCACGGAAAATGCCTAAAACGACCATGTGGAGGACAAATGCCTCCTTCATGCCATCCCCCTTTGCAGGTAATTCTGGGGGGATATTTGCTTTTTTTGAGGGGCTGCAAAACCCCAATGTATATAATTGGGAGATTCTAGCTACTCTTGTTTCTTGGTAGCTGCTGATGTCCAGCCAACATGACTTTAAATAGCCCCATAGCAACGTGCCTTCTCCAGCTGCCTCACACGCAAGCTCTTACGATGCGATTGTACTTCCAGATACTAGAGGGGAAACCCTCATCCACAAATTGCTCACACATTCTTCCCCATGGGAAAACCCATGGAGCCATCCCAGCTGTTAACCTGCATGGCTGTTCTTCTGGTCCTCCAGCCAGTATTTCCTAGTGTGATCCCAACATGATCGCAACATGATCCCAACACAGCGAACATCAGATGTTGGCAGGCGACCAAATAAGCAGACACTAAGAATTAAGGAAGGGAATTGCCAAGAAGAGAGGGCTCGCAGCCGGGCGGCCGCTCGCTTGGCATGTGGCCACAATCCTGCACATGCGCTTGCCCACGGAGACATGCGGCCAGCACGGAGCCCACTATGGCCAGCCGAGCACGTGGGAATGGTTAATTTTCCCGAGTGAAGCAGCTCTGATTAACCAAATAATGAGCAGGCAAAACTGTGGGCCAGAGCAATAGAAAGCAGCTATCTCTGAGCGGCGAGCAGAAAAGACTTGGATTTGGTGCCTTTCAAAAAAGAGCAATAAAAAATGTAAAGTGCTTCCCCTCCTCAGTTAATTCATGGCATCTCTGGGCTTTTTTTCAAGAGCTCGGCATCCGCAGGGGACTGTGCTGTACTCTGCACGAGCTCCCTGTTATTTAGTGGACACACAGCTGAGCCAGTGTTCGCTTTTGCAACCGTGATATATGGCAACTTATAAACAAGTCTGAAAGAAGAGTGATGTTTCTGCACTTCATGGTGAAGGATTTATTGTTGTTTTCACTCTTATTTGTACAGGAAACAGCTTAAAGTGAAGCTGCTTTGGAAGAGTTGAAAATACAACAAAGCCGGTATGAAGATCTGAACACGTCAGCTCACATCCACCTTCACCCCAACCCCTTGGGATGAATAGGTCTCATGTTAATTCTCAAAGGCCACGTCACTATTTTTCTACCTAGTAGGTACCATCTGCATAACATTTTATTGCTGGGCTTTTATCTGTCTTACTGTTGCATTAATTGAGCAGTCAGCCCTGTTCTTCATCATTTTTTAAATGAGAATTTTCAGCCTCGTCTATGCTGGAAAAATGAGTTGCAGGTACAAAATCATTCAGTTACAGGTGGAAGGATGGACGGAATCATTCAGTTACAGGTGGAAGGATGGATGGACGGGTGGGAGGAAGGGTCTCAAATAAAAATATCTATGGTAATTATTGCCCAAGTGTAAGAAATGAATTACCAGGGGCAGTTACCAAAGGAAGGAAGCAAAGCCAGGGGAGAGCAAACCTTGGTGGGCTGCACGAACCCGGCAAATCCGGCGCAGGTGGTAACGGGAGCGGGATGCTGGGATGGCATGAATCAGGAGCGGCAAATAAGGCAGAGGGAGTCAGGGCCATACTCGTCTAATATCCTTCCCCAGCGGCAATGGGAACACTTAAGGGAACGACTCATGGAGCTCTTGTGTTTGGAGTTCTGAAAAACACTAAAGAGCTCTTCAGGAGGAACGTTAAACAAAATTGCTGTCATAAAAAAGTAAAAAAGAATGTAAGTGAAATGCTCTCCAGAAGAGTCAGTCGGATGCAGACCTGGTTGGGGATAAGGAGAAGGGCGAGAGGGGCTGGCGGTGCATTCCCTGAGCGGAGCTGGTCTCCTTCAGGAGCAGCTCCTGTCTGAGCAGCGCAGTGTGGCAGGTGGTATCTGACTTCACGTGCTGAATCTCAGGCTCAAATCCTCACCCTAATGAGTTCAGAGGGAGTTTGGCCATTCGTCTGAATGCCATCCATTGGGACATTTTGATTAATTCCACTCAGATTGGTGCAAGTCAAGGAATGCTACCATTTGCAGGAGACCCTCTATAATCCTGTGGTCTACTAAAGAGCACTGGGCTCACCCATGTAGGAAAGGGTAGTTGGCTCTCACACTGTATATGGGTTTCTTTACCCAGGCAGCACTCAGAACACCTGGAAATCGAGTGTTCTTCTCTATTTTGTCTGATGCTTTTAATCCTATACTGTCTCAGTTATCTAAAATTACTCGTACTGCAATAGATGGAGGAGAGAGTCATCACTGTTGTTGGGGCTCTCCTCCACTATGTCTCGATGTAAGGAAGAGATAAAAGACCAGGGCAGAGGAGATTATGGAACCATTATCAGCTGGCTTTGAAAACAAATCAAAGGAAGGGACTGCCGAAATGATATCTGATGAAATGGAGTTTTGGGAAGGGAATTTTTTTCAAGATGAGTTGTTTGAGTATTGCATAAAATCAACTAATACATTGTATTGCAACTAATGCATTTCTGAGGCACAGAGTTGGTGGCAATTTAATTCCACTTTTCCCTTTCTTGTACTGCTCTCTCTTCATGTCCTATTCCTCTTTTCATTCCCTTGCTCATTTTTATAATTGCTTAAGACATAACTAAGGGTCTAATGATGAACAAAAAACGCCAAAAATAGAAGGATTGAGATTTTTTTTAAAAAAAGAGTTCTTTTGAAAGACTCATTAAGGTCCTGTTGGCTTCCACATACTGCAAATGGTTAGTTTATAAAAGCTGCAGTATCAAAACACTAACATTTTAACTAGGTAGGTAGTGCTATAGTTAACATCTCGCTCCGTTTTAGGTTTTTTCCAAGATCTTGTGGCACTAAATTCCCCAGGTTCTTCCTATGTAAAATTATCCCTATAGCTTTGCCTTCAGTAGTCTGTGCTCTTACTAAAGACAAGAGAGAGCAAGTGGGATTCAACTGAAGAATCACCAGCAGAAGTTGGCGTAATTATCCATGCAGAGAGACATGGCCAAGGTCAAAACATAGGCACACTTGAGCATAAAACCAGACACTTCACCAAATGGAGAATTACTGGATTCAATAGGACAGCACAGAGATACAGTATGGATCTCCCTATCCACTCAAACCTTCACATCTTCACCTTGAGGAGTTTTTAGGTTCAAATTCAAGGAGTTTTTAAGTTCAAATTCAAGCAGCCTTACGCTGACGCGGGAGTCCATTGGCTTTGAAGGATGTGAAGTGTAGATCAGTCTGAGATGATAGCACTTCTGGAGCTGTTTCCTTGGGGATATATCTATTTCTTCTTGAGGGCAGGACTCAGAGCTACCTAAAATTGTGGGTCATGTCATTTATCAGAGCTCCTTGGGCAGCTAGGAGGCCTGGGCACACATCACTGCCTCTTCAATATTGTTCATCCATTGATGCTTTTGCATGAACAAGCTCTGGAGATGCTCCGCAGAGGAGCCCAACGCTCACCCCTCTTCTGTAGTTTGTTCATGAGAACACACAGCGATGTTTCTTTCCCCTCTGCCTGCTTATCTGCTACATAAAATTTCATTTCCTGAATTCACCCTCCCCATTTTGTTCATTAAATAGTCTTTTCTTATTTACAGCGATGAGGCTGTTAGGATGACACTTATGGATGCGTGCAGGTATTTGAAATGTACCCACTTCAAACACTGCTCATGCGAAGAGTGGGTATTACCTTCAGACACGGTATGAAAAATAATACTCCAGGCCCAAATGTCAAATATAATCACAGGTGATATTAACCTCCCCAGTGAAAGGAATACATCCCTTTGTGAAATAACCTAGTTTTAATGTTCAACACTGTTACAACGGATTAAACGGCAGCCCTTGATAAGTTGCCTACACTAAAAGCATCATGGAAATTGAAAACATAATGTACCTCACTTAAGTGATTCACACTATTAATATGTAGAGTTTTCTAAGCTATAGTTTTATCAAAGTTGAACGGTGGAGAATAAGTGAGGGTTTCTTTCCACATATTTTTAAAGGAGAACAAAAGAAAACTGGTATATATATGTCCAGAGAAGGAAGAAAAGGTAATTTTTTTCTGAGAAATAAAAGTTAGCATTCTGAGCAAAGGCTGCTCTGCTCTGGCTACGTGAAAGGGAGGACACTTGTGGCTAACCTGATGTTTTTTTCTGACAAGTATGTATGCAAGGTATTTTGGATCGTATTTACACATGCAACGTGTATCCATTCTTCATGCAGTTACTACAGTTTAGCTCTCCATTGATTTCCTGTCCAGCTAACAGCTAGGAGCTCAATTAGCCACTGAGTTCAGCTCAATCTCTTTAGTACAGAGCTGTGCTTTCTCATCTAGAAATCCATCCGTCGATGCAGCCCCCCCATTCTCTGAAGCTGCTTGGCAGTGTGCAGCTGTAGGTGATTCCTAGACCCACTTGTGGGCAAGAAATGCTGGGATCCTCTTCTCTAAATATGGTCTACACAACAAGGCTTTCCTGTTGTGTGTCCTGAGGAGCTTTCCTCAAAATCCTCAAACCTCTGTGAGGCTATTTATACGTATCTATATATTTCGAGCTACAGAGCTCCACCATTGGTCTATAAAATCATTTTGCAGATGTTTTTGTCTATTTAATGTTCAGAGCTGCTGTGTCCTCCTCCTTCCTCCAGAGCATCAGCTCAGTGGGTGCAAGTAGTATAGGTATGCAAAACTAGATTTCATCTTATTTTCACCAATCCTCTTCAAATATGGCACACTGTGATCCTAGAATTCCACCCTGCCTTCAAGCATAGCCAATGCTTCCACAGTTTGAGGATAAAACCGCTGCCTTAGAGTATCCTTCCAGATGGACATCCACCATGAAGATGGGACACCTTGTCCATTTACTAGATAACGCTCGTTTCCTTTTTTGCAGTACTCTGAAATGCCTTCATCCAATCCCACTGGGAGATGCTGAGGGACAGAAGGGGCCAAATGCCTTTTCTTGGTGCCAAACCATGAAGGGAAATGCCTGCACTCAGGGATAGGATCCCAGTTTCTTGCTGTTTCGGTGCTACTTGTTGGACATTGTTTGTGAAGAGCCCCAATGGGTCTGAATCCAGCCACAGTGCCCCACTTGCATCTCCACTCCCATCCTAAGAGGGGAAGATGATGGCTTATCATGCATATACCCTGCAAGGTGCAGATCCACTCTTTAAAAGTTGATCCTGAGACAAGATAAGGACTCTAGACTGTCATAGGATTTCTAGATGCAACACTTCCATTTTTATTCCTCTCCTTTGCAGAAAACTGCTGATATATCCAGCGAATAAGAGTCCCAATGCACCAAAGCAATTTTCAGCAGCAATAGCCTGTGAAAAAAATCATGAAGCATTATCACTCATTAACACGATGAGACGGGAACGCTGGGGTAGGGGAAAGAGCTGAAACCTCTTTGATTCTTTTTCCATGGTGAAGTGTATCGCTAAATGAGAAGTACTCAGGGCGAATCCACAGACAAGCCAGACAGAAAAACTTCCTTTGCATTTAAGTGGATAAACATGAAGGTCTAGAGGGAGATATTCCAAGCTGGGAGAAATTTACTGGTCCCATCTCATTCGCCTGTCTGCAAATGCATCCAGATTATTTGGAACAGAGTTAGGCCAAATTATTTTCTGTACTCAAGGCTTTAAAATGAGCAAAAACACAAGAGCTCTCATCATCCTCCCTGATTTCTATCAGCAGGAGAAATTCTATTTGTATTTTTCCTGCACATTATTGTTTTCAAATTGAAATCTAGGGAATGAAAATTGAATCCCGCTGCGTTCTGGTAAGTTCATTTTTCCTAGTTCTGATTGGGTTTAGTGAGCAAAACTCACACTTACTGCAGCAATGAAAACCAGGCCTTGCACATGACTGCTGGATTGGACCAAACTCTTTCCTCCTGTCCTATGCACCTGCATCTAAGTCGTATGGAAGATATTTGCCAGTGCTGTGCCAGTGAGCATGTTGGAAGTATAGTAGCACTCCTGTTGCTCTGCTGAAGTTAGAGATTTTATTAGTCTTTTCACTTAAGAAATGATTGATTTTCTCATATTACTGGGATAAAATCTAGCCTGTAATATGTAAGTCGTGAACTCATCTGTCTTCACGTTCTGCACCATGGTCCTGCTAGAACTAATGGTAATAATAATATACTTCTATCTTCTTTGGATCAGAGGAGCTT
This sequence comes from Tinamus guttatus, assembly GCF_000705375.1. The sequence goes on along the minus strand of NW_010582456.1, from coordinate 10,915 downwards.
ACTCCAGTGATTTTTCATTAGCAGTAGCAGAGCAGTTCTGCAATCGCCTCTTCCCTCGCTGTCTGATGCTGCCGGCCACACCGTGTGTCACCAAGCACAGTGCAGCAGGCATTGGCTTCGTGCAGTGCTCATTTCCCCGTGATGAAGCTTGGTGCATCCTCGTCACTCCCATTAACTCCTCCAAGCACAAAAACACCTAGTAAAACACCCAATGAAAAGAAAACATGTCTCCAAACTGCCCAAAATGGGCAGCAGATGCCAGAGCTGGGAATATACATGAGGCCAGCGGATGCACCTGCTGACAAAGGGACACCGGGGACATTATGAGGAGGATAAATAGGTGCATGTTGCACTCTAGACTAAATCTATCCAAGGAAAAGCATATGAGAAACTCTGTCCTGTATCTCCATGTGGACACATCCCTGAGAGTAGCCCTGATCTGAGTAGCTGCAGGACATTCGAGTTGCTGCACTCGTCTCTGGGTCCTTCATCCACCAACACAGGACCCAGGTTGGTGGTGGAGCCTGCCTGTGTGACAGGAAATCTCTGGAGATTCCCATGGGGGTAGTATTTCACTGGGAAGGACTTTAGCTGTCGTCAGTTGTACAACTCATCTTTGAGCCCTGAAGTTCACTTCCTAAGTAAAATATGACACCTGATTTTGAAGTTTTTATGGCCCATTCCAATGTGCTACACATCAAGGCAATGAGAGCCATCACAGTACAGCAGGAGGTCCCTGAGCTCTCTCTTTTTAGCCTCTGAATATAATTTGTTTAAGTTCTTATGAGGCAATTCATATCCAAATCTTATTAGAAGTGCAAGGTCCTTTTATTTCCTCCGTGTATTCCGCACACAGAGAGCTGGTGCTATGGTTCATTTTATTTCTCTGCTTTCTGTGTTTTAATAACCATCCTCTCAGTCCCATTTGCCTCTGACTGGGTGGAGGAGATGGCGAGGTGTGAGCCTGGACAGCATAATCATGTACCGCTCACAGAGAAATTCTGGTAACAAAATGTGTAGAGAATATGGGATTGAAGTAAAGATATGAAAGATCACTTAAAGTTATAAAATACGGTATATTGTGCACCTATCAGATACCTGGATACACCCTGAAAAGGCTGTATTTTCAGGAAAAAAATGTGTGAAAATAATTTTTGAAAGTGATAAAGTTACTTCTGACAAAAAATATTTCAGAAGTGCAAATCCAATAGACATGTAGAGCCCTGGGGCTACAAGGCAATGAGGGTTTTCTGTCTTTCATAGTGTTTAAAGGAGAAACAGGCTTACGTTGTATCAGGACACAAAAACCTCTGGTGACACTGAGTGTTCTTCTGTCATTGGTGTGTCGAAAGCCCTGAGAAGATGACACGGGATTTCAAGACCCAAAGACCAGCACTTGGCCTTCTATTTGGCCCTGCAGCTGAGCTCGTTGCAGACAGCGTGATCGTTCCTCCAACCACAGATGGAGGACCAGGAACCGGATTAAGATGTGACCATGAACAACTTCCATGAGCCACTGTGTCACCGCTTCAAAACCAGAAGATTTTTTCCCTACATAATGCAAACTCAGAGCATCTGACAGCTCCATCAGTGGCTTCCTGAGATTTGTGCAAAGCCTGGCACGTTTTGTAAGTCTTGATTAAAAGTCAAGAAGGGATTTAGTTACATTTCAACATTATTTCTTTAACCGATACTCACATTTCCTATGATTTCATTAAACTAATGTGTTACAGTTTCTAGGGGATTCCCACAGTGCAGATATTAGGAGACATAGCAGCATGTGCTTCTTATGAGCCAAGAAACAGGCAAATTAAAATCTGTCTGCGCTGGACTCCACAGTCCCCCTAGCAGAGCCGAGGAGATAAAATTGAAATAAACAGGATTAAACACGAGGGAATTTCCCCGTCCTTTTGGCTGTTTCATTTTTCCTGCATGAAGGCAGCATTCCTGTCACTGGCATCTCCCTCAGCTCCTGCCCCTGTGCCAGCTGCTTCCAGGAGCTGGGAGCTTTGGAGCCTGGGAGGTCCGTTGTGGTGGCCACACGTGTGTTGGATAGCTCTTCACCGTGCTGGTTCCTCTCTTGGGGACGAAATGGGCTGTTTCAGACCTCCTGTGCACTTGCAACGCTCAGCAATCCTCTTTCTGACTGTTTTTGAACCAACTGCAAAACTCCCTTGACATCCAGCCTGAGTTTTGACCCTAGCAACCGCCACATATTTTCTCCTGATGCTCTGAGCACCCAGGAGCCAAACAGAATCATTAAAAAGAGGAAGACAGCATTGGCATGGGTTTTTATAAATACCTTTGAGGAGCTGGCTGTCCCAGGTGATGCTTGGCAAGGGGCAGGGATGCAGGACACACTGCTTTACCAGTGAATTGAAAGCAGAGTCTCCCAGGCTGGTCTGTAGAAGCACCAAGGGATGCTGCTGAAGCCTGTGCCCACAGAACTGGACTATTAGACAATAATGTTAACAATAATTCAGCATTAAAGGCAATTCCCCACGCAGCAATGATGAGCAGAGGGTCTACCTGCAGCACAAGGCCACCACATCCCTGGAAAGGCAGCTCTAATTTGTTTTCCTTTTATTATTATTTATGTTTTTAAAATTTTAATTAATTTCTGTTTTCAGGAGGGTTGAAGTTGGTTTAGCTCCGTGCAGATCCAAGTGCAAGGTCTGGCTGCTCTCTCACCTCCAAGATGGGTGATTGTGGTCAGACCTGGTTCAGCTGCTGTTCAAGTCAAGGCTCTTGCAAATTAAAAAAATAATAATAATGCTAATGTTGTGTTTGCAGCAGAGAGACTTAGGCAAAGGCATTCGCACTGGGGAAACAGAAGGAACCACTTTAGATATTGGCTACAACTATTTAGCGTAACTGTTAAACATTTCTGATCAAAGCAGTGCCAAAGACCTCAGCAAGCGGATCCTACCCCAAACTCCAAATGCTTCAGAGCATCAGCCCTGCTCCGGCAGCTCTGTTTTGCAAGTAAAAAATCAAAAAAAAAAAAGGAGAGAGACTCTGAAAATGAAACATTTCCATTTCTTTCTTTCAAAAGAGCTCTTTGTTTTTGAATATATTTACTTTGCTTTACTACTTCTCATGTAGCTGTGAAAAATTAAACACTTGAAAGCAGAGTGAAACATATAAATTAAGCTAAATGTTTTGATTAACTCAAAACAGATGATGTTTCCTTTTCTGAATAATTTCAAAAGTAAACTTAACAAAAACAATTTCTTATGCAAGAAGCCTCTTTAAAAGGCTTGCATTTCTGTTAGGTGGATTGGTGCCAGCATATTATTCTTTTAATGTTAAAATTTAGGGAAACATGATTCTCTCCCATCCTTCTTCATAGCCTCTTATATACCAGAACTGCTGTTTGTTCTGGGAATTTCTTAGATGAGATATAAAAACTATATTTAAATTACAGTGTCTACATTCATATTTCTGATCTTCAAAGGAGAGGTGAATCAGGAGTGGGACAAATTCAGCTCTCCCTTACTCTTACATCATTAATGTCAGGATTTCTGCATAAAAATAATTTGGCATTGAAAGAAAAAAAGATATATATTGCAATTAGCATGGGAGACTTGTTCTCTTGATCAGTAGATTTTCCACCAGTGAGGGCACCTCTGTCATGCAGCTACATTAGGAACACTGAACATAAAACAAAGGAGGGGAAAAATGAAATAATCAGCCTTTCCTTCTCTGAAGGTTTTAGTGAGTTGTTTTATTGAGTCTGCCTTTCTGTTACTGCAGCAAATTGTAAAACATATTCACAGGGAGCAAAGAGAGCTAATATTGTCCCACAGGCAGCCCTGGCTGTCTGGGGACCAGTGGTGTGGAGTGACACAATGTCCATCTGCAGCTGGAGGCCAACACTTTCTTGGGGGTTACACTACTCACCCAAAGCCAACCTTTCTCCCTGACCTGTTGCAAGAACATCCATGTCTCAGTTTTCACATGGAAGAGGATGCCTGGAAAGTGTCTGGGGATAACCCTATCCCTGATGGTTCTCCTTCACCACACCTGTACTCCTACTTAACCAGTATCATCAGAAAGGAGAGAAAATGCACATTAGAGAAAAGGGTAGAGTGGACATCTTTTGAGTATGAGATGACATACAGCCTCTCTGCAGGATGCAAGAGGGAAGAAAAGAGAGAACATCAAGTTTCCTAGAGGATCAGCCCTGACTACATCCCAATTTTACTGTCAGGTTTCCAAGAGTTCTGCAGGATCATGTTTCCAAAGCAAAGACGGAATGAGGCTGGCTTGCCAACCCACATGTGGATCCAACCCTCAAGCCAATTCACCATGTTCACCAAAAAGGCCCAAGCTAATCCCGTGGACCCCAGAGAGTCGATATGGAGATCAGCCTGCAGACCAGAGCAGACATGACTTGTCAAGTGCCAGCAGATGCTCCAAGTTCTGGCAAAATAGAAAGTTTGGAATTAAAAGCACAGGGACTGTTCAGGTCCACTGATGAGCATGGTAGGAGCAGAGACAAAAAATCCTCTATGCATCAGAGACATTCTGTCTTAAATTTCTGCCTCAGGGCCTTCTGAACATTTTGTATCTTCTCTGTGATCACTGTGTCACTGAGGTGATCTCCGAACTTCTGTTTCAACAGTACCCGAATGATTTTGATGCATCGTTCATCCATCATGGGCTTTGCCTCTCGGAAAGTATTGCCCCTCCGCCCAGTGATGGAGTGGCTCTGGATATAGTCAGATGTGAAGAGCTTGTAGAGCAGTGTCTTGCAGGCTGTGCTGATTTTCTGGTCAAAGCGAATTGCCTCTTTGAGCTGCTCCTTCGTGTAGCCGTTGAAGAGCTCCACCACCTCGCACAGCTGTTGGTGAGGTTCCTCCTGGAAGGACAGGGATTCCAGCCTCTGCACCTTCTTCCTCAGAGCAAGGACATCCTGTTGGAGGTCCAAGACAATCCTCTCCAGCTGCTCAATCTTCTCTGCCCTGAAAAATTAAGCCCAGGCTACAACATGCATTGAGGCAGGAGCACCCCCCAGCCTCTTAACGAGTGCTATTAAGGATGCAGCACATCCATGGAGATGTGTTTCGTGCCCCCTGCCAGCAAGGACAACCCTTGTTGGGCCATGCCTGGGTGAGGAGCAAGGCAAGAGAGAAGAATGACAGGGTCTGACATTTTTAGACACTCAGAGGCCAACCCTCAAGCCTCCCTTTGCGATACACACACACAATCTTGGATGCCTGGGAGAGTTTGTTAGGTTTTGGGGCTTTTTTTCCCCTCTTTTAAGGAAAGACCTAAGCATTGTCTTTCAGGTCGCAGGAAGCAGGTATTTGCGGTACAAAAATGGGGCATGCAGCAAATGACAGTGCATTTTTGGCACCCATTTCTCATGAGCCTTGTGATTTCTACAGTATTTTAAAGCCTGCTTGCAGGCTCCAAGCCCTGCAACTGGAAAGAAATATCCGTCTCTGATTCTGTGGAGATTCAGCAGCTCTTAATTTTAAAGTTACAACATTTTGCCACTGTAGTATCAATGTTTTTTTTTTCCCTGTAGTAAGGAGGAGAATACTGTTAAGAACAAGTGCCTTCTTTTTGCTGATTACCTCTCCATTTCACCAGGAACAAATTTCTTCTGAACTCTCTCAAAGTTATCTGCCTCCTGCAAAGCTTCTAGCTTTCGTTCTTCACAACTGGAACAAACAAACAAGCTAAAAGGTGCTGCAACAAGTAGCTTCATGCTCATATTCATCCCTGCTGGGATTGGTCTGGAATTCAAAGGCTGACAGCAGAGTCAACTCTGGTTTCACTTACAGCAAGAAAGGGGATGGAAAGGAGATGACGGAGAGGAGATGATGGAGAGGAGATGACAATGGTTCTACATGTGGGCAACCTCCTATGCACCCATGGGGTGCGCGGAGGTATGGGAGGACTTCACTGTACTCCACAACTCTCTCATTCACCCAACCAAGGGAGCAGGACTGCAGAACAGTGGGGAATCTGCTTGCTTGGCAGCATAGGTGTACCCAGTCACCCCTGTTATGTTCTGCACTTCAGCTTTGTGTCTACAGAAACCTCTTTTTCAGGGTTAGCACCGTGGCACTAAAGTTACCAGGCTCAACAGCACAACATTGCACCCGACACTCAGGGTCCTCGCTGTGCTTGAGGGTATTACCTGCTCAGAGGGACATGCTGCTGGCACTGAGACAAGGCACCATCCGATTTCCTCTTCACTGCCAGGGCCACATAATCTAGAGGAAAGAATAAGGAGATAAGCTCAGAGCGAGCTGCTGAGAAGGTGATCGCACAAATCCCTCTGTCTCCGCTTATCTCAGCACTGCTGCTAGATAGTGTAGAAACACATTATTGCCTTCGCACAGCAGAGTGATCCAGGCATGCTTTCCAGGACTGAAGAGGGATTTTGTTATTAGAAAAATGTGGTATCTCAAGAGCTTCTTGGCTTTCTATCATAAAAAGCATAGTAGGTAAGGCGGGAAGAATGAACCTGTCTCTGGACACGGTTGTGTTAATCAGCAGGGACATAATAAAACTGTATGTTACTATAATTGCATTTAGCATGCGCACGAGTGGGTGGAAAAGCAGGCAAGCAATGAGGCAAATCTGAGGAGGCTTGGCTAGCTAAAGCACGAGGTTTTGGGGTGTTTCAGTGTTATTCAGGCAGGCTGGATGGGTTTTTTTTAGCTTTAGAATAGGAGAGAGAATTGGTGTCTGGTATGTACAGAGTATCCAAACACTCAGGCATCTCCCTTTAAGCAGCCTCCCTGGAGAAGACCTCTCATGTGGGAAGGACCAGAGAATGTGATCCCTAACCTGTGCATCCCTGCGAGAAGACACCAGAACCCTGGAGTGGAACAGACCCTCCTATGTGAGCTCCCATCCCAATCTCCATGGCTCGGAGCAACGTGGCGAGAGTTAGAAGCATCTACGTTCACATTCAGTCTAACTTTTCCTGACCTCCAGTACCTCTGGTGGCCATGCCAGGCCTGTCCTCCTCACTCTGGGAAGTCCCTGGCACCACCAGGTTCACCAAAGTGGGTGATGGGTTGAAGACGCTGGCGGGATGGTGGGAAGCTCCCAGCGAGCAGGGACTTCCCACCGCACTGCCCGGGACACGTCGCTCCTTGATGACTGAGGAGCCACCTGTGTCACGAGGTTGGCCTGCTTCGAGGTAGGTCCTGTCACCATGGTATTTCCTGGACGTGTTTCCTGGGGTCCACTTTGGGAAGGTTTTCCTTGATTTTTTGGATGGGGGTGGCATCATGCTATGGATGGCAGGTTCTTCTTCTGAAAGCAAAGTCAAGGGTCAAGCTGCCGTAAGGAGGAAGAGTGTCTCACACAGTGGTCCTCACCCTGAGCACAGGGATACAGATCCATGACAGAATTACCATGCACCCAGCTTCCGCGCATTTAGAAAACCCAGTTTAGGTAGGAAGGCTCAACCTTCAACTCTGTTCTTCCCAGAAACTACTCCCGTTTGGAGCCGTATCAAAGGCTCCAAAGCAAAGACGCTACTCACTCCACTTCTCCAGAAGCTGTCTGTCTTCCAGGAGCCTTTTCTCTAAAATATCTTTATGCTCTGTGAGAAGAGAGGACTTGTCAGCATAGAACTTGCTTTCTAGAGCTTGCCCCCCAAGCGCCCAAGGGGCGAGCCCAGCCTGGACCAGGGTGCCTCACCACTTATGCCCTCCACGATGCCCCAGTAGAGGCCACTGAAGCCGGGGCAGCGGGCCAGCACCTGCTCGCCCTCCGTGTACAGGTGGAAGGGCTTCCGCGGCTCCTTGATGTTCTCCATGTTGATGACGCGGCTGCCATCGGGCCAGCGCATGAGGACGTAGAGCTTGGCGGACATCGGAGCTGTTCCACCTGGAGCAGGGATAATGACAATGGACAGGCCAGCAAAAGACATGAGTGACAACAGGTTACCAAGAGAGGTTGTGGAATCTCCTTCTCTGGAGATCTTCAAAACCCGCTTGGACGTGCTCTAGGTGACCCTGTGTGTGCAGGGGGGTTGGACTAGGCGATCTCTAGAGGTCCCTTCCAACCTTAAGGATTCTATGATTCTATGACCAGCATAACTTCTGCCCACTTCCTGGTGACAGCTGTTTTAAACCCGCTATTTTCATTCGTTTTGAAAGGAAAAAATAAAAGTACTTCCAAGCACTGCCTGCTACAGCTGGGAAAATTAACAAACAGCTAATTACACGCAGTGGGAGTGAGGATAGACCCTGCGTGGAGACACACGGGTTCCTCTGAGCTGACTGCGCTGCGCCTATGGCAATTCCTATGGGATTGAATCTGTACAGTGCTAGAGCTGCTAGGAAAAAGGTGCTAGGAAAAGGAGAAGGGCAAGTTACCTCCGTTTGATGCATGGGGAAACTGAGGCATGGAATGGTGAAACAGCCGTGCAACTCTGCTCATGCACCTCCCGAAACCCCCTCCCGCTGTCTCCGACCCGTGCCCTGCTCCCTCCGCGTTGTTTCCCGTGGCTGGCATGCACTCCGAGGTGCGTTTTTCCCGGGAAGCGTCGCGCTGAGCGTGTCCTGTTCTCCCCACAGCTGCAGGATGCTGCTCTGCCTGCAGCCCCGGAGGTTGCAGCCGAGACGCCTCCCTCCCCGCAACGCAGGACGGGTTCCCCGCTCTGCATCACACATCTCCACAGCCCAAGCAGCAAAGAGCCCAAGCCCCCCACCAGTAACTCTGAGACGCTTTCCCTCCTCTAACACTTAAGGAAAAATCAGCAACCCTGCAGGATGCCCCCTCTGGCCCCACTCGCTTAGTTAAGGCGGGCACCCAGACTGCCCGAATGCACTGTCAGAAAAAGAGAGAGAAAGAGCAAAATCGTGAGCTCCTTCCTTGCCTGCTTAGCCCTTCTCCGGTTGCTGGGGCTCACGAAGCGTCTCCTGGGTATTCCGGTCCTGCTGCCCGCACCACGGCAGGAGGTGACCGCCCGTTCCTCTTGCCTGGGCTCTGTCCCTTTGCCACCGCTCCTGCTCGGGGTTCCTTTGTCTTGGCAAGCTCCCACCTGCTGCCCCCCTGGAAGAAAAAAAAAAAAAAAAAAGATAAGCCCCTTGGCTTTCTTGATTTTCCCCCAATTGCTTCGTTTCAGCTTTAGGATTCCTCTTATTTTTTCATATACGCATATGGATTCTTGTTTTTTCCTTAGCTCATCTCAGGGCTGTTTCTTAGAGAAAGGGAGAGCAGAAGAGAAGAGGAAAAAAAAAAAAAGCTTTGGGTTTTTTGGAGCATGAATAAACCTTGCATTTCCATGAGTTATTCATGAATAATTCATGAAAATGCATGATTAATTCAGGTTCATGAATTATTCAGGAATAATTCTCGAACATTCCTGGTTAATTCATGCTCACACAGTGAGTGAGTCAGGCTCCAGGGCTCGGCGAGACAAGGAAGGGAGGCTGTGAGACGCCTGCCTTGCACCCTTCCCATTCACTGCATTTCCAAAGGAAATGTTCCCCAGGCCCTTTGCAAAAGGCAGCTTAGAGGGGAGGACTGAGCCACCTGCAGCCTTTGGAGCAACTGTTTGGAATGCAAGGAAAGAGT
>NW_010582454.1:22568-37600 GCF_000705375.1 Tinamus guttatus | reverse complement strand
ACTACTCCTAATCACCTTCTTTTCCTTTATAAGCCCACAGATGGTCTCTAGGATGAGCTGCCCCAGGGACCTTTCCAGGGACGGAGGTGAGGCTGACTGGCCTGTAGTTTCCCAGCTCCTCCCTCTTGCCCTTTTTGAAGACTGGAGTGACGCTGACTTTCTTCCAGTCCTCCGGCACCTCCCTCACCCTCCATGACCTCTTGAAGATGGTGGAGAGCAGCTAAACAATGATCCCAACCAGTTCCCTCAGCACTCTTGGGTGCATCCCATCCGGGCCCATAGATTTATGGGTGTCTACTATGGCTCCATGGCTCTGTAGTTCATAGGGACTAGCTTTAGCAGTAGACAGAAGCAAAGAAGACGTTTAGTAACTCTGCCTTCCCTGCATCCTCTGCCACAAGGCACGCACCCCATTCAGCAGCAGACTAACATTTTCCCTAGTTGTCTTCTTGCTGCTGATGTATTTATCGAAGCCTTTCCTGTTGTCTCTGATATCTCTCGCTAACTCTAATTCCAGATGGGCCTTGGCCTTTCTCGTTGCATCCCTGCATTCTATGACAATGTTCCTATATTCTTCTCATGTGGTCTGGCCCTACATTATGTAAATGCTCTTTTTCTTGTTAAGTTTATCCAACAGCTCCTAACCGATCCATGCAGATCTCCTGCCACCCTTTCTTGACTTCTTTCTTGTAGGAATGCACCAATCCTCAGCTTGGAGAAAGTGGTGTTTGAAAATCAAACCAAGACAAACAAATCTAGGTTCTCCCATGCAATTAGCATTTGATAGGTGAATTTCATTCAGTCAGTGTACTCTTTTTTAATACATTGTTCATACATTGAACAAAACAAAACCTTTCTTCTGTTGCAGTTTGTCTCTGCACCTTATCACATAAGCTGATATGAATGTCAAAAACCTAGTCAAACTATTCTTCTCATTGCCCTTGACAAGTGAAAGATGGCTATCATGGCAACTTCATCCCAATTGCTTCCACTTTTCCTACAGGCTCTGCCTATCATGCAAGACATCTGGTCTTCTGCTGTCTGTATTGTGCACAGTGAGGTGGAGCTGATAAGGTCTTAGTGTCAAATTGATTACTTCTCCAGGTTCTGTTTATTCTGGGTATAAGTCTAGTCAGACTCTGGATCTATCCAGGTCACATGATGCCTCTGAAGTGACTCTGCTTCTCTGCTGGCCCAACAGTTCATAATTTCTTGGCTTTCCTGCAAGACTGAGGGTTCACGTGGGAAAATGGGAGTATGGTACGGATAGGAATGTATCCGCTGATGTAGTTTCCATTTTTAACTGCAGTTACGGAGTTTAGGGCTGGACTGAAGAAACAGAGATGATTCTCTAGCAGAATTTAGCAGGTTTCACTCCTACTGACAGATGTATTACTTTTCCATACAACAAAGCCTATCTCTGATGGCATACAGCTTCCACCTTGGCTTCTTGGGAAGATCAGTTTTTTTCCTTTATTATAGTAGCAACATTCTAACAAAATATATTTTTATTTGTTTTATAACTATTTATGAAGGGACACACAATGATGCTCCCCTAAGACAAGCAATTACAGCTAAGCAGACCAAATAAGATGACAATTATAAGCGAAAAGATAAGCCCAAACAAGATTACAACATCTGAGAGTGGCTTTGGGAGTGATAAGGGATCTGATCTCATGCCTCATGAGAAGCTGAACTCATACAGTTGAACTTCATCCATTCACTGGACAAGCCTAGCAATAGCATCTGACAGGAGTTATAAAGAGTGAGGTACATCATGCTGTCAAGTCCATCCTACTTCATCTACTCCAAAGCACCCATCTGAGGAGCTAAAAAATGGACCAGGATTGCCCTGTGCTCCTGCAGAGGCGGTGGAGAGGGATAGATGTGACCTGGGAATATCAGGTGGCAGAGTCTGGGGAGCAATTTCAGAGTCTTTCAGAGACATATGATGCTACTAACAACTAGGTAGTACTATATGTGGTATAGTTAGCTATAGCACTAGCTGTGCTATGATATAGTAGGAGGTCAATGACATATTCACTACTCAGAGAAAGACACAGGAGTTGTATGAATCACACCACGTACTTCGTGAGTCATACTGACCATACACAAGCCATGCATACGTAAGTACATACATAAGAATACATATATATATATGCATATATATATATATATATATACACACACATGCTTACAAGCTATGTTTTATTATGTCTTTCATCTGGCTGCGCAGAATGGGTTAGTTATGAAATAGCTTCTTTCTTGTGTGTGTGTGTGCTATCTCTTTCTAAACATACATCTGAAGATGGGTATTTTGTATTAATGGTCAAGTGCATAGAAATAGGTTTATTAATTAATTTTGAATACTTGTTTCTGAGGAAGCTTTGCACTATATTGCATATGTTGTTTGCATTTCTTCTAGAGACTGTTAAAAGCAATGGGACATGGCTATCTGTAACATAAAAGAGTTTTCTCTCAAGAACCTCTAATATCCAAGACTCATGGCGCTTTGCACACGGTAAGTCTGGGTGGGTGGGAAAGTCTGGGTGGGTGATTTACAGTGTGCCACACTGCACCAGCAAGAGGACTGTCCCTTTCAAGGTGCAGGTTGCCATGAAGTTAGCCAACACAGTTTATGTGACCTCGTCACTGTGTCTGCCATCGAATTCCAAACAGATTGATATGCATTAAGGAGCTATTAGCTCTTGATCTGGTCTTTTTTTGAAGTTCACACTATTCAAATGATCTTGTGAAGTTATTAATACAGGCTTAAGTATAATTAATTAATACCTTGCTTAAGTGTCAGATTTCAAGTACGACTTTGTAAAAAGCAGCAATTAACTGGCTATCTTTTTAATGTCTTACTGCCTGAATCTAGATGTGTCTTTAAATGTCATTGGGATGCCAGGGAACCCCTTCTTCACTCACAGCTCCCTTGCTCCCTCCTGCTCAGCTGAAGCTGAGCCTTCATCTGATCACCCAACACAGACATCTATAATATCTATAACAACTATAACCACATGGGCCCAACAGAAACGTTTCTTACAGTTGAATTGCTAGGTAATGGGAAACAGAGGGTGGCTGCCTTAGGCAGATGTACCGCAGCCCACCCGCTGCTTCCCCTTCCCCTCTAATCTTTGCATTTTTCAGCCCAAACCACTAGGTGTCACAAGCACTCACATGTAAACTGTAAAATACTCTAAAATATTATCCTCGAGATCCTGATATTTTCCTCATCCTGACTGGGGAGGCTGAACACTGCGACACAGATTTTCTGTGAATGTGGGGAGTCCTAGATATAATGTATGGACTGCCTAGAGCTGTCCATACATTAGTGACTTGCAAGTCAGTGGTTATACAAGGGAATTAAGTCTGTTGTCATCATTGCCTTAATTCAGCCAGGCATAGAAAGCTAATAAATTGGGTGGGATTTGAAAGATCTACAGATTATATCTGACATAAAACAATATGCTGGTGAAATAGGGTGTGTAAAAGAATATAGAAAAGGCTCCACCCTGGAAGAAGCTTATGGTTAAGAAACATCATGGTTAAGGATCCTCAAATTCAATTTAAATTATACTCAAAGTAAGACCGAGTATTCCATACCACCACTGAAACAAATCTTGCCCTTCTCTTTCCACTTTTTCCTGTCTGTCTTTTTGTAAACAAATCAATCATTCCCGCCTAGCAGTTTGTGTTTTACATTAGCTGGAAAGACACATTTTCAGATTCTCAGTGAGACTTACAGTACACTAGAGGCTGACTCTGTAAGAATCTGAGATACCAACCTTTTCTGAAAAGTGTACCTCATTTTTATCAAATGTTACAAAAAATTGTTTTTTTTTCCTTAACTGTTTAAAGACACTTTTTGATTTTGCAGGTAGACATCTCCTTTTCCAAAGTCTCTCTTTTTTTTTTTTCCAGGAAGACCCTCTCACACTCCACCACGATGCAGTACACCCACCTACGTGCCCACCGTCTGCACCATTGCTGCTCCCTAAAGATGGCTCAGTATCTCACCATACTCCCCTCTGAACAAACAGAACAAGTGCAAATGTTCTGTCTACAAGGACGGAAACCCAAATCTTCCCAGTTTGTGCTCTAATGCTGCTGAGTACCGTGGCAAGCCCAGCCCTTTGCAGCTCTCGCTGACCCTTGCTTGCAACAGGCACAAGAGTGGATGTAACGAACTGCTGGAAGGAGTTTACTGGGGTGATGGGAAGTGCATGGGAAAGGAGCTGCGCATATATATTAGTCTCGTAGCAGGCTTGCTGCTGCTTATTACAAACTACAAGATCACAGTATCTGGCTGGCTTCAGGAGTCTGTGCTGCAATAGGACAGGCAGTCCTGGCTTCCCTATATTCTCCTCTTTCCCAATTCCCCACAATTCCTTTCCCATCTATTTCAAAAATTCTCTTTGAACTGTGTGCCTGGGGCTCCATATCCGTAATGTCTCCAACATCACTGTCTTCAATTCCAGCAGCATTTTAACTTTTCTGAGAGCATGAAGAAGGATGTGCTGAAAGGATTTAGTTCTTCCATGAGCCTGTCCTTAGTATAGCCAGAAAGTTTGGGTTCCATTACTTACCTTCCTTACCTTTATTAAAAACAAAACAAAAAACCCCCAACCTTTTAATCAAAATTGCAGTTTCTACACAGAAACCTAGAATATTACCCTAACCATTGTGTCGTTAGGGACTCAATCAAACACAGTATTACTGCATTTCATTCAAACAGTGTTATAAATCTGGAGTGTGAGTTGGCTACAGGAGAGCATAATGGCTTCAGGCTATACAAGGTGATGAATCTGTGCTTTACAAAGTACTGCACTGCTCCTAGAATAGATGATCCCAAAAGAAACACAGACCATTCATTCCTTTTGTAAAATAGAGTTTCAAAGATTGACATCAGGGTGTAGCTGTGAGGTACTGGCTCATAACACAGCATATTGCTTATAAGTCATACTGTATAGTGCCTTCTTGATCAAATTAATCACTCTTGCAAGAAAACTAATTTGGTTCCAAAAATCATATTTAAATTGAATGCAGAATGTTACTAAATTACAGCTAAGTAGCCACCTGCTGCACATTTATGACATTATATTTGTATATTGCTGCAATAATCTTAACTGTGCTTACAGGTAAAGTTCAATTTCAGATACTGTTTTGTTAATAATCTACCATGTAAACAAATACAAACAATTATGGCTGGAGGTAATTACTATGTTGAATCATTTTCTTACAACACTTACATGAAAAATCAGATTTAAAAAGATTTCAAATGTTACTTGTATTTAGTTGAAGGTGTGTACCGAACCATAATAGGTGCAGTTACAGAGATAAGATTAAGGAGGGCCAGTTCTCTCTCTTCTCCCCCTCCATCCCCTTTTCTTAATAATATAGATATGTTTTCATTATGACTTTGTAACGAGGAAAGATTTTTGTAGGCCTGCTCTCCATAGAGACTAGGAATTCTCCAGGCAGAGTCAAGAGAAGTCAAGAGAAATCTTTTCATGTTTGTGTCCTTTTACAAGACCTGTCCCCTGCCAGGGCCTGTTAGAGATACTTCATCTATTTACCAACCAGAAATACTGAAGAAAAAAGAAAAGAAAAAGAAAAAGAAAAAAAAAAGTTACATTTTGTTACCACTGGAGTGTGCCACTTAAAAAGGATTATGTTTTCTGCCCAGTAATTCATTTGCTTTCGGCTTCATGCTGGACCTTTGTCCTTCCCGTTCATCTGGCACTTTCCATATGTCAAACCACACGGATATACAAGTCAAAGCAAGCATTACCCTTGTCTTCTAAAGCGGAGGAAAAGAAGAATGAAGAGGTGATGTTTCTTGCCCAGTGCCACATAAATATGGCAAGCAAAGCCAAAGACATAAACCTGTATCTTTTCCAGCAGGATTTGTTTCACCCAAAGTTGGCCATTTGCAAGTTAGGCCTCTGCTTTAACTAGGACTAACTTTTTAATTAATTAACTTTTTGGCTGGCCTCTTTCTCTTGTCAGTAGATCATCCTAGGTAGTTGCAGGTATCAGTTCAACCTACCTGCTTTGCACACCTGTTTTACATATGAAATTAAGATAGGAACAGACCTCTCTCTTTCTTTTTCTACTGATTAGAGAGTTACCCTGGACTGTGTGTGTGAGGTACCCACAATTTAGAAGATGAACTTTAAGTGAGTCTACTCCCACTGTGACCTCCCAAAGTCCCTTTAGACTCAAATGACTTGGTGATTCTGTGCTGCTTTCTGTGCTATCAATCACACACACACCAAACACTTGACAGATATTCTGTGAAGTTAATCAAGATATATATAATGCAGCAAGGTTTAACACTGAGGACGGAACGAAATCAGACAACAAATGTCAAGTTTGGGTTGTACTGTCACCTCCAATAACTTCATTTTCAGAAGCATGCTTTCATAGCACAATTATAGTGGCTCCTGCTTTGGTCTTTGGGGAAAATATAGGAAATTCATTTCAGAATATTGGTGAGAGTCAAATGAAGAAAGTGACATGGAAAAAGATAGCGTGCATGCTCTCTACTTCCCACAGAACAGAGAGAGAGAGGCTCAGATAGTCTTGCTAACTGATGACTTGATAGATTAAGTAAATGGATTGCACTTGCTTAGCATTAAAACTTAATTCCTCCAAAAGCAATTGTCAGATGAATTTTTTTCTCAAACATTGCTTGATTTGGAAAGGGCAAATCATTATCATAATTCTAGAATGAAAAGTAAATGAAACTTAGATGAAAAACTAAGTGATATTTTAGCACCGCAGGCCAGTGAGGGAAATGTCAGACATGCAAATCCCCGAGCCTGTCAGAAATAGGTGATGAAAACTGGTATAAAGAGAATTCAAATGGTTGGTCACTTGAATTCCAAGAAGTTTGAGAAATAGTTAGTCTGTGCCCTAAATTCTGTGGAGAATTCCGGTTTGAAACACTGTTGACTTTTCCTTGGGGAATTAAACAGTGTAAAGTGCGGGCATGGGTTTCCCATTAGCTTTTACAGAAGAATCATGGACTGAAAAGAGCCAAGTGAATGTTAATATCGATTTCTCAACATGTTGGTAGCGTATTTCCCATTTCACAAATTGCACAAAATGAAAAATGGCTATAAATAGAACAGGGCAGTATGAGAGCAGTATTACATTCCATGCTCAATGACGCTGATGTTTTCAGTTGATCAAGTCTCATACAGTTATTCTCCTTATTAAGCAACATATTTATATTCTCTACCAGCCCACAGAAAAATATTAATTTTCTTTCTTTCTCTTTCCTCAAATAGCCACATCTCAGCCAGCCTTGAAGCTGTTTGAAAACCGAAATGATATTTTCCTAAGACTTCTTGTGAGGAGATTTAGCCCCTTTCTGTCCGTAGATGGTAAATATAAAAAACAAACAATACAACAACAACAACACCCCACAACATTGCTGGAGCAATGGAACATTGTTTTTTATTCACTACCACATTAATCTCCAAATAAATCAGAGAGGGTGACTGCACATGGTTTTGACAGTACTAAATTATTATTCATGTCTTTAGAAATAAATGAGTAGGTGCTTGCACCTACTGACGTAATCTAATTACATCAATTTGTGGAGTAATAAATAACAGAAGAGAAGGATATTAGGGTGGTTAGTGAGCAAAAATACAAGACATTGAAAGTGATGTTCTGTATGGCTTTGAGCTAATTACACATAAATCTTCAAAGGTGCTTAGGTGCCTTTCAACACCTGGCTGTAGTCTCCTGCTCATCTTTCTCACCTGAAAGATATCATGATAATATTCTCTACTTCAAGGGTGCCTACTGGGATACTCAGGCACTAAAATAATGGGGTCGTTAAGTACTTTAAAGGAAAGGAAATGAGATGCATAGAAAGTCACTAATGAATATTTTAAAACTATGCTAATCACTTCCTCCTACTAATCTGGATTTAAAATTACACAGGCAAGACCAAACCTTTCTCAGCCCAACCTTAAATTATAGCCCTTTCCTCTGCACTCCCTAAAATATTCACGTGGCCCAAGTAGACACAAATGTACACTGCTCGTTAGTCCCTCCGACTCTGAGCCTGAACCTCAGAGCCAGGGTACTTCACAGCTTCCCCTGTAACGTTCAGGAGTGCTCCCTTAGGCAGCACTGCTTCCCAAGTACTCCTAAAACAGCATCCTGTAGCAGCTCCCTGCAGGGAGGAGGCCCTTTGACTACCACTCTGAAACACACATGAAAGACCCTGAATTCAGTCTTGATTAGGGTATTGCTATTGTTAACACTTCAGAGGAAAAAAAAAAAAAACCTCTCACATGTGAAATAATCCAAACATAATGGAGGAATTAGAGTCTTTACATACTTTTAAACATTTTTCATTCAGTGGAATAAGGAGAATTCTTGATCTGTGTTGTTCCTTTGCTCCCTTTTAAGGGCTTTGTGCTGTTTGCAAGTTGTTGGAAGTTTCTTCTCTGAACTTTAACCAGTGTCAACGGCTCCTCTGATACCAGAGCCTTCTGTTTTTGGGTCAGGACAGTGACTGAAGCTAATTGCATCCTTCTTGCATGGGAGGGACCACACTGACTTGTTCCATTTTCCTGTTTTGAAATCAAAAGCACTCTGCAAACCAAGGAACTGATAGATGAGCTACATAAGCATTGCATGTGATTGATAGTATGTGTGATCCCAAGTCCTGGACCAGCGTGGTGGAAAAGTACCTTCATTGTTTAAACAGAGTGTTCTTGATTCCATCGCAAATAGACTGCAATTCATATGCAAAACCAACATATTCTACATATGTCAGGCTTTTAATGCACATTCAAAAGTATCACAGAAGTGTTGCCTGAAAGAGGCTTCTAGATGTCATTTAGTCCAACCTCCTGCTCAAAGCAGGATTATCACCAGTCCCCTTAGGTCACCTATGGCTTCGTCTTACCTGGGTATTGAAAATTCCAAGGATGGAGCCCTTGATTGCATGCATACGAATTTGATTTTTCTGTATTCTGGGTAATGGGTAGGATTCTGTCTAAGGAATAACTTTGAGGCCTTGTCTACACCACAGCCAAAGTGAGCAGTTACAAGTTGGAGTAGAAACTGCTCCCCGCTCTTCGCTATTGAACTAGTAAAGGCTCCTTTTTCCACTGCAGAACAGTATAAAATTGTGATTATCACCATCTTTGAAGCTATATTAATTGCCATGGAGTGGGCTCAGAAGGAAACAGCTTACTATTATCATGCAGGCAGCCCACTAGGAACTTCACTGTTCAGTTTCTAAGAGTGTGCACTTTTGGATGAATGGACAAGCAGTGCTGGCTTCTACTGCGTGATGGCAGAGGGGGCTGAATTACTGAATTGTGTGTTCCTCTGTGATGGAAAAATGTCATTTATAATGTAGGTTTGTCACATGCAAAACTTTCAGTAGGTTTCTTCAAAGTCTGATTTTTGCCTCTCTGAATGCTTTCCTTGTGTCTAATAACTTTCATCTTCCTTCACAAATTCCACAAAGTTGGGCAGGAGAGATTTCTTCCAGTCTGAAAACTGTATATTCCTTAACATTTTGCCTTTCATATTAAAGAGAAATTTTGTCTTAAAGGCACCTCGGAAAAGTGATGCACTAACAGCAGTGGATGTTGTTTATAGAGATAAGGTAAAATTGTCTGTGTTGTTCTCCAGCCACTGTGGAGCTGGAAAAGCGGAAGCAGCTCCTCAAATTCTCTGCACCTGAAGCCTTTTGGTTGTTTATCAGAACCAATGTCAAAGGTAGTGGTGATTTTTGCAATGTCATTCTTGATATACAAAACAGGAGCAGATCCAGCAAAAGAGATGTAAAAGAAGCTATCTAATGTATATTTCATGTGTATTTATTGTATTAATGACCTTTTTCCAAAACTGGCCTGTTTCTGATTTGTACCACCAACCCCAGACTGTAAAGCTGCAAACTGTTTCTCATGTGTAGGTCAGCTTATTCAGTAAGTGTTCTTTTTTTTTTTTCTTGAGTTTTCCGAACCGTTTTGCCTGATTTCAGGTGTTGCTGGTCTCATTTCTCACCAGCAAAATTGGTAAAGCTCACTCTGTTTTCCTATTAGTCTCCTTCCTTCGTTTGTTTTTGATTTAAAACGATTCCCTTCACTAGAAGCCCCCAGCAAATGCTCTTTTATTGTAGGTGTTTTTCAAAGCCGGCTGGCCTCAGTGCTGGCAGTGCCTATCTGTGAAGGACCTTCACCATGGTGGGGTGAAAGCTGGGCTGGTTAAAAGCAGCAGGACTAGCTGTGGGCTCTGACAGCAATGTTGTCCTTCCCTGCCCGCACCTGGGACACGTGGGGAAGAGATGCTGGATGCTGAGGACGCTGGGAGAAGGCACTGCTATTATCTGCTTTTTTCACAAGGGCTGGGGATGCCCAGAGTGTTTCTCAAGGCCACCTAAAATGCCAGTGGAGGGCTGGTAAACTGTGTGGATTGCCTGGCTTTCAGGCTCTGAGCACACGACAGTCTCCTGAGGAAGCAAAGTGATTTTTTTTTCCTGGTCCCCCCATTCTGACCTGGGCATCCCTGAGATCTGAGCTGCTGCTCTCCCACCGCCTGAGGGTGACCCAGCGGGTGCCTTCCACCAATGTGTTTCTTTGCCACGTGCAGCTTGGAAAATAAAAAAATGTGGACTCCCCTTTTGCTGTCCCATTCAAGAATTGCCCTCAAAAGAGAAAGTTGGAGGACAGAAAAGCCAGGTCTTCCTGAGGAGGCATAACAACTGTGTCTGCTTTGCAATACCTTGCATACAGACAGTGGGTACGTGTGTCTCCAGGGCAGCAAGTAAGGAAGGGAGTAGGCAGATAGGTTTGTTTCATCATCTCTGCGTAGGTATAGGTGTCTTAAAAATAAATATATATTTGCTTTGCAGTTGGTCTGAGGAAAGACTGAGTAACCAATTTGTAGCAAGCCATGATGGATTATTCAAATGCATTTAAAATGCATGCAAAATTTATGGCAAATTTCCAGGAAATTTGCTGAGTTGGAACTCTATATTGCTTTGTATTGTTGGAATAATCTGACATTCTTGGAGGAAAATTTACCTCTGATTGATTGTTTGATAATGACCAGATTATTTTGCTTTGCATTAACTTATTTTTTATAGGGCTGACGATAGACACAACAAACATGAGTTGGGAGAGATGAATTGTTCTATAAAAAGGTCATTTAACCAAAGCAAGTTCACAGGAGTTAGAAATGCTATGGATTAGTACTATGGCCAAGCGAAATTCAAGATCCAAGGAAACTTTTAAAGTTTTGCTGTTAATATATGCTTTCCCTGCTAAACTCAGGCAGGATTCAGCTCCCACTGAGACACCTGGTTTGGGTCTCTGCTGTAGGTGTCCCCACACTCACCAGGGGCCTCAGCCCAAATGCCCCTGCACAGGCGCCTGGTGCCACTCGCGGAGCTCTTTTAGTCAACTCAGACAGTGGAGCCCAATGGCCCAGCTCACCCTAAAGCAGGCCCTGGTCACTCTGCTGCTGCTCCAGGCTCCACCTGGATGAGTGTTAACTGCTCCTAGTATTAACTAGGGATCTGCTGGCCACAATGGGATTTGATCACCTAGAGCACATGTAGACACCCACAGGCAGTAGCTACCTGCATTTCAGTGTCTTAATCTTGAAACTCTCAATCTTGAACAAGATTAAGACCCAAACAGTCATCTCCAAATGAAAGATTATAATGACACAATTAGCAAAAAAAAAAAAAAACCCTTTAAATATTTTGAATTAAAATCAGCCATTTTTTTAAAAAAATGATTCAATAAATTAATGTGGATAAACAAATTGCTAAAAATGACTCAAATGTTCATTTTAAGTGATAAAGTGGAAGACTTCTACCTAGATTAATAGAAATGAATAGAAATGAATTCATTTTCTAAAATGCTTTATTTCTATAGTTGATTTTAAATCAAATATCTCATTTCAATGCCATTTTCTTCATATCCAAATGAGCTGTAGATATAGCTCTGAGGCATTGGCACACTGAGATAGCATCCTTCCCAAACAGCTTTGCCAATGAAAAGCTTGCTTATGTATGGAGAAATTATGCATGTGTACTTGGAAAGAATGTCAGAATTGAGGTACAAATTGCCAACTTAGAAAATTGGATGTCTTTGGGTAGCAGAGCCAATAAACATCTCATGGTAGTAGCATGCATTTTCTTGTGGATAAAGCTACTTTTTTTTTTTTCTCAAGAAAGCTTGATTTATTGGGAAGAGCAAAGCTGCTATGTGTATGTGTGCACAGTGTGCTCACTGTTGGAGAGGAAGAAATCTAATCTGACAAAGTAGATTTGTTTGTTACATATATTTTTTCCTTCAGTAATAGTATATGTTACACTGAGGAAAGCAAGCAGTTTTCCATTAAAATAACTGGAAAAAAAAAAGAACCCATTCACACTTGTAGTTTCATTTTACATGGGTGTATACAAGCATATCTGCTGAACTTTCCTACAGCACCAGCACCAGCAATGCCTGTGGTTGCTTAGGCACTTCAATTACAGACTCCTCTTTTCATGAGAAGAACAATTCATACTTTTCTAAAACATTCATCTTTCTATTTGTAAGTGACCTGAATGGTCTTCCCCTTCTCCCCCCACCTCCAAAAAAAGAAGAATATTGGAAGTGGCTTAAGAATTGGCTTAATCTTATGTGGAAAGTGGGAAAACAAAACCAAAACCAAACTTTCTCATGGTAAATTCATTGAAGAGAATTATCCTATACTGTGCTAGTAAGAACTGAGCTTGACTTTGGCACATCTGGGTCTCCAGCAGCCTCCCCGTTCCCAGGCAGACAGGCTGCCGGTCCCACACACGGCGCTCCCAGGAGGAGCGCGCTGCAGCTGCCCGGACCAGGCCTCAGAGTCCCGCTGTGTGTCCCCGGCCTGCCCGTCAGTATGTGGGTCACCAGGCCGTCGATGGGGTCCCTGCTGTGGGCGTTGGTACCAAAATTCCCTTTCAGAAAGCTATTTTCAGATGAACTATTTGAACTCTGGCACTTCTGACAGCCCCATTTAGCACGGGCCAAAGGTCAAATCCCTTAGCAGAAAGAGGAACAGAGCCCTCCCAGTGCCAAACCAGCATTCTCACTGGTGACTAAGGCTTCCTCTTTTCATCTCTCGCTGCCCCCTATCGCACTGTGACATATACTTTTTTATCATGCTTTCCCCATTTTTTTTCTTCTGGTTAAGCTTAATAAATTTAGGAAGTACTCAAAGTATCATCTGAACAGATAGCTGACCTGGAGATCTAATTAATACCCTTTACAGGAAATCAATTCTACTTTAATTGCAGAATTTAGGCTAATTTTATGTGCAACTGCAAGAGTTTTTTTCTGTAGGCTGCCCTAGAGAGAATCCGCACAGTATTTGTACCCTGTACCATGATGTCAGGGTGATTATAATTCTAACACCTCATTCATCTCACCGAGTTCAATGATGTCTGTGGAGAATACTTGATACTGTGATTTACATCTTGACTTAAACTGAAGAAGGGATATTGGAGCATGTTTTCTACAGTCATCTAAGTAAATACCTGGAACGCTTAATTGGAAGAAAAGGACCCAAATGGGCTGTCCCACCACATACATTATGCATACAGGTACCTGGACTCCAGCTGGTACCACGACTGCAGAATGTATGACAGTGAAGGAGAACAAAAGGATGGGACCTGAAAGTAGGAGCTATGTTAAATCTGCTTTCACTTGTTGCCTAAAACATTCTAATTTTTCATTTTAAAGTGTTCTGTAAAAAACAACCCCAAGCATATCTGTGTTCTCTGACACCTCTTCTGCATAAGAAGGAAAAAGTAGCAAGGAGAGATAGAAGACACAAGCAAAAAACATAGAGTGGGCAAAAGGCAGAAGAAGTATCACTTCTCAAGGCGTCTGATCATATGGTATGTATGCATGTCACTTTTTTTTGATCTGATGGGTTTAGCAGTTTTTGTATGAATCACACGGTCCTTTCGGAACATGGTAACTAAGCATCTCAGTCTTGGGTGATGGCCAATATTTGGGGTCACAACACTGTGTTAAAGGAACAAGCCTTTTTAGAGCCTCTTTAAAATTCACTTGGTATAATGTAGCTTGTTGAGTCCATGATCTGGGACAATAGCCACTTTTAAAGCCAGGTCAGCAGAGAAGAAAATATTGGAGGAGGCAATTTGCCAGGAATGTCAGTTAGACCAACTCAAAAACGGCCTGTGGAAAAGCCTTACTTTGGCAGTAAGATTCAGATATGCTTGCAGATATGCTTTCAGCTCTTAAAGCAGCGAGATAACAAGGCTTAATGCAGGCTTAGCATTTTCCAATAGCAGCATTTCACAATCCGAAATAAACTTGCTCAAGGTTCCTGTAGCGTGCGGTCCGTATTGCGCGCGCCTCCACGCTGGAAGGCGAGTGTCTGGAAGGATTTGGAAGCACGTGGAGATTGTGTCAGCCAGGTGAGAGGTGGCTGAAGAAGAAGCCTCAGCCCTGAGTCAGCAGAGCGTGGGGAGGCCGGGGCTGGGCTGGAAGTGGCGCGGAGCCACCCTGCCTCAGCAGCAGCGTCTTGGCAGGGAAAACTCCCCTGCAACCTGTTCCTGTGCATTTGTTTCCACCTCCCTGCAAAGGATGCAGCTGCCTTCCTTTGGGAGAATCTTCCCTACCCTCTCCTGAATGCAATTTCGTTGAGCATTTTTGCATGGATCATTCAAAGTGAATATGTGGAGACAGAGGAGAAATGGAAATGTGTATGCCCTTGTTCCAAACATGCATTATGGCACTTAATGTGACAAACCTGTGCCCTGAGAAATCTAAACATCTTGGAATTAAAAATGTTGCAGATTACACAAGTGCTGCATGCATCAATGCAGATAGTTGCAGTACCCAAATTTCATCTTATCTTGCAAAGCAGTTTTCTCTGAGTTGCTTAGCACGTCTGCTTGGTGGATTACTGGATAATTAGGCTAGGGAAAAGCAGCCATAACTTTTACTCATGAGACCGCAAAGGATCAAAACCAA
>NW_010582454.1:0-22556 GCF_000705375.1 Tinamus guttatus | reverse complement strand
ACTTAGCTGTGATTCCTCCATGACATGCTCTTTAGCACCCTGGATGGGATGAGCCACATCTGCTTGGTTTTTCCTTTCATAGTCCCACATGAGAGAGTGAACGTGTCCATCCAGCAAATCTGGTACAACATTTGCTGACAGAAACATGATGGCTGCTGTATGCTCATTGCTCCGGAGGGGATGTCATCTACAAATCTGCACCTGGGTGGGGATATCGGTTTTTCAAAAGGCGTCACCATCAAGAATTCGGCATACTACCGTTTTAGAAAAGACATAGCATTAGCCACTGAAAACACTTTTTTTCTTTTTTTTTTTAATTGGGGCCACAGGTCAAGGATACACCCTTGTAATATGAGTGTTTATTTGTGTGTGTGAAAATCAAGCCACTGCTAGAAATTTCAGTTTTTCAGAAACCTGGGCAGCTGTTCAGGCTAAGAAAGAGGCCGTGATCACGCCTGTCTTTTGCTCAGCCTCTCACAGATTTTGCTAGTTGTGTTGCAATACTGTGGTCCTCTGCCCAGGTGGGATGATAGTGAAACGGGGTGATGAGTGTGAACGGAGGAGTCCAGGCGCAGTGTCCCCTGCCTCCAGAAGGCAGAGCTGGCAGTGTTTGAGTGTGGCGTGAAAGGTGCCTTGTGAGCCAGTGGCACAGCTGAGAAGGGACCGTATGGATGCAAAAGCTGACTCTGGCTATATGTCCCAGTACTGCCTACATAGGGAGGTGTCATCGAAGTGAACCCTGCAGCCACAACCAATTCCTCAAATCACGAAGCCTGCAGCTGCTCATTTTCTGCATAGCTCTCCCACATTGATGGAAAATATATAGAGGCAGACAAATACCATTTAAACTAGAAATGCTTAGGCAACTATTCTTTCTTTAAACTGCTTGAGTAGCCAGGGGATGCTTTAAATCATTATGTTCACCATACTTTTGTATATTTAGAATTGTTCAACTTTTCTCACCATTCAGAGATCTGCAGATTTCCTGGTGCTGTTTCATGTACATCAGTCATACAAACTGTATCATTTCCACTTTGCTACAAGTGCTGAAATAGTGTATTATCACTTGTAAGGTATGAGCTATCTTTTACTTAAGCACTAAATGCAAGTCACAAAAATAAAATATATAGGCTAAGTCACCATTACTCAGCAGTAGGCCTACGATAGGCAATAGGGCACCTGGCATTACTTTATTCTGGAGCCTGAATTTGTGTAAATGTGCCTCTTATGGCATATCTGAATATTGCTTGTTTCTGATGTCTTTTTGACTACCTCCAAGAAAACCCTAGGGAAAAACAAACAAGCAAATAAAACTCCCCAAAATTTGTTTAGGTCACCATTATCTGAACAATTAATTCAGTCCAGTGGTTGCCTTCCGGTGGGAAGGAAGCCTGGGTCTTGGGGAGGCTGGTGGCCAGGGATGGGTGGCTCTACCAGACCAGGTCATCAGGCCCTATGGTCTGACACCGGCAAGCTTTGGGAAGGTGAACACGTACAGCTGGACCAGATTAACTGGCTTGTCAAGCCAGATCTAGTTAGTTGGTTTGAGGTTTGACACCTCTGTATTAAGTGAATTAGTATTATAGCCATTTTTAGACCACATTTAGGAGCTAAATGATCTTAAGAACACTATATACTGAGATGCTTCATGACATGGTGAGCTTAAGTGATGCGTATTTTGGAGTTTATGGCTAAATTATCAGTAACAAACTATTTAGAGCAGTCTGTATGCTGCCTTTGTCAACTTTATCACAAAGAATCCCAGTAAAATTTTCCCCATTTTTCACATCATACTGGCCGACAGATAGAAATACAAGCCACAGCAGATATCTTAAATTGTGAATATCTTTCTTCATATTAATATCTTGCAGTACTGTGCAGTTCTTTTTGTCTTCAAGTTCATTTTAACTTTTTTTTAATTGTGAAATTTTTATAGATGGGGAACAGGTATAGGGAATGTTAGTTAAAGTGGTTTGCTTATTACTCCCTGATAGTTGGCTGCAGTGCTATGAACAGAAGGTAGGATATCCTAGATCCTATCCTTAATCTACTAGTGCTGGCACATTAGTTCCAGCAGAAATTATGGGCCTGATGTTGAAATTGCTGGAGAAACTTTTTGTAGCTCTTTAATCAACAAGAGGGGCGAGGGTTTACAGGTTTTAGTTAATTGCTCTCTATCCGGGAAAACAGCCATGAATTTGTGACTGATTGCAAATACAGATGCAAAGTTGAGCCATGTTTTGCAGCTGGGCTCCAGTGAACATAAGCAGCTAAGGGAAAGTACAAAGAGTTCCTGAGGGAACATTTTAGAGAGGGAGGAGCATAGACTGTCTCTATTTTGTTGAGAAAAAAATGTCACTGGGAATTAGAAAAGCTTAAAATGAGACGTCGGATTGCTATTGAAGGAACTATAGTACAGGAGCATTCCCATTTTCCAAAGAGAGAAAAAAAGTTGTTTGTCTTAAGAGAGGAAATGAATGTGGGAACTTTTACTGCAATGTTATTAGTTGCCTTGCTTGCTTTTAAAGGGTTATAGTGCACCCAGATGGAGATACCCTTTTGGACATGCGCAGGACAGAGCACTCTCACAATGTCCCATCTGTTGAACACAACTGCGTGGCACCAAGGCAAAGCAAGGAGCAGAGTGACAAGCTGCTCCCTTTGCCTGTTAATGGCCCAGGCCTCTTCCCTTGTCCTTCACTATACCAATATGTATCCTCACTGTATATTTACAAAGGACATTCAAGGAACGGATGATATCATTAAAAGGAACAAATAAAAGTCTTTGTGGCAAAAGAATAATGTATGGTCTGACTCTGTGAACAAGAAAAGACTTTATTTTTTTTTAAGGTAGGAATGTAGGAACAACTATACTGTATCTGCAGGCTAAGATTGAGACTGAAGTAGTTTTTGCTTGTCCAGTTGCTTCCAGAGGTTCTTCTTCAGTGACCACTCTCTCTGACCTTCCCAGCAAACTGTGCCACACCATGTGCTAAGCTTTTAAACAAATTCTCAGTGACACTCCTCGGAAGCTTCAAGGCCTCTCATACGGATTAGTTTGAAAATTATGGGCTACTGTAATCTTGTACTGGAAAGAGAAATGTGTCTTTGAAAAGTGAAGGCCTTTGCCAGCATCTACAGGGTCCAGCAAACTACATAACATTACAAATGCTTCGGTGTTGCGTAGTGCTTTCTGTTTCATTATCTGTGTTTTGTATCCATTATACTGAAATGTTCCAAATGCCTCTTATGCTACAGATGTTGGGTGAGGGATAACCACACCTGTGCTGGGAAGCAATAGACAAGCCTGTCCCCACCTGTGGCAGGAGCAGCAGGAGGAATCCCTGCTCGCCATCGTCTGCCTACCCTGCTCCTCCAGCTTTCCTCTCTTTGCCTTACAACAGGGTGACCCCAGGACTTTGACAGACCATTTTCTTTTCTATCTCCATTCCACCTGAGACACCAACAGAGAAAGGTGCGCTGTGGTTAACACGGGGAATGGCAGGTACTGCCATGGGGAGAAGGCAGATTTGATGGCTAATGGAGGGGGATCTTGTGTGCAGCGAGGGAAGAAGAATATGCCATGGCAGGGATGAAGGAGGTGACTTCTTGTTGCCCCAGATTATATTTTACAACATTTTATCTTAACAATATTTTGTCTTAACAATACTGAAATAGAGCTGTCCCCTCCTCTTAACCTGTGTCTTTCTGCAGCTTCATCTTTATCCCCGTTTCCATGCTCAGCTTTTCTAAAGCCTTCCTTGTCATACTACGAAACATAGTGGGGCATCTCAGGTGTCCACAGGGTCATGCTGAGGCTTGGCTCTTCTGCTGAGAAGCCTTGAGCAGGCTCTGGCAGTGTCCCATGAGCCCTGATGTGACAGAAGGAGGTAACTCACGCAGGAATTGCCATCTCTCCGAGCACTCCTGCTGCTAGTGTGAACTGTCTCTAGTGGCATGTCTGTGCATGATAATTTAGAGCCATAATGTATAAAGAAAAAAATGAAGTTCTATGGAGACACAATTACGGACCTCATAATTTCCTTATCAAGCTATTATGAAAGCAAAGAGTCTCAATTTGTGGTAGAACCATCAAAGATATTCAATTGCCTACATTTTGCATGTCATAGAAAGCATGTAATCAGAGCAGCTACCACCTCTCTTAGAGAACAGGTCATTGTGAAGCGCAGAGATTAATGTCTAATTACTGCCTGGATAAAACTCTCTTATAAGGCAACAAACAGGATTCAACACAGAAATGAATGAAGCTTCTGTAAAATAGTTCAAGTATGATACATTGCACTTCTCCCTTGCTCCATCAGCTAACAAATCCTCAAAGATTTGCCCCAAAGATAAATTTCTTCACCTATTACCTCAGTATGAGTCAAAGGGTGGATGGATGCATCTCTGAAAGGCTGAATGCAAGGAGGAGAACCCTACTAAAGCACAACAATAATTATCACAATTATATGTCAGCATTACATTGTAAAGTGATATTAAAACATGGCAAGGCTTTATTGTAGGATGAGAAATGAAGAGTCAGGAATAGTTACTATATATATTTTTTTAACCAAAAAGAGTCTGGCTTCCTAACTCTACCAGTGCTGCAGACAGTAATGAATATAACTAATGAATCTATAGATGCTGTATAACAATAGGAGGCATTTGGCAGTCGATTTGTTGCTGCAACACTAGACAAAATGGTCTATGAATTGAAACCCACTACCAATAAGAGCTGTTGGAGGCATTAACCTTTGGAACTGGTTTTAGTCATCTGTGACCCGATTATGAAAATGCTAGCGTTTTGCAATATAAGCGGAAATAGTGGGATGGGCATGAGAAAGCTGCCATAAGATGAAGATTATATTTTATCCTATCTCTTTTGACCTTTGGCTTATTTAAAGTAAATGCCAGGTGACCTTTTCTGTTTTGGCCCATCCATAGGTAACAGTGGGTGTTTTAAAAAGCCTTTAATAAGCAGCTTCATGCCCCAGCAAGGATTCAGGAGAGTGGTTCAAAATGATATTGAAGGTATTGAAGGTGGGAATTTACTTCATCTAACTTCACGGGCACAGGAATTGCCTCAGCCTGAGTCTAGTACTGTCATCTAGGCTCCCTCTATAGGCAAGGATCAAAAATCCCAGAGACATTAAGCAGCTTTTTGAAAGTGAGATCACTTGTCTCCTAGGTTCTGGAATTTCTGTTTTTCCCTATTTATTATAAAGGGAGCACAAATTGCTAGATTGTACTTAGGCAACCGCCTTCAAGACTTATAAGTTTAGGGCAAACCAGTTCCAGTAAGTATGTCCAAGGATTAAGGTAAACAGAAATATAATACCATGCTATCATTGTAGGGTGTTTTGTGCAGTGGTCCTTAAACTGCCCATCAAAATGCATGACTGATGAAAAATATCCTAAAACTGAACCAAATAAAAGTGAAATTGAGGAGCAGTCAGGAACTCAAAGCAGATGTGTCTCAGGTGTGGACCACACCTCTACAAGAAGTGCACACCCCCAAGACTCCTTACTATTTTGTAACCAAACTTTTGCCCACACTTGACTGAAGCTGGTAAATGAGCATGAGGCCTAGCATTTTTAGAGTGTTCCATTTTTTTAAAATGAGCTGCATATCACCTGCCTTGTAAAGAAGGTCTGGCTTTTCATTTTTCTTTTTCTTGATAGAGATAACAGGCTTTGTGTATTCACAGAGGTCCTCAGGAATGAGGTGGACATCAGCTCCTGCAGCACTTCCTCCCACGTGCCTCCATAGTCCCTGCCCCCCACAGCCAGGAGATCTGCCAAGTTTTGCTGCGAGTCAGGAATGTTTCATCCTTGGTGTTGTCCCATGCTAAGGAGCTCCATGTTTCTCTGCATTTCGTCCTACCCCACCACTCCTTTCACTGTGGTCTTCTCAGGCGGCTTATCAATACTACAAAATATTCCCTTAGTGCTGGAATGGCCTGGTGGAGAATAGGGGGAAATCATTAACATTACATCATGGCTCAGGGCTACCTGAATCTTGTAAATCTGGAAAACAAATGTTGAACTCAGGAAAAGCTTCATATGGCCCATTGTTAAACCTCCCATTGAAAGCCTGGGAGAAGAACGGAAAAAAAAATACAATGCAGCTTTGCTAAATGTTGTTGGTCTGCTGACAATAAATGTTCTAAAAATGTCGTCATGGAAGAATAGTGAATATAATGGATCCATTTTTGTTTGGACACTCACTCATTAGCATGAGGAACCCTCTATTTCCTGATTACTTCCTCTTTTGCCATTACGAATTCAATCTTTCTAGAAATCTCTTTGCCTTGTCATCTGATTTTTGAGAACAAGTGATTAAAATTTTGGGTTTGCAAGGCATTTAAGAAGGTTTACATCAATGAATTGTTAACTAGGAAACATATCAATTTCTTTGCAAAAGTGTCAGTTAAATGCAATATATCTGGGGTCTTTGGCAACAAATTTTAAAGATCCTACTGGTTTTGGACATAGATAAGGTAGATGGAACTTTGTTCAGGGGGGAGCAACATAATATATCATGGTAGCTAGTATATATCAGGGTCCTTAATAAATGTGAAGCTATTAATTTAATAGGTAATAGGAGACAAGTTGCTTTGTAGCTTCCCTTTTGATCTTGGACAATGCATCAAAAGAGATTGTTTGTCTTCTATACTTAAGAATTTTTTTCCTTGCAGGGAAGAAGTTCATGGAGGATTTCAATAGGAAATGAAGGCCCTGGTGTTTTCCTTAGCCAAAGGTTCTGAGCTAGATGACCAAGGTGGCTGCACACCTCCTAATGGGCATGGCATAGCGGGCTGCATCTTCTGCAACTTTCCTGCTGACCGTTCCTCTTACTTCTCAGTGGTGACGCTTTGCCTGTGAGTCAGTGCTTCAAGCATGTCATGCTCAGCTCTTCCATCTCCCACCATTACCAAGATAAAAATAATCCCACAGGCAATTGTGGGAGCACCTTAGCTGCTCACTTGTTCTTCCACTCTTGTCCTCATTTACTCCTTATGCTTCTACCAGAGTTTTTTTTTTTTTCCTTTTATGCCCTTCCAGAGAAAGTGACCATTGGCTCTGTCATGGGCCAAAGGACCTGAAGAAAGCAGATGAAATGTGCTCTACAATGTTCCTCTCTATGACTCTCAACTTTCTACATTTCCCTGTCTCTGGGATGTTTTTTACTAGGTCTGAAATTTCCTTTCCCGCTCTTGTGGTTCCGAGCATCTCACAAAGGAGATATATTTCTTCCAGGATGCCATTCCTACCCTGGCTCAAAGCTCATTAAATGACCTTTCTGTATCTTTGTTCCTTGCATATATTTTTTGGCCTTTCTTTAGATTTCTTCTTAGAACAGGATCTTAAAGCATGTTACTCTACTAGACCTGTTCCTGGTCTCTGCTCTCTATTCCTATCCAGACTACTTCCCTAAAAGCAGGTTATATACGTTTCCCAGCCTGGCAAACCATTTTTTTAAGTAAAGAGAAATTCAGTACACTCCATCTTCCTATCTGTGGAAGTTCCCCTACAATAACTTTTGAATTCCCTCCAGGAGTGGTATATAACAGTGACTAAGAAATGCAACTGTTAGTGCTGCAATGGAGAAGTGATGATCTGTTGATAATATATGTTCCTTATGATCAGTAACTTAAAAAACATTCTTATAACAAATTAAGAGTTTGAAAGACATTACTGTGAAAGGAAATTTTCTCTTTTAAGAACTTCATTTTCTTTCTGCTCCTTTTCATGAGAGTTTTCTCCAAGGCCTATCATCTGTTAGCTCAACAGCCCAGCACAATGTATCTTCCTTTCTACAAGTTCAGAACCAGACTTGAACTCTGAGGTATCATTTCAAAAATTTCTCATGATTTATTTTCCCTTCCAACTACAAAATGGTGTTTCTCTGATTATTCTCCCTAAACCAGGAATTTAAAGGTTTGGAACCCTTCTCTACAGATTTTTGAGAACAGATCATGGCAGGCTTCACAAGAGAGGCTGGAATAAATGATCATTTATATTCCTTCTTTCTGTAATTTTACTCTGTAAACTGAGAGTGAAAGAGGTTTCTGAGTCTCAGAAAGACTCAGAGTAGGCTATTCCCAGAATAAGTGGTGACACCACTGTCACTCAGACTTGAGATTATCTATCTATCTGCTGCATAAAATGTGCATCATAAGATATTTATTGCACCACTGGATTTGTTTTAACTTTTTCCTTAATTTAGACTGAAAAATTCCACGAAGCAATTCCCTTCCAGAAACTCCAGGAGATGTCAGTGCAGTGGACGACACTGTACACAAACTGAACCTTCTCAGTACTTCTGCATTCCTGCTTTGTATGTGTTTCCTTTTACCTGCAGCTCTGCTGCACCAACCCTGTTAAATTCAAATATACTAATCTGGTTCTGCATCGGTGTTACTTAGAACTTCCTCCTGCTTAAGCCAGCTTCAAAGAAGTTGAAGTCAGAGGAACCTACTGATAGGGAATTCTCACTCTTCGCTTCCTTCCCTTTTATATTAGTAGTAGAAAGCCAACTTTTCAGCCAGGGCAAAGCAGTACAAGGCTGATGAGGATGGAGAATTATCTGTTCTGATCCAGCTGAGTTTTACTCCTGAGGACATCTGGAAATAGAGTTGGGTATTCGAGGGACTCTCAGAGACTGTGGTTTATTTATCTTTCTGTACATTTCCTCCAACCCAGCTTCCCATAGGTATCAGAAAAGCTCATTTAAAAAAAGCTCTTAAAAGAATACCCGAACATCTTCTCTTTCCCAGCTTTCTAGCTTTCAAGACAGCTTGGAATTGCCTAAATTTACAATCAAAACAGGCACCTTTAGCTACCCTAGGAAAGCTTTCCTGTTTCTATGGCTTCCTGACCAAAACTTTTTATTATTTGTTTTACAAGAGCAGCTCTCGCAAAAAGTAAGAGTCTTTCCATGGCCATGTCACTCCATGGATATATGGAAGCAGAGTTTGCAAGGGAAACATTTAAGTCTTTGTTAAACTAGTTGATACAGCTGGAAAGATTGGTCAAGATTTCAGGCTCAGCATCCCTTCTTCAGCTGACCTGAAATCAGTGTATTTTCTTTTAACTCCAGCCCTGTTACTGATGCAGAAGGCTAAAATCTAGGGCGTGGGGATTTTTTTGTTTATTTTCTTTTAACTCCAGCCCTGTTACTGATGCAGAAGGCTAAAATCTAGGGCGTGGGGTTGGGGGGGCAGACATGGAGACAAAAAATATTCGTTGTTGAACATTCAAACTGCAAGCTTCAGTCACTCTTTTCCTGAGGACAGAGTCCATACACACAGAAAAGCCTCTAGTTTTGAGATGGCTTCTCTTTCAGTGCTCTTAGGTTTATCTGGAAACATTCTTTGATACAAACACATTTCCAAAGCTAAACACTGGGATGCATGTGAAGGAGTGACGTTTCCCCCAAACTGTTTTTTTTAAAGGAATCAGTATGCCTGCGACCGACTGCTCTTCCATAATTAACTGACACTATTTGCTGTGTACTTGCACTGATTTTCTCAGTACTGTAACGTCCTGGCGATATTAGGCAAGAATAGTCTGTTCAAATCTATTACCACATATTCAGCAAGTATTGCTTGAGAAGGAAAAAAAGAACAACCCTTGAAGTACTGGGAGAAAGGTTGTCCTAGTTCTTCGGAAATCTTTTTTTTTTCTTCTTCCTCTTTGGCCTAGTAACATCTTAAAACTGCCCAGTGGTTTCTTAAAGGTTTCGCAGCCTTGAGGCAGACTCTCTGATGCTGAGTGAGTAAAGGCAGCCTCCCAATCCACTTGATAAGCAAAGCATTTGGAAGCCAGATAAGGAAAGCGATGAGGCAGAGTCATCCCTCATTCCCTCTGGCCCAGCAAGGGTGAGGGCTGTGACTCTGGATGGCGGGAAGGTGAGCACGGAGCAGCCGGAGGCGAGGCAGGGTTACTCGGGGGCAGGCAGAGGCATATCTGGAGTTTCGAGCGGGGACGGGAAGGTCCCCAAAGGGCAGGATGCTCTTGCGGCCTGCGGCTCCTCCCTCGCACCACACATGACACGCACGGGCCGCCCGCCCGCCGGGACGGTGCTGCTGCTCCCATGTCCCCGCGCCCCGGCATGTGCAGCTGCTGAGCCACCTCCTGGCCGCCTCCGCAGTTCAACTGCGGGTCCGCTTTGCTTTTTCCCACTGAAAGGCATCCTTGGCCTCTGCTCGCGACGGGCCCAGTGTTCTGTCAAGCAGTGGGGCCAGGTTGGATACTAATGCACAGCAACCCCTTAAACTGAGGGGCCTTTTGAAAAGGCTCGGTGAGGGAGAGGGGTATATCCGCTGCTCCATGCTTTTTTCCAACGCTCCTCTGGCCCCCTCCCTCCACTTCCACACCCTGAGCTCAAGTTGGTAAATCTTTTGAACTATTTAAAAAATGTACAGCTTGTTCTCTAAGACATAGGAAATTACATTTGATGGTCTATTGTATAAGAATTTCCATATTTAGAGAAAAATCAACAGATACAATCTCTGATTTCCTTTTTCCCTGTACTCCTCAGATTTGCCTCCTCTTACATTGCTTGGTGTGGCTACAGACATGTTGTAGATGTCATAAGCAGATGTCATCAATTAGGAGGCAGATTTTAAAATAATGAGAGCTGGGTTCAAAGAGCCTGGCTGTTCATCTAGCTACTGCTGGAGACCACAGTGTTTGCCCTGGCCCAGGTTCTCCATCCTGGCTCACATCACACTTTTAAAGGTGCTTCATAGATCAGCTTCTTATCAGCCTATGCAAAAAATAAAGAAATAAAGTCTTATTTATGGAAATCTTGGCTCACTCAGGGAACAAACTTTCTAGAACTGAAAGAAAAGGGGGGCAGTGATATCTGATTAACAGTTTTGCATCTACACTTTAAAGAAAGGATTTTCTAAATGTGTTTCTTGTGGTTAATAATTTGGCATAAATAATAAATAAAAATAAGTTTTCTCAGGAGAGTAAATTCAGTGAGGACACTGATCAGGAAGGAATTCACTAGCAAAACTCAGTAACTTTGTAGTAAGAAAATGCATTTGTGGGAGGCCTGGAGAGGAACACTACCAAGTAAAATAAAATCAAAAGGTGTGCTGAAAAATAAGTGCAGTGGAAACTAATCTTGTTGATTTAATAAGAAAATCCTCAAGATCACTAAAAGTGTGTTTCTGGCTAATTTCAAAGACAGCCACCCTGTAGTAAGTTCAATAAGTAACATTAAAAAAAAGACTCTCAAATGAAGGCAATAAAACTGTCAAGATGTAATTTATCATTTGTCCTGGAGACCAGACTTCAGCCCCTTGTTGAAAGAGACAAGAAGTGTCATGCTTGTGCTCAGTTTCCAACCTGTGAGATGAACTCCCTCTGAAACAAAGGCCAGTTGCAAAGATCCAGTTTCTGCTCAGCTGATAGCACAGATTTTGACAGGGCTTTCCTCCAAGCAAACACGTATTTCTGTATCTATCACACATATAATTTTATTCCTTTGTTGGGGTTTGAGAGAGAAGTCTGACATGGCAGGTGCCAGTAACATTTCAAAGCACAGATTGAAGACTCTAGTAATGTGACCAGCAAAATGGTTTAGGTGTCCAGCTCTCTTTGCTGGTAATTCTAGTGCAGATAAAACTAGTATTTCATGAAGCATTGTTAAAGAATCCTAAAAACTTAATTCCACATGCAACAAATGTAAATCATTGTCAAAGGGATTTTATTTTGTGTGCATGCGTTTTATTTTGTTGCATTAGGCTTTTTATTGCAAAAAGCGAATGAAAAAGTTCATGCTCTTCGCTTTTCATAATCCCACTAGTTTAAATATTCATGACACAGTCTTCAATGAAAAGAAAGCAAGTGTAAAGCTTTCAGGCTGTCTAAGTCTGTGTGTAGTATATCAGTTTATAATATGAGGTTCAGCTAATTTAAGTATACTTTGCAATGTCAGTCACCTACTGGCTTCTGGCCCTTTTTCAGTGCTCTACAAAGAATATTTTACACTGCAAAATGCCAGTGTAACTACAATGTTTGTATTCACATAGAGAAAATTATAAGCACATGAAAGTAAAGCACATTCCTCATGATCTTTATGCTGCTTGAAGATTAAGAATACAATAGATTAAAAGAATCCAGGAATAAATTGGTCTCAGGGGAGCATTTGCAATATTTGTGTAAGTCCACATTGGTTTAATAAATGAATCACAGATAAAGCCCTAATAGAAATGTTTGAAATATTTTCTCATTTTATGTTCTCACTCCACTTTGACTTTTGTATTTCAGCAATATTGTTGCTCAGCAGAGAGCTTGTACTCACACAAACAAAATAAAATGATGAGAGTTCAGTTTGTGCAGGTAGGGCATTTCAGCCTATGTAGCTTTACAAAAAGTGGGACAACATTTCCAGGGAATGTACATTTCCTACATTTCTTTCTTAATAAATGAATAGGTAGACTCGAGCAAAAATATTTAGTATTTTCTTGTAGCATTTTTGCAATCTGACCTCTCATAGGTGCCTTCAAAGCTCTAGTAAACACTTAGGGCTAAATTAAATGAATTCATTGTAATTAAGTTGATTGGCACCATCTGAAATGCAGGATCAGTAACTGCTTCCATCAAGAAATTATAACTGCCTTGTAACTTGAGGCAAAAGCTATTATCAAAAGATGAATCATTTTGAAATGAAAGATTAAATTAAATTCTTAGATCTTATTAAAAATAGTGTCCAAATGGTAGGTATTAAAAACTCATCTAGCATGTGCTGGCAGAGATAAAACCAACAAAATCACAGATGACACACCATAGGAAGACATCCTAATTTATGACCCTTTTGCTATTATATAAGCTTAAAAACAGCAATCCTTCTTTTGGCATTGTATTTTATTTCAGAAATGAATATCTGAAAATAAGAGTCCACTTCTTTCTTAGGGATGACAAAACATTATCTTGCTCTGACTCTGTGTCTCAATCCTCACTCTTTTATATAGCAGTCCAAGTTTGAGGCATATTTGGCAAATATAAACAGGCTTCCAGTTATCTAGAAGCCCAAGTCTAGAAGCCCAGGGTTATTTTGCACCAAGCAGGAATTGACTGCCACGTATGTGCTGCCTTCTACTTTCAATAAAGTTATATTTTATTTGGAATGAGACAAATAAATCTTTAAGAATATTTTTGTGCAATGAATGAAGCTTGTAAGCTGATTCAATGACACTGGAAAAATGAAGTATTATTTGGAAGAGGTAAAATATTTATCTGAGGTGACTGAACGTGCAGAAAATACTTACCTTGAAAGAATATTCCCAGTTTATTCAGGCCTAACTGGCCCTGCATTTGGGAGTATTTGGGGACTATCTGCTCACCTGAGTCACTTTTCAAATCTTTTGGAAGATCATCCTCATGCAGAACCCAGACAATAGCAGGTAACCTAGGGTCCAGACATTGCTATTCCCCAGGAAAGAGGACAAAGCACTTTGTTCATGTGATAGACCACCAACTAGGAGGCAGGACTCTTGCCTGAATCCATATGGAAGCAACGCTGAGCACTGGGAGAGCGCTGGCTGCACCAGCAGACGTCAGCAGCGCCTGGCTAAGTGTGGGAGGCCACATGGAGCTGGGTTTCACCATCGCAAGTGTCCCCGGGAAGTTCTGCTGGCCTTCTCTGGGCCTTCTGGCTTTATGATTTGGAGTTTTTTTCTTTTTCTCTTAAACATCTTTCGGTCAGCACTGCTTTGATGATTTCTGCATCACGCTCCATTTTGTGGTGTAGACATGCCTGCGTTAGCTAATACTCCGAAAGCTTGCGAAACGGTGGCCGTGAAATGCAGACGGTGTTATAATCTGATCTCACTAGCAATAAAAACGTAATTGGACTCCAGTCCCATGTGTGGTGCCAAACCCAAATAACCCCTTACGCATGCGTTTTTATTGTGCGGCACCTTATTGTGAGTCCTTTTATTGTGAGTCCTTCGAAGCAACACGGGAGCCACATTCAAGTGATTGTAACCCCAATCTCTTTAGGAGCTAAATCCTCCAAATGCAGTGGCCAGGAGGAAGCCTCAAGGCAGGAGCACTGGCAGCTCCTGACTCCTGCACAGGCGCGAGGAGCCTGCAACGCGCCGGCCTGTGCAGTGGGATACGCCGGCATGGCAGGGACCACAGAGCGCGCACCTGGGCAAGCGCTTCCCTCCATCCGCTCCCGTGGGATCCGTGCTCTCCTGGGAAGTGTCATCTCAGGGAGTGCATAATACTCCTGTGGCTGGGAGCAAGCAGAACAGATGTGCACAGAGCTGCTAATTTTTTTTCCCAGCAATAAATATATATTTTTTTCTTTTTGTTGACAAGAAAAAAAAAAGAGGAGCAGGGCAGGTACTTTTTTATATAAAACTGATGTGCATTCATATTTTACCTTCTTGACAGCCTGTGTCTATGCCATAGAAATACCTGTGCTAGTAAACACAACGGGGCCAGAGCACAGGCTGAAGCTCTGGTGTAGGTCTGTCTACACTGTCCGATGGTCCTCGGCACAACGTTTTCTGGGCCTTAGCTGGTACTTCCCCAGAAATCACGATTCATGGGGATAGCATGGGCCAGGAGCCATTCCCACTTAGCAGACTGGATGTAGTCTCCTAGTTTGGGGAAATAAGAGCACCGAAGACAATGAATGCTAACCAGTATTGGTTGCCTCACTGCCAGAGGACAGTTGCTGGCCTTTTTATGTAATATTATACATGCAATTGAGACCTACTGCTTCTATTCACAGATATTTAAAATGTATTTATATTAGTTGTAGTCAACTGCACATGACTACAAGTAATGGAGATGCAACTCAGCTTCCTACCTCATTCAGCATTGTAAGTAACCAACAGGTTAAACATGAAGAAGAAAGAAATCTCCTATCTTTTTCCAACATGCTCACAGTATGGATCTCACAGAACCATTGTTCATACTTAAATGAACTTTTAGCAAATTGACATCTAGAGCAGTTTTTATTGTGAAAAATGATGTCAATACTGACAATACTAACTGCTTAAAAAGCCAGCTAAACATTTAGTGAGCAAGGCAATTCAAACAATATACCAAAATACCAACCTAAAAAACAAATAAGTTGGCTAGAAGTAGGTACAGATGCTTCAAGGGAATACAAAGTGAAGCAGAAGTGCTGGAATGGCTGTTTTCAGATCTGAGTGCATCCATCACAGTCTCCACGTGGATAGTCTCTAAGACCGATCTTTGCAGAAGAAAACATGACTGAACTTAACTACCCTGTCTTCTTTTGGCAGAAGCCTACCACTTTCCCAAGTAACGTACCTCCCTCCTGCTTTGGGCAGGGATTTCCTTTGTTGCTGGGTATGCTTCAGCCCTGAATAGGTAATCATGTTATTTTCAAATAATTACAGTCAACTCATATTTCACTGAAGTCAATGGGCAGCGTTGCTCCCATCATTTTTGTATTTTTAAAGTTCTAGAGCAAATTAGTCATATTAGATAAAACTTCACTGAAAGATGGAGGCAAGATATCTTTTAATGTTTTTTCCTAAGGTACTTTTGCTTTGTTTGTTGAAAAGATAATGAAAAATTTCTTATTTTGCTTCACAACTCCTGTTCTATAGAGGGAGCTGAAGAGAAAAATCGGCCCTTAGCCAGTCTGACTACACAGTCTAGTAGCATATTCTAGGTAGCATTTATGTGAAAATAGAATTTCAGAAATGAAAATTCTTTGTTGAGTTCCTCAGGGAATCTGAAATGTGATGTTCAAAAAGTCCTTTCTTAGAATGATGGTTTTACCATTAAGGTTCATAAAATATCCTTGGAATTTGAATAGGAATGTTGTCCCTTCTACAAAAAGACAGTACATGTTCTCTATGATGAGCTCACTAAGTTC
Organism: Tinamus guttatus; assembly: GCF_000705375.1. The sequence goes on along the minus strand of NW_010582454.1, from coordinate 6,670 downwards.
AACAGAGGCCATTCTAATTCATACCTTGCATGTGGCCTGGACATTTGCACATACCATGACGATTTTTGCCTACTGTGCATTGCATATATAAAATTTGCAAAAAGTAAATCATTGATACATGTTCAGTTCTTGCCACGATCTGTTCAATGATAAAGAATGATTTTAGTGAACAATCACTACAAAATGACTTTTTTCTTCAGTACAATTTTTTATTTCTTCTTAAGCAAATGTATCAAGTTTGTTGCATGAAAACCAAAACAATTACTGTACAGCATCACTGTGTTCAGTGCAGCTGAGAACCCTGCAGTCTCCATTAGCTTTGCAGTATCAGAAAGGTTGCTAAAAATCTAGAAGAGTTCGAGGTGAGCTCTAGGTGAGCTTTTCCAGAAATTAGAATGCAGAGGAAGACAAAATGTTAAAAACAAGTCTAATAGTAGAACTTTCATTTTACAGATGGATAAAATGAGACATTCACTAATGCCTCATTCACCAGTCATTTGGAGTTTCAAAGTGCTGCTGTCCATCTTTAGCTTCTAAAAATAATAATGGGAGGGCATACAGTTTTATAAAATAATTTATAGTCCAGGGAAGATGAGAATAATTGTTTTTTTTTTTCTCTTCACCTTTTTCTCCAAATTCAAGAACCTCAAAAAGCTTGTCTGCAAGCAAGAAAAAGACACAAAAGCTGTGATTTTCAAGCGATCATTAAAATTCATTAATCTCATAATCTCAGAATGCTGTGGAGGCCAGCTATGTTAATTTGTTCAGTAAGGATTTAGAGAAATTTTGGTGGGGGAGGTCTAGCATTGCAACAACTCAATTTAAGGAGGTGCACAGAGGCTGCAGCTCCAGCGGCCCTTCAGCCTTGGATTGCAGCAGGCTGGAGGGATTAGTTGGGTAGAGGATCACTTAGTACATGCCACACTCTTGTGTGCCTTTCTCTGCATCCATATCTGGCTGCTGCAGGGTATACCAAATAGACATCTCAGTCTGATCCAATACAGCAGTTCTTGTATTCTTATTTCTAGGTGCTTAGACACCAATTTGTTTTAATGCAACTTCATCTCAAAAGCACCATCAAGCAATTTCTAAAGGATTTGAATCATATCTTTTCACAGTCCTAACAAGTGATGCCAGTGAGCATTTGCTGTTCAGCACTTGTGAATATGCTGATGTAAAATCAGATACTGATCTGTTCTTCTACTGCTTGGAAGAAAAGTGACTGCAAATTCAAAGCCGTCTCATGAGGGAGGGCTGCAAAGATCAACTGCTTTTTGTTTCCACAATAGCCTCCTTCACAGGCTGATTGCAGTAGGCAGGGGCAAAGCAAGGGAATTCCACATCATTGTGCGCAGTCAATATAAGACAGAGACACAACTGCTTTATAACTTCCTTCCCACAACACGGCATTGTTTGGAAGCTGCCCAAAGAATATTACACCAAGGACTGCATTCTTAGCCCGGTGGGTATTGGTAGCCCAGAAAATTCACCCTCTCTTTTGCTAGTTATGGAACTTCCTATCCTGTACATAACCCTTTAATCTCTATTTTCATTTTAGTATCACCAGAGACAGTAATAACAGAGATATGCTTGCAGACAGATACACTTGATATAAGCGAACACATTCCCAATAGAAACTTTAGAATATTTTTACTGAGTTATTTGTTACCTTATAATATTTTCAGTGAAATGACAGTTTTAAATGTGGCTTATGTGTTATGTTTCCTTATTTAATGTTTTCTCTTTCTCCCAGCCCGCTTTCTTTTCCCTCAAAAACAATATATAGTCACATGTTTCAAGTATTGGGACCAATATGCGCACACAACCACTGCATCAGAAATACTGCATCAGCCATGAGTTCATATCCTTTACATGCTGATAAGTTACAACCATAAGTTTTAATTAACAACATATCAGAGAAAACCGTGCTCATAGAAGCGACAGCCTCATTGCCACAAGGCCTGAACAGTGACTAACTGGCCGCACAGCAGTGTGACAGGGCAGAGCAGCTCCAAAGCAGCTCCATGTCCCTCAGCGGACTGAGGGGTGGGCGGGCGGCGCTCGTGCAGGCCAGATGCTTCACCCTGGGCAAGGGGCCAGGCTTGCTCTGGCAGGTCCGAGGCCCTGCGGGAGCAGGAGGAACGCGAGTCCCGCCACGGCTTGGCCGAGCTGGCGGCCCGCTCAGGAAATGGCTTTCGATTCAGGCCCCCCTTATCAAGGATTGCTATGCGGATGTCCCGCGTCCATGTCCAAGCTGGAGAGCAAGTCCTCGGAGAGCGGGTGGTGGGCGCAATGGCTTCCTCTGGTTCTCTGAGCAGCGTGCCTCCACCCCGCTCTGTGCAAAATATAGTCCGAGAAGGAAAGTGGGTTCATTAAATCCCCTGCGTCCTTGTTCCAGGCTTCCTGGCTGACCCCAGGCCAAAGCGGGACGGAGCCGGAGCTATTGGCAGCGCTCTGGCCTTGCACCCGGCACACTGACTTGTGATGCTTTGCTCGAGGTTTTTGGCACTGGAGCACGAGAAAGATCCTGGCAGCCATTTCTAGACCCCTGCTCCTGTCGGGATATATGCTGGGAGCACAAGATAGTCCTGTTCCCCAGATGTGCACCTGCACGAAGCTGGCCACTAGACTGGGATGACCTTCCCGAGGGGAGCCACTGCCGTGCAGAGCATTCCCAGGTGTTCGGTGCTACCTGGCACTTGCTACCACTGGAATGCCACTGCGTGGAGTTTAGGAGATGAGAAATATCCTTCCCAAATTGAAACATTACTTGAAATGTCACTATGGAAAACCATAGAAATAAAGATTTTCTGTCTAGGTAAAATTTATTAAGCATGGTTTAAACAGAACTTAGAACTAGCAGCAAAGGCCATTGAGGTGAAGCACACGCAGCACTTCAGAAAGGAAGGACGCATTTCCAGCCTGAAGCCAGGGCTGCCTTGTAGTAGCTCTGGCAACACTTCATTGCTCCCTGGAAGTCTGAGTTCTTCCCCGCTACAGTTTCCTTTACGGACATTTTTGAGGAGCATTTGAACACTAGGAGTGCATGATTTTCTAGGGACTAGAGGAAAGGCAAAACCATGACCTTCTGTGTGTCTGAATACAGCACAATGTCATGACTCAGGGCACTCTAGCTTGAGAAAGCTCTGTCCTGCCTAGGGATTTGCTTGGCAGCCCTGGTGAAAGAAAGTGGATACTTCATTTTTTCCATGTTTATGCTGGTTTGTTAGCTGGAGGCTTCAACTCTAGACAGAAAATGTGCTGTGAGTATGCATCTATATAAAAATGTCAGACCTGTTAAATGCTACATATCTCAAATATGTTACTAACACATAATATGGACTAATACGTTTCAGGAGATATGTCGTTGAAAGACCATAAAACCAATCCTCCTTTACAAAATCCTGTTTGGCCTAAGGGAAATGCTTCGCTCAGGAAAACTGTCACCCTAATCACATTTCTCACATCCCAAAGGCAACAGTTTAATGTTGCTATTTCCATGAAATTCACGATAGGCTCAAACCAGAGGGCCTGAGCAGTACATTTTGCACCTGTATTTGCCAGCTGCAATCTGACCCAGACGGGTGTTCACATCAGAGGTTACTGGGTGGCCTGTGTAGAAGGATAGACAGGTGTGTGCCATATTCCCCTTCTGGACTTTGCATTACCTGCCATGCCTTTCCACAGAGGGCACTAGGGTTTAAATGCCTCCTTAAGCGAAGGGAGAAACGTCCCTCTTCATAGACCAAGGATGCAGCAAAATGTGTGGAGAAATTTGTCCAATCTCTGCGCTCTGCCTGATTCTGAGTGAGTCAGGCTGTCACTGGGGTGGCTAAAAATAGCAATGGCACAAAGTCTGTGAATGACTCAGGAAGTGGTTTTTAAACTGATGAAAAAAAATCAGTATTGTCACCAAGCATTAGTCAAGCATAAGGAAGATAAACTTAAAATTTGACCCAAATCAGTATTGTCACCAAGCATTAGTCGAGCATAAGGAAGATAAAATTTGACCTTATTTTTTTCTGTTAACTATTGTCAATTTTATGTATTGCTTAATGTTTTTGTCTATCACAAATTTCTTTCAGAAGCTATTTCAGTGCCCTGTTGACGGCCATGCAGAAATAATAGTGGAAGAAAATAAAGCTGTTTTCTAGCACTGGCCTCCAGGCCACCCATGCAGTTTTAAGATTACAAACAAAATAGTAAAATCATACCCCATTAAACAGTGTCAGATTCTCTGTTCCATGTTTCAATTCCTCTGTATTGCCTATTGCAACTGGAAGGGTATAAGATGGACTGTATGTCATAAGAAAACCAAAGACTGTTATTCATTCCAGATACCTTCTGAACTTAGGCTGAATATTTTATTTAGACGCAAATATTTTATTTAGATGTTGTCAATTTATTGTCAGGGTCACAGGATATCCATCTGTTTGATGACAGGTAATGCCTGAGTTCAGTGGGATGCTGAGCTGCAAATATTTGCAGCCTACTAAAATTCCCCCCTTTCTCAACTCCATACTGAGATTTCCTCATGATAATGAGTCATGCCATTAGTATTTAAAAGTGCCAATTCTAAATGAATATAAGTCCCTTTAATCAGCCACCAAAACGGATTCAGCAAAAAAATCTGCTTTAATAGAGTTCATTGACTTCAAGGATTTTGAAGTCATGTTCGGTTAACTGCATCTTCCCCAAAACAGCTTTAAAATAAAAGAATAAGTAGGACTAGCAGTGGTCCCTGGCTTAGGATGCATGTGACTTTCTAACATAAACCTTAATCCTGTGCAAGGAAGTATTCACATGACTATTTAATGCATATTTAAAATACCAAAAAAGAACATGACTTTATAAGATCACTCATTTGTTATTTTCTCTCTGTACCTATGGATTTAAAAAGTTGTATTTCATACGTGCAGCTGCTTTGCCTATTCCTCTGGGACACAGTGCTCTGTTGGATGGGAAATGAGTTGTATAATCTCTGATTTATTTTCTGACTTTTTTTTTTTTCTGATTTCATCTAATGCATCCTCCAAGCAGACATTAAGGTGGAGAGTGAAAACTAGCTCAAAGCTTTCCCACATAATCAGCTATAGTTTAATGGAGGTGCTGCTAGTGCCAGTGGTTTCCACGTAGTGAAAGGACAGTGACATTTCACATCCAGGAGGTTGGGCACAGGGGCCACCGACTGCTCACCACAGGGCAACCAGCCTGACTAGCCAAGAGAATGATTTCCTTGGGCACAAGATGGAAAAAGAGAATTTCACAAAGCAAGGAAATCCACAAGTACAGGAATAGTCTTGCAATCCAGACTGAATTCCCTTACTAATGGCTAGGGTTAGTGCCTCTCTTTATGATTTGAGAGTCTGTGCCACTTGGCAACAGGGACTGGACAGAGGAAACTGTTGTCCAAGACAGGTAGCTGAAGAAACTATGATATAGCCATGACTATAGGATATCTGACTTTGCATTTATTTGTCTTTTTGTGGAAGCTACCTCAGCAATGTTCAGTCCCAGGATATCTGGAGAGTTTGGGAAGAGGCACTGCATGTACACAAACTGCTAAAAAACACCTGAGATGACCTAATTTATGTTTTTTGCCTATGTGCAAAACCTTCTCCTGCATGCAAAACCCACCTTTGATGTGCACGTTGCACTAATCAAATTCTTTGATTTCTTTTCCCAAACTGTTGTGTTTCAGAGAGAAGTTTCCTAGATACAAATTGTTATTACTGGATCTTTTAAATATTCCTTCAGTGGATACAGTTTCAGAAGTGTATATGAATATATACTAAATGGAAATAGAGAAACCAAATAAATCTAGATTTTCCATAATCTTTGAGATCCATCCTGTGCCACGTGCTCTAGGTGACCCTGTGTGTGTGCAGGGGGTTGGACTAGATGATTTCTAGAGGTCCCTTCTAACCTTAATGATTCTGTAATTCCGTGATTCTGTGAATAGGACTATATATGAGGTAGGCATATTTAACTGAACCCTAGTAACACACTGGAGGTTCAGGTGGCTGGGGAAGACTTAGGTAGAACTAATGTACAAGTTGTTAACTTTATTGGTGGATGCTATGTTCTCATTTTTATAGAGAGCTTCTGGTTCACTGACTTGCATGTGCCTTTGTCACTGTCATAGGACCCTCTAGCTAGTTCTATGAGAAGTTGTGGCATTTTTTTAAGCAGACTTTTCTTTTTGTGGAGTCAGTCAGATTTCCCTGCACGTATTGTTTTGAATTTGGTTTAACCATGCTTATTACATTGCTTTTCTGTTCTTTAAATGGCCTTTCCTGGAGTAGTTTTACTGTCTGAAAGACCTCAATCTCATTAATCTCTCTCTACCTCTCTTCCTCCTCACCTCCTCCCCACCACGTCAAGTAAATTGTTATCAAAGGAAACTTGGCAGTGTAGTCACAGGCAATGTAAGGAGCAGAAGACAAACAGAAAGGAACACCAAGCCCTGAGTTTTAGAACAGTATGAATGGTAAAGATATGTGGGGATGGTGATAATAAAAACACACAAATCTATAGGAAGGGCTGAAATGACAAGCCGTAGTTAAGCACTTCCTAGAGCCAGGATACTTGTTCATGTACACAACATGTGTTGTACCTACACTTCAGGAGGTCTCATGTCCTGTGTGGTGGCATCATTTCTGTAGATAAC
>NW_010582452.1:119622-142038 GCF_000705375.1 Tinamus guttatus | reverse complement strand
CGGGAGCGGCTGTGTTGGCGGCCGGGCACACGATGCTCTCGCCGCTGGCGATGTCGGAGGGCGCCAGGAAGAGGGTGCTCATGATGCTCTCCCGCTTCCCGTCGCGGAGCAGCGTCTGCGGGGACACAAAGGGACATGAACGGAGGCCACTTTCCCCGGGGAAGCGGACGGGAGCCGGGCTCACCTTGGAGTAGGTGGCTCCGTTGATGACCTCTCCTCTGCGCATCCAGACGATGGAGGCGGCCGGCTTGGCGTTGTCCGCGTGGCACGTCAGGTTGAGGGGGTCCCCCGCCCGCAGGCTGATCACCGGGCCCCCCAGGATGACGGGATCGTCCGGAGGGACTGCAAGGAAACAGCGCCCGGATAAAGAGATCGGCAGGAGCAAGCGGGAACGGGAGCTGCGTTCGGCAGAGGGAACGGGGAACGTTGTATCTTGCAGGGGAACTAAAAGGTGAAAACGTTTGATGTCAGTTGGCTTGAAAGGTTTCCCGGCACCTGACAGCACTCAAGGCGATGTCTCGCCTTCCCTTCTGGGTATTTCAAAGCTTCGGAGAAATTGAGGCCGATTCTGTTGAACAAAAAGTGCTGATTTGGAACAAAAAGGGGTGTTTGGAGCCCGTCAAAACAACCGCACCGAAAGGAAACGTGGGAGCCTTGGCAGGAGGGCAAATCCCCCAGCTCCTCTTTGCAGCCGTTGGAAGTGGAGTTTCCAGGATATGGATTCAGCCTCCGGGCACCAGAAACCGGGAGAACCAAGGAAGGGCTCTGGGAGGAGGGGAAAATCCCGGACTCTTGAAGATGCAGCAACAGCCACGTGCTCGGCCGGATTACGGATTAGCAAAAAAAACCCAAAAGAGCCCAACCAAAAAGAAATAAAAATCCCACCCTCTGGAGAATAATTCTCTTCTATGGATTTTTAAGAGCGGCGGCTGGAGAATCGCTTGCTCGTTTTTGTGCTGTCTCCCCAGTCAATAAATAAGAAGGAAATAAAGGATTTCCGAGCAAATAGAATGCAGTCAAAAGGTAAATTGTGGGCTTAAAAGCCCCGCCGGGACTGCCAGGCGCTTTGAAATGTTTCCTCGTTTGAGCCCATCGCTTCCCGCCCGCGATTTGCATCTCGGCGAGGCAATCTCGGGAACTGCTTCTCCCCCGGCCGCGTTTCGGCGGCGGCAGCAATAACATCAACGCCGCGGCCCCCTTCGCCTTGATTATTGCTCGGGCTTGCCAAGGGAAGCAGTTAAGGGAGATTGATCGGGCGCGGGAGCGAGGCGGCGCGCGTGGATAGGGGAGATAACCTGGAGACAAACAGGTTTCGCCCTTGTTCTGTGTCACCGGCACTGGGGAAATACAAAAAGAAAATCCGGGAGGTAAAAGGTTTGGGCCATTTAAGTAGTAATAAAGGCAGTGTTTCACCTTGCTTAATTATTTCTCTTGCCACCTGAGCTGGTTGAGATAAGATTCCCGGTCGGATAAGGAGCTGGAGTCTCCAGAGCAGATAAGGGGCTTGGGCAGCACTGACGCTTCTCCGGCTCCGGCGGCCCCTTGGCAGAGCTCTCAGGGCTGGAAGTTTGGGAAGTTTGGCAAAACGCTCCCGAACGAGGAGCGGGAGGAAGGGAAGGCGCTGGGGGAGCCCAACGGGCTTTATTTAAAGCAAACAAGCGACGGAAAGGAAAAGCTCCTTATTCAAAGGGGGACTCGGCCACAGCATCAAATATTTAAGATTTCTGGGATTTGCCCTTGGAGCGTTTGATGTTTCTCTTTCGTTCTCTGTAGACCCGGCTGCTATTCCGGCAGCGGAACGATTCCCAGTGGAACAAGTAGTTTTGTGGAAACACTAACTTTTTCAAGGGGAAGGGCCTGTGTGGAAGAAAACACTCACTTTTTCATGGCTCTTTTATCCCAAAGCGATATTCTGCCTCTGTGTGTTGTTTTAGAAGTAGGGAAAAAATAGTTTATTTCTCCGTTATTTCCAATTTTCCCATTGGGATTCCAAACAAATATGGAAAACGAGGCCTTCCGAGGCCGAAGCCTTTTTGTTTTCTGATCAGACTCTGCAAAGAGCAGCAAAAAGCTGCAAAACGCAGATGTCTCCAGCTGCCAGGGCTCACTTTGGGAACGCAAAGAACCTACTCCGCAGGGGAGGCCTGGAAAACCTGGGCGAGAGGGAAATGCGAGGAGAAAATCGAAGAAAAAGGCCGGGATTTAACGTGCGCGACACCGGGGCGACCCTCCTCTTTGCCCATCGCCGCTTAAAAGCCAGGAGCTTTCGCTTCCCATCAGCTCAATCTGTAGCGTTAAATAATTCATGGTGGTTTAAGAAAGCTCCGTTCCTCGAGTTAATATTAGCCGAGGCCGGGCAGGGGATTCGGCGCTGCAAGGTGGACGTGCCCGTTAATTGTCGATCAATTATTAAGCGCATTAAGTCTCCGCAAGCAGCAGCTCCGGCTGCGCGCGGCGCCCGGAATTGCTGCCCGCTCTCCGGAGCGCCCCGGCCGCACGTCTGCTGGCTCCGCACATCTCGCCCCGTCCGCTCCCGGCTTTCATGGGAGCTCTCCGGGGGGAACGCCGAAGTGTTTGCTTTGCAATTCTGCTCCGCTGCCGCCTGATTTTAGTTGGAAATTTCTCCGCGGCCTCAGCAGGCTCCTGCTTTATGGAATTAATGCAGCCCGGCTTCGTTAAACACATCATAAATTAAGAAGCTCTTCCACGGGGAGTGCCCCGAGGGGCTCTGGTTGTGCCGGAGGGTGAGCAGGGGCCTGGAAAAGAGGAGGGAACATGGAAAACAGGAGGGAAGCAGCTCCATGAGGGAATAACGGGGTCCCTGAGCAGCGTTTGCCTCGGTGACTCGACCAAAAAGCCACTTCTCGTGACGCTGGTGACATTAACAGGCTGCTCTGGTGGAGCGTTTCGCCTCCCAAGGCTCTGGACCGATCTGTTCCACTACATTGAACCATGTAGATCTGCAAACAACGTGACAAAACCTTAAATATTTCATGGAAATCCGGTGTCGCGCTGCGTCCAGGAAGGGAAGGAGGAGGCATCATCCCGGAAAGCTCTTGTCAGACATGAATGACAGCAGTTGCAGACGGGATTTGGGAGCGCTGGGGGATTGCTTGATACCAGGGAAGTGGAAAAGCTGGCGGGAACGGACACGGCAGCACAAGCATCAAATCCACTCCCTTCCTTCTCTCCTCACTATTTCCCCTCCATCTCAGGGCTTTAGGCAGAACCAGCTCTCTCTGCTGCTGCAGCTCCCCAAGCAGGCTGGATAAGTCTGGATAAGTCTGGATAAGTCTGGAGCATGTGCAGTAATGCAGCTGCAGGGACCAAGGTGCTGCAGAGCTCCAGCTTCCCATCGGCCGCCTTCAAATCGCTCGTGCTGGCACCTGAACTTTCATAAAAGGAAACCACGCTGCGCCCACGAGCTGCTGAACGTCTTGGATTAATTAGTTTGGGAATCTTTAGCTCTAATTAAAGATCATTCTTTCTTTCGGCTCGCTTCAGCCGGGTATCCTGACTTGCCAACACAAAACTGGGGGAAAAGACATGGGAAAGGAAGGGGATGGAGTTTGGAAGCCGTGTCCTCCGGGAGGCTCAGACTCCAGTGAGGGATGAGGTCAACTAGCTCCGTAATTAACTTCTTCAGACGCTTATGACTAATTAGTTCAGATAAGACGCACCACCCAGCCCTGAAAATTCCGGATTTGCAGCTTTTTTGCTTCCAGAAAAGCATCTTTTTCCTGCAAATGGACTACGAAAACACGTGCCCTGCCAGCCAAGGCTCTTTGAAGGTGCCAGCTAAGAACTGCCGGGTTCTTCTCCAGGTATTTTGTCCCCAGGAACCCGCTCCACACCGGAGAGGCAGGAGGGACTTACCGAGGACGGTGAGGCGGGCAGGCCGGGAGCGGATGGCCGCTTGGATGGCCTGGCACTCGTACACGGCGTCATCCTGCAGGTCGGCCCGCAGGATCTTCAGGTGATGCTCCCCGGAGAGGTGGTCGCCTACGACCAGGTAGCGCGGATAACCTGCGGGCACAGAGCACGGGTCAGGGGACTTCTGTTGCGAGAAAAATATTGGGGGATTTTCAAGGAAAATAGGATTTTTGGCAGAGATGGAGCTGGGACTTACTGGAGAGATCCCGTCCGACGCCAAGGGCGAGGCCGTCCTTAATCCAGAGCACGATGCCGTTGTACTCCGGGATGGAGCAGAGCAGCGTCACGGGCTGCCCCGCCACCACCACCTGGTCCTGCGGCTGCTGCGTGAAGGACGAGGCCTGACCTGGAGGGGAAACCAAAGGAGCCATCAGCCAGGAACGAGTTAAATAAGACAAATCCAACCATAAACGTCGGGTTCGGATGGGATTTCGTTTGGCGGCCTCGGCCCGCAGGCAGAGCCTGGCAGCTCCTGTGGAAACAAGTTGATTTGGGAGATCTTGTGTCACGCTTGGCAACTCGGTGCTGGGCAGCTCGAGAAAAAGCAGCGGTTTCTGCGCTATTTTGGGGAGGATTTTTCCTGCTCCATGCACACCTCGGCACGGGCTCTGTTATCCCACCCTCTGCAACAGGCACTTGGCCCCCAACACCAGCAGAAACACTTGCTATCCTGCATTAAGATTTCCTATTTCCCGAGAAAATCCAATTTCTAATCGGCTCCATATGCAATTTGCACTCACAAAGGCCAAGCGCTACCAATAAGCCAGGGAAAAGAGGCGATGGGGGAAGAGAGAAAATTAGAAAAAGTGAGCATTTTGCCTCATTATTTCTTATTTTTCCACCCGCTAACTGTGTTTTCACAGCTCGCGCCGCAATCTTGACAGTTCTCAAGGCAAGACGGGTGAGCGGGGCCGGCGCGGGAATGCAGCAATAACCCAAAAAGATTGTTTTATCGGCGAGAATTATCGGGTTGTCAGCCGGGAGCCGCGCGAGCCGTAATGAGAAAGCCCAAACACAAAGTGCTGCCCGTGCCCTCCAAAAATGTCCATTAAGCTGAGACTTCATTTGGTAATTGCTGCTGGAAATGAGGCTGTTTTGGGGTGTTTTTTTCTGGGTTTTGGTTTGTTTCAGAGAGCAGCCGAAATCCAAAGATGGGCACGTTTGGAATAAGACATCAGCCCATTTCGGCATCCTTTGGTCGCTCGGTCGCAGCGGGCTGGACTCGCGAGCGCGGCGCTGGCTTCGATCCCCCCGTGAAATCCCAGTCCTGCTTTCTGCACCGCTGCGAGTGGTTTGCTCAGCCGTGCAGAAAGGCCTTAAATGTCACTGCCCGCTCCGTTATTAGCTACCAGGTGGGGAAGGGGTGACGGGGGGGATATTTATTGGCCATCTCCTCCCACAGCAGCTCGGAGAATGACCTCTCTGGAGATTAAATACCTGTTCCTGATGGAGGACAAGCTCCTGCGCTGCACAGAAGGGGAAAATGAGCTCTGTCTCCAGCAAGCAGCCTCAGTTGGCTACATGGGCCTCCCATCGGATCCGCTCGTGGGATTCCCAGCTCCAGGAGGGATCTGCAAAGATCCACTCGGATTTACAGGGCAAAGAGCTACTGCCCACGCTGGTGGGCACTGCTCTGCGGCACAACCCGCGCCTCCATTTGGGGCCCTAAACTGGTAAATTAGCTGCTTCTGCACCCTAAAACATCCCTGGTAAAACCCCATCCCTGCCTTTATCCCACGCGGACTCCGGGAAGCTCCTGGGTGCTTCCCGGGATTGCACTGCAGCCAGGTACGGCCCCTGTTCCCGGCCGCTCTTCGGAAATACGGTCCCATAAATCTCAGCAAGCTCCTCTGCGAGTTAGAGGGCACCCAGGACACTCAGCAAGAGGAAAACGAGGAGAAGGAGGAATAATCCATTTCACAAATGATTCTGAGATTTCAAAGGCTGGCTCTCATCCCAGGAATAGCAGAAAGGGGAAGCGATGCAGTCTACAGGGTGGAAAATGAGACCAAAGAACTTGCCCTGGGTCACGCAGTGTTTTCCTTCCATCCTCATTTTTCAGAAGCTGTTATCGCATACTTGGAGCCAGAGAGAAAAATCAAAAAAGATTCTTCTCAGACCAGTAAAATGCAGCTATTTAATACCAAAAACTCCAGAAACATTCGGCTCCTCTCCTGCCCCTTTCACCCCGGCTTCCAGCGCAAGCGACCCCGCTGCATGACAAGCTTTTATTGCAGCCCCATTTTCTTCCACTGCTTTAAACAAGCTGCTTCGGAGCCTCTCTGACAGCTAATCCATAGCTTGGGTTATTTCCGAGGAGCTTTCCAGGTGCTCCTAGGGCATCCCACAAAAAGCCCCTCCAGCAGATCCACGGGAACGGCAGCGCTGCGGATTGCTCCAGGTTGCGCCGGGCCGATTATCAAGCCTGAAGATGAAGCGAGAATTAGCAGCTTTCTGCTGTAATTATTGTTTGCTTTGATTTTTTTCCAGGCAGAAATGATTGCAAATATGTGCATTTTTTTTAAAAAAAATGCAATATTCATGTCTAGGCAGTTCTTCAAAACAATTTGTCACCGTCCTGATGTTACGGCACACAGAGAGCGCTGGGGAATGAGTCCCCCACCCGGGCAAAACAGCCCATTCCATCAGCGCCACCTCCATTCTCCGAAGCTTCCCAACTCCAGCGAGGTTAAACCCAGGCGATTTAAGGCCTTGGAGAGACACGGACCCATCATCATCACTCCTAAGAAGCCACGTGCGGCGCGGCGCCTCGCGGCCTCCCATAAATTACCCAGCTCAGCCCCAGCCCGCTGTTGCCTGCGGTAATTATTTGGATCAAAAGCAGTTTATCCGCTTCATCTGCGCGTTGCCGCGCTCTCTGCTAACTTATAAATGTCACCGCAGTGTTTATTTGTTAGGATGAAGCTCGATGACGTTCGGAAGCAGCAGCGGCGGGGGGGGGGCTGCGGCTTGGCAGGGAGCTCTTCGGCTCCGGGATCCCATTGAGTGATCCCATAGGAGAGGGAGACGGATGCAGGGCTTTCCATGGGCTGGAGAAGGTGCTGGGCGCCACGGAGGCCGCTCTGCTCCCCGGGATAAACCTCCCCGGTCGTCGCTCCAGGCGCTGCTCCTTGTCCTCCCTTCTTTAAGGCCGTGAACAATTTCCTCCCTCGGCGCTTCCCGCCGCCGGTATTTATAGACTCCGCTCGCGGCTCCCCTGGAGCCTCCTCCACACTATATAAATCCACCTCCTCCGACGCCGCGGCGGCGGCATTCCCTGGGGATACGGGGCGCAAACAAGCGCCTCCGCGGATCGCCGTGCCCACCCGCTCCCGGCTTCCCGAGGGAACACTTAAGCCTAAAGCTGCTGTTATTTCATGGCACTTTGGAGCAATTTCGGATCGCGACGCGGCTCGGATCCCACTGCCCCTCTCTTTGGGAGCGGGAAGGGCCCGTGCCCGTGTTTCCAGCTAGGATCACCACCGCTAAAGCCGCCTGCGCCGAGTCCCTTGCGAGGTGTCCCCTCAAGGAGGGGACAAGCCCTTTGCAATAGGTCCAGTGGATCTTGCCTAGAGGACAGCCACCCCATTAGGTGCTTTAAAACAGGACCAATAATCTCTCTAGCGGCACGAGATGGGTTTTACATTTATTCCAAATTACAACTCAAATGATTGGAGGCTCAAATGGAAGCACTGGCTAATTGCACTAACATCTCCCTTATTCCAGCATCAAGGAATGGGCAAAAAGTAACGATTTCCACCATTTTAGCAATTATTCAGCTTAGACCGAGGTACATTATGCAAAACCCTGGGCTGAGCTTCCTTTCCATTTTGTGATCTACGGCAGGGCCCGGAATTCCAATTATTAATTATGTAGGAGCTATAATTATTCCCGAGGATGGCTATGAGATAATTATAAGCTGGAAAAAAACAGCTTTCGGATGCAATTCTCTCCCTGCATCCAGCAGAACGGAAACCTGTCTGCAAAGCAGAGATACAGAGGCATTTAACACACACACACTCAAAAATACAACAGGCAAAGTGTGAGCTACAAGCAGAACGGAGTGGAAAATACAGCCGATGATACAACCGGAACGGGCAGCCTGTTGCTGCAGCCAGGCTGGAGGCTGATCCGAGATATCCTTGCTGATCCCAGGCACCGACGGCTGCCCCGGGACACAAGACTGCGGGTTTTCTTCATCCAGGAGACAAATCTCCAAGCGCCGATTCCAGAGGCTTTGGGGATGGGACTAGGGTATCCCAGACACCACCTGTGCCAGGGGAGAGGTTTTCCTGAGGGAAAACCCAGCCCCTGGGAAAGGAGCAGCTCCCTCCTCTGGATTCTCTCCGTTTCTGAGTGGCGACACGTGGTCCCGCAGCGCCCGACCGCTCTCCCTCTGCCTCCAATTGCCACCAGCTTGGTGGCACCCCCCGAGTCACAGCCGTGAGCCCGGCATGCAGCCACACGGGTATTCCAGCCCCCGGGATACGTATCCGGAGCGCTCCCCAGCTCCCGTCGGCACCAAACCCAAAGCAGTGAGGTCCAACGCTGCAAGCACCACCCGGAGCCGCCTGCGGTGGAGGCTCCTGCACATCCCGGGCGGCCTCTGCAGCCCGTTCTCCCAAGGGAAACGGCCTCTAATCAGCAGGCGCTCGTTAACGAGCTCGAGGCGGAGGCTTCTGAAGTCCTTTTTCCGTCTTCTCAGCTCCCTGGCAAAGCTCCCGGGAACGCCGGGGCACTTTTGATCTTCTCGCTGCTCTTGAAGCCGTAACCTGTCTCGGCGAACATCACTCCGGGAAGGCCGAGGCACCTCTGCTTTCAGGAAGAGGAGGCTTCCTGCACGAGGAAGGCCCCCGGAGGCTCGGCGCTGGGAATACGCTCTCCGGCCCCAGCAGAAATAAGCACGGCCCTCCCTTCCTCCAAAGCGTTTCCAGTGAAAACCTCCAGCAGGAACCACATCCAGCTCGTAAAGCAATTGCTGCAAGAGCTTCCCGTGTGCCGAGTCCTTTCCGTAGGCCGGGGAACGCGGACGCTGGATGCACGGAACGAGCGCCTGCTCTCGTCTTGCAGCCTCGTGCAGGGCCCTTCCCGGGAGCCACGAGGATCCAAAGGGAGCGGGATTTTGCATTTTCTCCTCCGGGAGAGGCAGCGGAGGAGCGGCCAGCACGAGCAAAGCCCCCCGTGCCCTCGCAGGGAGGTTATTTCTGAGCAAGGAGGCGCAGCGGGCGCGGAGGCCACTCACCTTCCGTCATCCTGCGGTACTTCTCCTTGTACGGGAAGGCCAGCACCAGGCAGCGTCCTCGTCCCGGGAGCCCCAGGTCTGCGGGAGGAGAAGGAGCCGCGTTAGCAGGGCACGCTGCACCAGGGCATCCTTCTTCCCATTCCACTCTCCTCCTTCCTCGAGGATTTGGGATTTCCGCGCCCGCTCACAAGGCAATGACCCTTCCCACAAGTCAGAGGCTACCAGCGCTGCAAACGGGCAGTAAAGGTTTATTAACACACTCCTAATTGTACTATTGTGTGGCTGCGTTCCACCAGGAAGGATAATAAATGCTTAATAGCCCAATAATACCTGTTTAATAATTTTTCAGCTCATCTTGTCTAATTGCAAGTTTATTAAAGAACTATAAACTTTATAAGCGCCGTAAAGGCCTAATTGCAACTCCATTGCTTATTCAATATTGAGTTAATTATATTACAACTAAGTTATTTTTTCCCATACATATTAAATATCAATTAGCTGTTTTAAACTATTGATTTGTATTTAATTAACTGTGCTATTATATACCAATTAAGGCCTTATAAGAGAAGCCAAAACAGCCGGTCCTTTTAAATTAAAGTTTAAAAACACTGTATTGAAATAAATCCCACGTTTCCCCTTTCTCCTGGTTTCCTGCTGCATAGATGCCCATCTGCTACGTGGAAATATTTTTCCCATCTCCTCTTCGGGCGCTCTGCAGAAACATTATTATTTCTAAAAGCATTTCTTGGAAAAATCAAGGTGGGAGATTTCACCGAAGGAAGGGGGAGCTCCAGGAGGCCGGTTGGGAAGAGAGGAGACTTCCTTTGCAGTTCGAATGCAAAAATAAAGAGGACTTTCATCCCGTTTCCATTTATCTGAAGAAATAAATTCCGCTCCTGCCTGAAGCCAGGCAGTGTTTTCCAGGTGAGTAGCTTATTTGCTGAAAAACTGAATAGGGCAATCGAGATAATTTGCTAATTCATTTAAACTATTTTTTGAAGCCCTAATGACACATGGAGGAAGAACAAAAAAAATGTGAGCAGCCAAGTGTTTTGTGTCAACATTTTGTTCAACAAATATCAAAGCGGAGAGAGGAATCCTGAATTAAATTCTTTCTTAGAAGATCTAAGAACGGGCGCTCCCGAAGCCAAGCGGAACTTCCCGGGGGAAGGCGGCGCGGCGGTCGGAGCCAGGGAAGCGCGGCACGTTCGGCACGTGTTGGGAAAAGCAGGAGGTTTTCCCGGCTCCGCAAGCAACTCCGCACAGGAGCAGCCTCGCGCAGAAGCAGAGAAGAGGATTAAAATCCCGGAGGAAGCAGACGGACACCCAGCCCTGGTCCCAATGAAACGCCAAGGCCCAGCAACTCCATCCAGGCTCGTTATTCCCGATCCCGCTTCCTTCCCCCAGGCGCCCCGCAGGAGCAGCCGAGCCCTTGACGCGCGCGGGCTGTTTCACCCATTGGGAACACAAACACACAGCCCGAGAGGCTCATTTAACATATTGCCGCCTTCTAGATGGCTTTTACTTTTCACTAAACCGCAGACGCGCTCCAATATACGTGAGCGATTAGGCAGCGCAGTGCAGTCCCTGCACATTTAGATTAGGGATGATTATGACTTAAACGGAGGAGCCGCGCGCCATCCTCCGCGCCGTTTGTTTTCCGCACGGAGCCGTGGGAGGGATGGAGGGAGTCTAGGGGAAGGATCCTAAGGAGCCCTCTCATCCAGCCTGTCCTCCCTTTGCCTGCGCTCCCTGCGTTCCTCTCGGATCCGTGCGGGATCCTGGCGGTGACAGTGCTCCCACAGGTGCAGTGTCTTAAGGAATAAGGAGCAGCTTCCCCAGGGAACACTCGGGAGCCACCACCCTCCTTCCCGGCACTGCACAAGATGGAGGAGCAGCCGGTGGATCAGGACACCGCAAAATGGGCTCCCAAAGCCTCCAAATGAGACGTTTTTCCAGCTGCTTTAAATGCTTCAGGTGACAGGGTGAGAGAAAAGCCCGAGACAGTGACCCTGGCTCAGGATTTCCATCATTTAGCCACGCGGGGCTGAGGGAAGCGGGGCCTCTTTTAATGGCAAGTCAAGCATTGCACCTTAAGGGCAAGGGAGACATGAAGCCACCCGGGAGGAAGGTGACATTTCAGGGACACTGAAGAGAACTGGGGGCTGCAGCTCACCCAGGCGCTTCAAAGCCCCCCCGCGCCGCCCTTCCCACACGATGCCTCAGAAAAAGCACCAAAAATAAAATACTCATCCTCTGTGATGGGGTATCTGGGCTCGCAGAGGGAGCAGGGGTGCTCCCGGGACCCCCGGGTCCCCGCCAAGGTTTTCCCGTGCGATCCCGAGCCCCGTTTACCTCAGGGAAGCGGCGCGGGAAGCGCTCGCCTCAGGCAGGCGCTAACGAGCGGCCCCTTCCCGCCCTTCTGGAACCTTCCGGCCTCGCGACGAAGCCGCGGGGAAAATAAATAAACGCGAGGAAAAATAAACAAACACGAGGGAAAATAAATAAATGTGACTCCTCTTTGTGTCGCTGCTGCCTGCTCAGGGATGGGGACCACACTTAATGTTAGTTTTTTTCCCTTCAAAGCCTGCAAACGCCCAGGACGGTGCTGGAAAGGCGCCGCAGCCTCCTGGGCACAGATGC
The DNA here is from genome assembly GCF_000705375.1 of Tinamus guttatus. Next base: position 130,220 of record NW_010582452.1, on the reverse strand, counting down.
CTCCGAACGAGGCATCTGCTGCGCTCGGCAGGCGGCATCTGCCGCCTTCCCGGCCACCTGGGCCCCCCGCCGGGCACGGAGCCGCGCCGGGAGCGGGACGGGAAGACGGGAATCCCGCATGCCCAAAGGTGACCTGCGACGGGAGTGTCGCCGCCACCTTGGCCGCCAAAACGCCCCGGTTCCCCTCGAGATGTAGTCACCAAATTGGTACTTCCCTCTGCTCCCGGAGACGCTGCCGGAGCAAGGGAGGAAGCCTGAGTTTTCCCGCATCCCGCTCCAGCCCGGTATCCCCCGCATTCCGGCCCCTCCGGACACGGCGGAGCCGGCGGGAGCCCGTCCGGCCACGGAGGCGACGCTCCCTTTGCATAGACGGGAGGACAGCGGCCGTAGTGCGCAGGCAAGGCGACAGACTCTTAATTTTTCTTATTTTTCTCCTCATTTTTCCACCCACTCTGCCATCAGCTCCCTTATGTTCTTATTTGCCGATTTTTTTTACCGTTCCATGCCAGAAAACCCCAATTCTCCCCCATTTGTCTCGGCGTATAATTATTTATTTGCAATCGCTGCCTGTTAGACGGCGGAAGCGCCGCCGAGAACCCGCATTCCCCCTCCATAACAGAACCCGGGACACGTTCGGATACGTTATTTGATCAAATAATCGTTGCCATATCAAGGTAATAATATCTTCCCCTTCGAAAACGGGCCTTTATTAAAATGTAAAGTACCTCCATCATGTTTGCGAGGGAAAAAATAAAAGTACATTATGCTCCTTTGTGGGGAAATACGGCTTATTTAGCTTGGATGCCTTCCCCGGTGTTTTAAGTCGAGCCTTTATTTCTTTATTTCCCGTGTAAACCTGTGGGATTGGGAACACGATTCCCGGTGTTCAGAGGCTCCCGGAAAGGGAGAAAGCGGCACGTGGTAAATGATATCTTAAAAGCACAAGAGAGGTTGAGAAAGTGGATCCAGGTAGAAAATAATATACTATTATTTAAGAAGGGAAATTGCTAAAATGACACTCTCTCTGCGGTTGCGTCTCCGCAAAATCATCCCGCTGAATCCCTAATGCATCCAGGGCTTTTGTATTTTTTTCCAGTGCTGCTATAAAACGTGCAGAAATATCTTAGTTATTTACCAAGTGATTAAAGCCCCAGCATTTAGTACGCTTTTCCTCGAATATTATTTTCCTGCCTCTTCCAGGCTTTATTGCCTCCAATATAACACCCACTTCCCTGCCTTTAATAATCCTCATTGCTTTCCCTCGCTTGCCTTATATTTTTAGATTTCTTTTAGTGTTTTGCATAAAACTCCAGCTCTAATGGGCTTTGGGAAAGGCGACGGGTTGTCCCGGCTCCAAAGAAAAGTGTCTCGTCCCTTTGCGTGGAAAGATCCTCTGATAATCCCCGGGATTTGAGGGGATCCCAGGGAAGATTATGCACCTGCGCCACAATGAAGGTGGAATTTCCGGGGTGGAATTTAGGAATATGGAAGGTGTCCATGGAAGGGCTTGAGGGCTCGCTGATTTTCCCCTTGTGTGCAGTGATCTTTTGATTTTAAATTTACCTAAATCCAAAGCCGCACGGGGCTTCCGTGGTGGAGTCCTTGGGATAAATCCGTGGATTCGGGGCGCGCTTCGGAGCGAGCCTAATTACCCCGGCATTAGCGAGGGGCTTCATCAGCTCTGATTAGGGCTGCATAATGAACGGAGCGAACCCACGTGCGCCGGCGCGAGATCCGCAGCGCCGCGATCCGCTCGCGTGCCGTTGGTTTCCCTGCTTTCACGGAGCTAATTAGTCCCCGTTATTTGGGCCCGGGAAGGAGTGATGAGCTTCAAACGCCCGCGTTAATTGCCAGGAAGGTTCATCAAGAATCATTATCTCGCAGCCATCTCCGTTTCCAGCGTGGCTGGTAACGGATGGTGACGGATGGATAAAACACGACGGGGCCGTGGAGGAAGAGGAGGGGAAGAAGAGGCTCCGGGGATGAAGAACAAACTTCTGCAAGGCCGGGGGCTTAAGCGACCCGTTCAAATTAACTTATTGGCGGTAATTGACTTAACGGGGGGATTTTTAATGCTTCTCAGAAGCAGCTTTTGCAGCAGGCACCAGCAAAGAGGCTCCGAAAAAAAAAAATCCGCGTCTCGCACGAGAAGTCCATGGCTAAGACTTTCTAAGGCTCTGATTCCAGGGGATTTAATAAGAATGTAATTTGTATAATTAGCCATTCATCAATGTCAACTTCATTAAATGAATGCCAGAAATATTACCTTCGCCGGCACGACCTAACAGGATTGGAATATATTATGGGAAAACCGAACCCTTGGAAGGGTTTTTTTTCCCCTCTCTCTGCTTTTCCCTGCCTGGGTTCTGTCTGTCACAGGCTGGGGAATCATTGGAAGCAGCAGTAAATGAAAACGCCTATAAAAATGGTAAAAAATGTGTGTGTTTTGGTAACTCACCCTCCCCGTTGTGTGTGGAAGTTCGAGTCAAAATGTTTGCGCTGGGAAACGGAGCGAAGCTCAACCTTGGAGGGGTGGAAAAGGCTCCGTGGAGGCAGGTTGGGTCCTTTCCAGTTGGGATTAGCAGGGAAGGATGGCAAGGGAGACTTGGGACGTGATGGGTGAGGGCTCTCCGGGCATCCAAGGCTCTCGTCCCAAAGCGCCGGCTTCTCCATGGGGTTGGAAAGGGAGATCTAGGGAAGGCTCCTCGTTTTCCCACTCGTCAACCATTAGAGGGCAACATCCCACAAAAAGCCACGGCCCTCGGAAAGGGGGATGCCACGATCCAGAGCCGTCTCCATCGGAGACTGGACAAGGCCTATGGATTCGTTAGGAAGAGGGAGGAAGGGGCAAACCGTGCCGGGAATTGCAGGAATAACTCGTGTCGGATAAAGCAGCGATCCGAGAGATGCGCCCGGCTCCGAGCCTGGAGCAGCCACAAGGATGCCCTGGGGGAATAGCTGGAATGGGAAATAAATTCAACTAAGATATTTAGGTGTCTCGACATATTTAGATGTAATCTACTGGCTGGGATAGACGAGAAAGAGCTTTTTCTCCTCCAAAACTGTTTCCGACGGGAAAAAATATCCCTGCTTTTATAGAATTTCGGAGTGTTGCTTCAGCCAAATAAACACGGCTCCGGTGGCTGCAACACCCAACAGCTTGTACAGGAAATATCAAATTGCAGCTGCCTGCCAAAGGAAACCAGTTTTATGTTCTCTTCTAAAGCCTCTTGTGATATTCCTGATATTTTTTCCCCCCCGTCGAGAATAATGGCTTTTCTATAGGACAGCAGATAGGGAAGCCGATGCAGAAATGCCCAGGGCGGTTTTCCCACCCCTGTCCTGGGAAAATTGGGACTTTCTGCTGCAAATCCCACCCCAAACCGCTAGCCAGGGAAGCAGCCCGGTCCGTATGTGTTTCCCGGTGTCTCCGTGCCCATGCGAGGAAGCTCCTGCATCCGAAAAGGCCGAACCAGGCCGAAACGGGAGTTCTGATCCCAACCTTCTCCAGGCAAGCGAATTATTCGCTCTTCAAATCATAGTTTGATGAAAATCTGATTTAGAGCCGGGAGCCGATTCGGAGAAGGACGAAGGAAACATTTTGGTTCCCTTCAGGACGGAGGTTGTAGAACAAGGGCCACGCAAAGCCCTGCATTGTCACTCCTTATCATTGCGACTTAACAATATAAGATATATGATAGGAGCAAAACAATTTGGTGGCAGAACATCATAAATGAAGTCTGTTTTCCCTGGAAACTGCATAACCATTTGAATTAATTTAATTTGAAATATCAAATTAAATTAAACTGTGGAATAATCCCCAAGGGGAAAGCATATTTCATTCGGAATGTCTTCTGATGGAGTATTCGCTGCCAAAAGTTTTTGCTATGCATCTGGCTTTGGATCTAAATTTATTACATTAGCTCTGGGAAGACTTTTAATAGAAAGGGAGATTAAAGGGGAAGAGCAAAAAAATAGGAACTTTAGATGAGAAAAGAAGCCCAACGCAATAAGGGGAAAAGTCCTGGATGAGGCCGTCTCCAACCTGCTCGAAAGCTCCAGTTGATGCCAGGATTTTCATTTCCAAAGGAGAGGAAAGGGGGGAAAAGGGAATAAAACCAGCAAGGGGCGAGCGCTGTCGTGTTAGTAGCAGCTCCCTTGTAAATAAGCTCCCAAATCAACACAACTCCCACGCGTGCGGTCCAGCAGGTTGGGCGGAGGGAGGCGGTGATCCCATCCGTTCCCAAAATACAGGTCACACGCCAAGGCAGCACTTACGGAATGAAGGGCCTGCCTTTGCCCGGCACGAAATTGAGGAAAATTGCAGCCAGCAGCAGCCTGGAGCTGGACGCAGGGGGAATCATCTCGTTTTTTCCTTCCTTTTTTATTTTTTCCCCGCGTTTCTCCCGTGAACCGCAGCCGTGGGCCCGGCGGGAAGGATCCGCGCGGCGCAGCCGCGTTCGCGCTTTCACCTCCGGCGCCGCGGGAGCCTTTGGCGCCGCGGCAGCTTATCCGGAGCCTCGCTCGGAAGAATTATCCTGCCGGGAAAATTAGCGGCGCATCCGTAAAGCTGGAGCGCGGAGATAGAGGATTCGCCGGCCAAGTTCATTACGGCCGCAGCCCTGAGTCGTGTTCCTGGCGATAAGGAGCCGCGCGGGCGCCGGCCTGAGCCTCGGCACGAGGAAATTCTCATTTCTAGCAGTCACGGCTGGAAAATCACCGCGCGCTCCTGGATGCAAAGGCAAAGCCGCGCCGGATTCCGGCTGCCCCCGGCTCGGCGCAATTCCTGGCGTGGCTCCGGCGACGGCCTCGCTCCATCCGTCCTCGTCAAAGGGCGTCTTCGTTGCAAATTGTATCCCGCTGCTCCGGATCTGGCTCTTCCCGGGCCATTCAGGGCAGCAAGGTGGGAAATGCGGATCCATGGGGCCCAATGCGGCATTCCCAGCGCAGTCGCTTCTGTTAAGGAGGAAAACGGCAAGAAAAGAGGGATCGCGCCGCAAGCTCCTGACCCTCCGAGTCTCTGCTTTTCCGTAGGGAAGTGGTGGAAAATGTGGCCTCCATGAACAACCCGAGGTGCTTTGCGGTGTTCCCGGCTCCCGAGGGTGGCACCAGCTCCTCGAGCTGCTCGTGGCCGTCGCGGCTCCGGGGACGGCAGCAGATCCCTGGGAAGAGGGAACCTTCGGAAGGGGCTGCCTGCCCCTCGGCGGGTCCCTGCTCCGGGCATCCGCCGCCTCCGACGTTTTCCGCCTTCTCCCGAGGCCGCGCGAGGTGAGGCCGTGCGGATGCTCGCTGGCATTTCCAAGCCCCTAATTAAGGGAAAGCTACTTGGGGCATTTAAGCATTAAAAAGGTATTTAAGTCGGGGGGGGCGGGATGCGATGCCGCTCGTTATTCCCTAATAACTGCGGCCGGAGGGGACTGCGGAGGCTGCTCTTCCCTCTGCCCCCCTGCACCCATCACCCCGATTCTGGCCCTTAGCAAAGGGGCAGCACCCAGGGTGCCCAAGGCGGCCGCAGGGAACCCAGTTGCTGCAGGAGGCCCCCGAAGGGCAGGAATTTGAAAGCTCCACGTGGGAGCTCCTCTCCATGAGGCTGGGAGGCCGGGAAGGAGCCGGAGCTGCCAGCGCCGCCGCAAACGGCTGCCTGAAACAAAGGATTTCTTCCCTTTTGCAAGTATAATAGGGAAGTGCCTAATAATAGGGAGAGAGACTATTTTCACGGTGGGTTTTATTATCCACTTATCTCCGACGCTTGCCAAAAGAGGTCGGAATATTCCTCAGCGCATTTGAGACCTGCTGGCAGGGGAGGAAGACGGATGAGGGCTATAAAAGCAGGAGCGAGTGGAAGCAGCTCCAGCTGAAGGCAAGAGCTGGGGCCTCCCGCCAAGATTTCCTGCCCACGGCTCCCTTGGCACCCTTGGAAAGGCCGCTCCGGGCTCCGGGATGGTCCCAGGGCCGCGATGCCGAAGGCAGCTCCGTTATCTCTGAGCCTCCTCCTGCCCCATCCGCATTCAAGGAGCTCCTCGGGAAGACGCCGAGTGCCTCTTATCCCATCTCCTAAGAAATATTCAAAGGCAAACGTGAAAATTACAGGAAAGGAAGCCGAGGATCGTCGCCCGCCACAGTCATGGAAAATCCAATCGGTCTGGAGTGCTGCTGGGATGAGGCAAAAGAGGGAGAAAATCCGCGGCGCGCCGGCCGCGGCCACGATGCGGAGCCACCAAGAGCTCTGCTCATTCCTGCCTTGTAAACAAGCTTCCGAGTCGGAATAATAATAAAAACCGCTCATTTTTCTCGCTGAGTCCTTATATTGTTTGATTATTTTCCTATTGCTGCCAATAATAAATCACATTACCCGAGATGTCCCCACTTATCCCGCTGCTTAGAGCGCAGCGGGGCCGGCGCGCTCGTGCGTTGGCGCAATAAAAACCCCAGTTTTGGCTAAAAACTTGGAGTTCACTAACTATTATCTTTGGTTTCTGCCTGCTCTTATTAAGCTGCCTTGACAGCCTTGCTGCTCCATCAATCCGGCTCTCCTAAGTCCTTGTGAACTTCTTGGCTCGGCTCCACCGGAGCTGACACGGGATGCGGGGAAAGAAGGGAGGGAAGAGGGAGGAGGAGAGGAGCTCCGCTTGCTCTGCTCCCTGTTTTCTCCTTGATTCCCTGAACTTCATCCCGCCGAGAATCCCGGGGGATCTCCGATGCCCTGCGGATTTGTGTGGGCACATTAAGGTAGCTGAAGGCAGTGCATATATATTTGGATTTTGCTCCGGTTTTCTCCCACCTTTTAATCCTTCTGCCCTCAATTTATGCCATTAGCGAATCAGGCGATCGCTATCTGACATTCATATTTCTCGGCTCCGAAGACGGACGCGGGATTACTCCAAATTTTCCAAGGGATTTTCCAAACCTCTTTGGCGCTGCCCTCAATGTGCCTTGCAGAACTCCTTCGTGACCAACGCGGGCGTCCAAAACGCTTGTTGTCTTGCGCAGGTTGACGCTGTGCGGAATGAACAGGTAGTTGCCTCCCTCCCTGGCCTGTTCCTTCGCTTCCCGATCCCAGGGAATTGTCTGGGGCTCGGGCTATTGTCATGCAAACGAAGGAAAACAACTTGCTCTCCAATTTCCCCATGCAGATCCGGAGGCAGGGAATGTATTTTGCCATCTCAGTGGTTCTGCGGCAGATAAGAGCAACCGCGGAAGTTTTGCAATTTGGGAGCTGGCAGCTTCTGAAATACGGAGGAGCATCGCCCCGCGCTCCGAGCGCTTCCGCGACGGCACGAGCCAAGCGCCAAGGTCATCCCAATCCCCCCGTCCTTGGATCGCAGTGCTTCAATCCCCAAAGTTTCCAGCAAACGGGAGAGATTTGGGCCTGGCTTTTGTTTCGTTGGGTTTTCTCGCAGTTAGGGGAGCAAAGGGCCCTCCTAAGCTGCCCTCTGGCTGCTTCCCATGCCAATGGATCCCGGTAAAACATCCCGAGGGAAAACAAGGGCATCCACCGGGCTCCCTAAGCCGGGCGGTCCCTGTCACGACCGTCAGCTCCGCTCCTTTCATGGAGCTGAAAATTCATTTGTGGAAAAAAAAAGCAAAAAGCGGGGAGGGAAAAAAAAAAGAAAGAAAGAGAGAAAAGAGAAGATATTTAATTGGGAAGTGAATTCCTGGTGAAACAAAGGGATTCGTGCACAGAGGAATGGGGAGAGCGGTTTTGATATCGGAATTTTAATGACTCCGTGGCGTCCCTGTTTGTTATGTATCTGCTTTGGAAATGTCACGGCTGGCTCTCGTGGTAATTGCTGCATTTCAACAATCCGAGAAAAGCAGCACACCCAGGATGGAGATAATTGCCCAGTTGGAGGGTTAGGAAGGATCCAGGGTTTTTTTTTTTTGCTTCCTTTCCTTCTTTGCCCCCTCTGGGAATGCAGAATTGTGCCAATTATCACTGGAGCCACTTGCTAAGGAAGCAGCGGGCAGGTAAACAGCAAACGGCCGCGGCGCTCGGTCCCGGAATCACAGATCCTTGCGGAAAGCCGAACGTCACCTCTTCCCGATGGGAACTGTCACGCCGGGGGGAATTCTGCAGGTGGAAACCCACCTGGAAGCAGTTGGCGGGTGGATATCCTTCTGCCCGGACCCGGAGCTCTCATTCCGTGGCTCTCGTGCCGTTTCCTACCGCTCTGGATTGCTGAGATCCAGCTAGGCCATCCATGGCTCCGTGTCACCGGCACCAACCGCTCCCAGATGGGATAAGCGGGAAGCAGCGGGATGCTCCGGAGCGAGGAAATTATTTTCTTGGCATCTCGAGCGCAGATCGGGGCCTTATTTCGTTGTTTTCCTCCTCTCAGCAGAAGGGGAAGTGTCAGAGGAGCCGGAAAATCCTTTGGTTTCCGTGTCCTTCCTCCGCGGCTCGTCTCGCTCCGCCGTTGCCGGTGCTGCTGCCCGGGAAAAGCGGGAGACGCCGCTAAATGCAGCCAGATGTTGAGAACGGCCCTTCTGGAGGACGCCCCGAGGATGCAGCTGCAAAGGCAGCGATGCCGGGGCCTTCGCAGCAGCTGGCAGCAGCCAAATTATTTATTTCGCGAGGCCACAGCCCTCCCAAGCTGCTTCTGGCCCCAAATTGCCTCTTATATTTTCGCTATAGGGATAGTAATAACGGAAAGAACCGCGTGGATGGATATCACGAGGCGGGGAGGTAATAAGCGGCAAGGACTCCGGTGCCGGGAATGCGGGAGGAAGCGGCTAATGAAATAGAGACGTCGACCAACGTGTTTTAAATCAGTTCACAGGGGCAATTTAACCAGCCGATTCCATCATCAGGTTTCAAGTTGCCAATTTCTGCTGCTTTCCCCTATATTTCCCTTTTGCCTTGGATTCAGGGTGCTTTTTCCCCCCTTCCAGCTTAAATACCACCCTACAACCCCCTAAATAAAGCAAAATTCCCCTTCCCAGCTGGAGCCTCTGGAAAGACACCATCTCCCGGGACACAAGCGAGTGCCCCAGTTAGAAAACTCCTAATAAATCACCCAGCCCAATTGCAGCTCCAGTGCCACGTTGGACAAATTGAAAAGAAATTGCATCAATTGCCCGGCAGCTGGGAGAGCCCCGGTCAATATTTGCTCTCTCCTACATCTACAGGTGGATTTTTCCCTCCGATCAGGAGGTAAAAATCAAAAAAATGATTCTTTTCCAATGCCCTCTGTCCCATGCTCCTCCCTGTGATTGTTTTTGTGGGGAAGAAAGGAGTTATCTGCCCAAAGCAGGCAGTTTCCAATGGGGGATCGGTGTCATTTGCATGCCTCGATGATGTTTTATGTATCACGCTGCTTATAAGCTAAAACGTACACGCACGCTCCTGCAAATTTGGGTAAATGATGAATAAATTAAATCTTATCTAAATAAACAAGTGTCTTTTTGAACGGGAATGCAAGCTGGCATGAATATTTAAGTGGGCAAGGATAAAGCCTCCTCGTGCGGGGCTGCTTCCAAGCGGATTTTCCAGCTTCCCTGAGTTTTAGCGAGGGGAGAGTAAAGGAAAGAGGATGACGGCGGCTGGACTTCATAAATCAAAGCTGACAAGTGCTCCCTTGCTGCTATAAAAAGGCTCTCTGGGATGGCTGTGACCTGCAGGAGTTTTACTCCGTTTTCCTGATTTGCTCCGTTTTCCATGATCCGCTTTAGTCGCTAAAATAATAAATGGGGAGCAATCGGAAATGAGCTGGTGGGCGCACGCAGCGAGACTGCTTGGAAAGAAGGGAACTCCCCGCGTCTTTCCCAAGAATTATTCCCAAATAGCCAAAGGAGGACCCAGCCTAGCAGCTTCCTGCTTTGTTGGGGTCAGGAAAGAGCAAAGTTCTCAAATATGAAGAGTTTGCGTCGAGTTCTGCGTCTCGCAGCGGGGCACGAAGAGGGGATTTCAGCTCGCGCGCTGCTTCCCGGGAAAGAAGGTCGGAGCTTTTCAAATGGAAATGAGGCAATTTGCAAAATCTCTATTTTGGCATCTCGGCAACTTGGCTTTCCAAACAAACCGGGGCCTTATTGATTCTGCGCCGGGGCCTGCGATTTCCAGCTTTCCGGAGCAGAGCCGCTTTGCCCTGGGAATGCTCATCCCGGCGCTCCGGCCCGGGCCCTGCTCTCCCCTCGCAGAAGGGAGATGCTTCCCCATTCCCAGCGGATGAATATTCGGCCCTTTGGCAACTCCGGCAGAAAAACACTATGTCCGTGTGGCCGAGCTGCCCTAAAATCCTCCATCCCGCCCACGGAATCTGTCCCGGAGCTTCCCGCTCCTTCCCCAGAGGTGGATTCTCCGGCTGTCCCAGCTAAATCTCCCCGCCTGGATTCCAACCCGCTGCAGCTCCCCTTCCCCATGCGCCTCCCCTCCGCCGTTAGCACCATCCCGGGTCCGGGGGGCTCCCCAAAATCCGAGGGAAAAGGGAATTTGAGGGGTTCTCCAGGCATCTCCGCAGCAGGGGAGGGTTGGGGAGGAGAACCCCGCAGGCAAAGGGCTGAACTTCTCCTCGCGGGAGGAAATTGGGATCCTACGGATTTCTTCAAAGAAAGGCGGCAGTTTTGACACAGTTTCCATTCAGGAGCTTCTTTTCGTTCGT
>NW_010582452.1:95145-119610 GCF_000705375.1 Tinamus guttatus | reverse complement strand
CGCTTGAGAAAAGACAAAACACCCAAATTCTTTATTTCTTTGGAGCAAAATGACATTTCACTTTGAAATGCCAGCTAATTTCTTGCTTTTAAAACTACTGCAGGATAAAGCAGTCAAGCCCATTTTTGACAACATCAAGACGTTCCCAGTGAACCTGGCTGGAATTTGGTTCCGGATGAAAAGGCAGGATTGGAAGGGAAAAGCAACCCAACAAACAGGGCTATTTTGAACCTTTAAGCTAACAAGAGAGAGGAAAATCATTTGGATTTTCCGAAACGCTCCCGTTGCTCCAGCGGAGCCACCGCCCGGCTGCAAATGCGGAGCCGGCGAGTTTTGTCAATGAGTAAGTGTTGCAAAACAGCAAATTAATAAATTCCTGGGAATCCACAATAGATCCATCTTTGTTGAGCCGTGGGACTTTGATATAAATTGCGGCGGTTTCGGGCTGCGCTGTCAAGTGGGTAATACATCACCCGCGCCTGGATCCGAGTTCAAAAGTACATATAATAATGTAATTAAGATGGCTTGACAAGAACGTATTTTAAAAGTATAAAATACCTGCAGCTATAATGGCTTCATAAAGTCTGTCAGATTTACTTGTGCTGGGAAGAATTTAAAAACGCTTTACGCTAATGCCATGCAAATTAAGCACAGGATATTCAAATAATGCAGCTCCTAAATGTGCGTGGAGGCTACCAGACACCCAGGCCGTGGCTGCTCCGCTCGGCAGCACCCAGGTCTCCCAGTTCCAGCCGTGCAGCACAACTTTGCTGGGGCTCACGTGGATTTTCCCACCTCTAAATAATATAAAAATACCTTTTTAAGCTTTAATGGAGCGCTGGAGGCCGGTTGGGGCTTTTCTCTTTGGTTTTCTCCGCGAAAACAGCTTTCCAGGCAGTAACTAGATTCCAGGAGGCAGGTTTCAAGAACAGAAAGACATTAAATATTAAGCCCCTCGCAAGCCCCAGCAGCACCTCCAAGCATAAACAGCCCCGTTTTTACCCATTTTCAGCACGAGTCGAGCCTCCTTTTTGCTGTTCCGCCGGCATCTCGCAGCGATGTGACCCCATCGCCCGCCCCGGCTCCGCTCTGCACCTCCTCAGAGGGAGCTTGTTGTTTTTCTGGGATAATTCCAGCGCTTCCGAAGCCACTGCCTTATTACGGGCCAAAAAACCCTCCCTTTGCCTCGCAGGGGGCGGCTGACAGCGCTTTCTACAAGGGTTAACACTAAAAACTGCTCTCCTCCGGCTCGCCTTTTATTGGCAATCCATTCTCATTAAGGCCAACGCATTTGTCTTCATAAGGGGCCCTTCACGATTACAATATCAAAGGCTTTGGATCTCCGTAATAAAAATGATCTATAGAATAATACACGGGGAAAACATCGCAACATAATGTGGTTATTAATGACCCCGACGGGAGAGCGCCGTTCCGAGGGGCAGCTCCGCACCCCTGCGCCGCAGTTTGATCCGAGATTTTGGGTTCTTTTGGATAGACATTTGTGTAGGGGTATGCATACATATGGATATTTATATATATTTATATATATTTATATATATATTTCCCGTCTTCACCAATTCTGTTTATAACCTAGGTGAATAACCATCGCGTTAGGAGGGCAGAACTGCTGACTCCTTCATTTGTGAAAAATGTATGAGAAAGCCCTCTCTTCATAAGGAAAAAAAATGAGAAAAACAAAATCAATAGAGTATGAAAGAGCATGAAAAATGCATTTTTAACCTGCTTTTTTTTTGCGGGGGGCCAGTGTTGCAGGTGCCGAAAGGTGGATTTCAAGGTGGATGTCCTGGGAGTTGGTGGCTCCTTGCCCGAGTCCTTCCCGTTGTCATTGGCAGCAGCTCGGGGGAATTAACCTCTCGGGCAGCCGGAGGAGCAGATCTGATTTCACCCATAGCCTATATAGGCCACGAGGCTCTAATCGTCGCGATGCAGATGTTGGATCCAGCTGTTTGTGGCATCCTGTTAACGTATTTATGGAGTCTAGTGCTAAAGCTGAGCTAATACCAAGCTCCTTAGGGGATTAATAGGCCCTAACAGCGCATTAGGCAACCGTTAAACACACTTGGGGCTGTGCACCATTCTGCCTGCCTTTAATGCTTCTTTTTATTAAAGGGAGCACCCAGCCCAAGCCAGCGCGGTCCTGGTTATCCCATTGCCTGGAATAACTGCAGCTGCAGCTGGGCCCAAACTTGGCGCTTGGAACCGGGCTCAGGGGAATTATGCCCATTCTGATCACACATGTGGTTTTTCTCTGCCTTTTGTGCAGGTCTCTCGGTGTCTTGCAAGACTTCTGGAGAGAACACACTCGACACAAGCTTTTCCTTCCTCCGCGGCTCAGAACAAAAAAAGAAACGCTGGGAATTATTTGTATTCTTCCTTATAATACCTCTTTCAGAGACACATCAGAAAAGTCCTTTAAAAGCGAGGAAACAGCCCATATTTCAGAATCTGCAGCGAGGCGCTGCAGCTAGGCTCACTTTATTGTAAAATTAGGTGTCATTGGGAGAAGTACCATATAAATATAAGTGCAAAAGGGCCCTCCTGCTAATGCAGAAGCCAACGCAACAACGCGCTGTTTCTCCAGCCGCCACCTCGGTAGCTCAGCCAATATAATGCACAACATATTTACATCGAGCATTAAATAACTATTATCCAGCAAGCGGCGCGCTCTAATATCCACGCGTATTTATGGAAAGCTGAATTATATCTTTGCGTTTCTTTTAGGCCCAGCAAGCCCCGGGGAAGGGATATTGGGCGTCTCGAAAGGTAAACGGGAGCGAAAGGAGAACTCCTCAAGAGAAAGGAGCGTTTGCTGGAAGCAGCGCACGTTGCACCGGGGTAAATCTCGGAGCAATTACGCAGCAAAGTTGCCTTTGATGAGGCAGGGATGTGATGACATGTAATTACTTTCTCCATGCGGCACCGTGTGTTTATCAAAATGTTAATGCACGCATAATAACAGGCTGTATGTTTGCGCCGAGGATGTCAGAGCCTGCAGCTGCCAGTCAGAGCTGAAAATAAAATTGCAAATAAGCAGGGAGGGTTGATGGCCCGAGTGACAGCGCGATGCTCGGGCGCGCGGCTCCCCTCCGCTTTGTCCCTGTAATGCACCTAATGGAACGGATATTTCTTTTATTAACCCAAATGGAAGAGGCCGGCCCGCAAATGAAATAAACCACGCGTAGCCGTGTCGAGAGGGAGGCCGGGGAGAAGCGCTGCCGCAGGCAAAGTGCAACGGGGCCGCTCGGTTCCCCTCGGAGCAGAACCCGGGCCTGGGGAAACAGCGAGCGCGGAGGCCAAAAGCGGCGTTTGGGGCCCGCAGGAATTGGGGAAATGCGGCCGCCAGTTGCTTGGCAACTGCAGGTACAAAAGGATTTTCCAAAGGCCAATAAGCCTGGTTTGCCCGGAATGGCACAGGGGCCGAGCACGGATCCGCACGGATATCGCAGGGCAGCGGCTGGGAGAAGTCAGCCGGGTCTTTGGAGACGGCAACAAGGGAGGCGAGAGGCCAACGGGAGAAATTCGGAGCCGTTCCCCCTCCTCCGAAGGCGACGTCTTGGTGCAGGTGCTCAGACTCAGCGCCGGGCTTCCCGGTGCAAAGAGAAAGCAGAAGCGTTGGCCGCTAAGCTGCGCTGGGATGAATCAGGGTCCTCTGCAGCAAAAATAACAGAAATAGCAACTGAAAGCGGCGTTTCAAGAGCAGGAGACCTCCCGGGAGGTCCTGCCTTTCAGCAGGGCCGGGGAGGGTGGTTATCAACAGCAAAGCAGCTCAACAACGCTGCTTGAGAGCCACAAAACAGTCAACAAGTCTTAGGGCTCTTGAGCAAATAGGGTGCTCAAAGAAGGGAGAAAAGGGCAAAGCTCAAGGGTTTTCCACTAATCCTCCGGAGAGGGAAAAAGGGAATAGCCACTTATAGCGGGGGAGAGGCGAACGGCACGCGCCGATTCCCCGTCGCACCGGGCGCTAAAGCGGTGGTTTCATTTCTCCTCCAGCCTGGGGAGCAAATTGCTTAGCAGAAAATCACTGCCTTGGGAGGGCTCGGGGCGACGGCTGAGCGAGCTGCTGATGTGGAGATCGCCCCTTGGAGCGGTGCGAAGGCGAGAGGGATACGGAGAAAACAGCTTTTGCCTCTCCCCATGCCAAGAGTGATGGGCGAGAGACCTTCGGTCGACGGCTTCGCTAAAACTGGGACGTTTAACCTTTATATTTGTCATCACAGCAGGTGACAAATGAATCCTAATATTTTTCCCTCTAAGAGGCTTCGGAGGAGGCAGCAGATTGAGTGTCGTTTGGAGGCTGCTGTGAAACTTCCAGGGCTGAAGGGATTCACCGGGGCCTTGTGCAGGACGGCGTCATCCTCCTCGCTGCCTCGGGAGCAGCCGATTCCACGTTCGGAATGCCACTTCATTGGCTCCTTGCAGCTCGAGCCGGCAACACGGCGACCTCCATCCCTGCGCTAGGAATAAAGGAGGGATTTGTCAAAGGGAGGCGTCGCAGCCGCCTGCGGATGCGGAACGGCGCCGGGGAGATGCGCTCCCTCTCTGCCCGCCCGAGATGCGCTCGGCAGAGCGAGGCCCTCGCGATGCAAAATGTCTTTCCGCGCGGTGCCGCTCTCCGGAGCAGGTGTTGGATAATTCAGTAATTAGTATGCACATCTAACTTCATCGCAGCCTCTGTTGATCTCTCAATTACAGCGAGCTGGCTCCTCTGAAGTTTGCCGGAGTTAATTAGAGCATTATTGAGCAGCCAGGCTCTGGAGCGAAGCTTCCCGAGGAGCGCCGGCTCCGGACCTCGATCCGCGCGGATCCTCTCCGCTCGCGGGCTCGCAACGGCCACGGGTGTCCTCAGCCGCACCCGAACCGCCACGAGGGGCTCCTGACACTTGGTGCCGTGTCCAGGCCTCCTTCCAGCCTCAGCTTCCTGCACAACCTGTTGCCCGGTCCCAGCCCGGAGCGCGTCGAGGAGCTTGGAAGCGGCAACCGCTAAATAATTGACGGCGTCGGGGCATCGGCAAGCGCGAGCCGTGGTTTTCCGCAACTCCTCCTGGTTGCTGAGCCTAGCACTTACGCTATAAATATTAGAGGAGGTGCACGCACCGCATTGGAAATTCAGGAGCCAAGCCTGTTCGCTGAACGTTGGGGAATTTCGTGTAGAGAATCCGGGAATGTGGAGAGGGCTGCGGGGGAAAAGCGAGGGATTGCAAGCACTGGCCTTGGCTCTGCCACTGGCTGGTTCTTGGAAGAGTTTCCTGCAGGGATATGGAGGCTCCCGGTGGAGGCTCCCAGCAAAGTGGACGGAAAAGCTCGGAGCTGCCATCAGGAGGCTCCCAAGCGGCTGTTTCCCCATATCGAGGTGATTCCGCAGCAGCCTCCGGGCAGGGCTCCGGGAAAGGCATAAACAAAAAGGCATGTTTGGAAACATTACGGAAGCGATTTCAAAGTGGTAATTAGATCTCCCTTTCGCGCTGCGCTGGGAAAATTAAATTACTTTTTTATGAAGGTGTATGTATCAGCTCTGAGACTACGGGAGAGAAAGATAATTTTTCTAATATTCCGGCTGCCTCCCCCCCGATTCCCCAGCTCTCCGCTCCTCACGCATCGCAGCGAGTGGCACTTCTAGCCCTCAGCTGTGGCGAGCGTTCATCTCCAATAATTGCGTTGGCTGCACAAATTGCTGGGGACGTGAGGAATAAAATGAGCTTCAAATGAACCCAAATGGCCACCTCAACCGAGCAGCGGGTGGAGGAACTCATTAATCCTCGTTGGAGGGCAGGGAGCAGAGGCAGCGCGCACCGGGAGTGGGGACCTGGTGCTCCTGACCCTCTTGTTGCACCCGGGTCTCCAGGCCTGGATTCCCTCTCAGCTCTTGAAGAAGCCAAGACACAAACCTGCCCAAACTCCTGTTTTATCCGTGCGCTATCCAAGAAGGAGCGGGCGCGCTTGGCGTCACCCGAGCCAACCCCAGCCTTGGAATGGCTGGAGAAGCCCGGGCCGGCTCCGCGCTTGCAGCACCCGCCGGGTCCCCGGGCTGCGTTTTGCTGACTCCGATTCCCGACGTTTCCTGTTGGCGCTGCAGAATTTTCAAAGGGCTGTCACCCACTTCGCCGTGGCCCTCAGATCTGCGGCTCCGGCGAGGGGGGAAGGAGCTTTGAAGGCGCAGTCATTAATTCAGGAGCTGCTCTCTGCGTTTAGCAGCGCCCGGGTTTGAAGCACAGCCACTGTGGAGACATCTGAGAAGATTCCCAGGATACCGCACATGAGAAGGAGCGATTACGAAACCGCCAGGCCTGCCGTCCTTCCCCGCTTTGTAACTTCACTCCAGATATCAAAAAAACCTCCCGGATATCAAAATATCACCGGCTGCCTCTGATGCTGCCTTCCCAGAACTAGAGACGGCGCGGAACAAAGATTTCATTTTAATTATCAGCAGTTGAGTTTTTTTTCCCCAACCTGCTTATTGCAAAAAATAAAGAGACAAGGCAGCAGGGAAATAACAGTGTTAGGAAGCAGCAAAGCAAAAGTGGTTGGAAGTCGGCGTTCCCATGGGAAGCTTTTATCCACGGTTGGTCTCGGCCACTGTTTGGCCGCAGCGTTCAAGCACACACCAACGTCACCCGGGCTCCCTTGGTGGCTTTACCATGTACCCGTGGCCACTTGGGTTCAATTCCACACTGTGCTCTGGAAGAAGCCCCTAAATGCCCCCATTAACCGCAGGGCTCCCGAGCAAGGCGCGTGCCGTGGAAAACCCGCTGCTGTTCCGAGGGAATGCTTGTTCGAAGGGATTAGCTTTAGATTTCAAAGGTAGGAGACTCCAGGAACCTGAAAACTT
The DNA here is from genome assembly GCF_000705375.1 of Tinamus guttatus. The sequence goes on along the minus strand of NW_010582452.1, from coordinate 112,763 downwards.
GCCTTTCCTTTGTGCTTCCTAATGGCAAAGCTGGGAAACAACAGGCTTACAGGCAGCTTAGTGCTGTTGCTGTGTCTTTTCCATCATATATGACATAAGCTCCTTAGGAGACAGCCCCGGATCACGCGGCGCCGGGAACTGCTGCTTCAGTTCCCTCAGTTTCCCCACCTGCCTCCGAATAAAGCGGGAAAGGCGGCATTTAGAGCGAAGGCAGATTCCTTTAAAGATCAGAAAACAATGTTGATAGACTTTATAATTAGCTTTTTAATTAATTTCCTATTCACCCCTAATTACTATGCAGGCGCGGAAGAGATTCTGCCAGCTCTAATTGTTCTACTAAAAGCAACGGGATTATTCCAAGAGCGATACCATCCTCGCTGAAAAGGCAGCTAAAGCAGTTTACGCCCTCGCACCTCGGAGCATCCAACGTCGGCAGGAATTTCCTTGGAAAAGGAAAAATGCAAGAGGATGAAGCTTCTCTATTTGCAACCTTCGTGACCACAAGCTCCCAGGACTCTTGGCTTGCAAAATTGGGGCCAATTTCCCTACCTGTCTCACTGGGAAGCCGGGGAAAGGCGGTTAAATCCCTCAGGCCTCTCCGTGCACCTCAACCTGCGCCTTTTAGCACGGCTTAAGGCAACGCCGTGCGCGTGGCAAGCGCGAAAATCAGCGGATTTGGAAACCCAAAGCCCCCGTTCCCGCAAGAAAGTTGAGCGGCGGCTTCGGCGTTCGACGCAGCGGGGAGAGGTGCCGCAATGGATTTGTTGGCTGAGCGGAGAGTCTATTCTCATGCTCAGATAATGCAGAAATAAAGTGCATTTGTAACCGACAACAAAAGGATTATCCCCCATTCATTTCAAAGCACCCTTCATTCCACTCGGGGATTACATTTTCCTTTACTTATCTTGCAAATGGTTTTTCATGAGAGCGCGTGGCTTATGGCAAATACCAAAATGTGGATGGGACAAAGCGAGCGTGTACGGCAGGAGAGATATCCCATAGAGCGGGATACACTTCCCCTGTAATCTAGTGCCTCGGAAAGGCTCTCCTGAAGAGCCGAGGCGCTGGGTGCAGCAGGGACTCCCCTCACCGCCAGCTGCAGCACTCCTGGCTGCAAAAATCCAGGATTTCTAGCAGGAAAAAATAAGAATCTGGAGGTACAGGAGCAGATGGCTTCATGCTGTCTGCAAATCAATGAGTCTACGGGAATGATGATCGATTTGGAGCTGGGAAAGGGGGCGTCGCTCCGAGGAGGCTCCAAGACGGAGCTTCTGCTTACCTCGTTTGGCTCACCAAATAAAACCGGAGCCAAAGGGGAGGCAAACAGCAACTTCCCCTGCCAATCTCTGCCCATTCCTGTTATTCCTCCCCGCCAACAGAAGCCACCCCCTTATCTCCGTGTCCTGCTGTTCCTGAGAGGGTAAATTAGAGCGTTACGGCAGAGCTGCATGACCCGGGAACGCAGCCCGCTTTGCCTTGTCATTGATTAGGCGGTCGGTGCTGTTATTTGGGCTAAGCGCAAGGGCTCTTTTTCTTTCCATGATGGATTGCAATTCCTGGAGGAAGAGAGAAATCCAGACAACGCGACCACATTCTGCAGATCGATGAGTCTTGAGGACGATGAGACTTCGGATTTATGTAATACTTGATGTTTGTTAAGTGCTTTGGAGCAAAATAAATGAACCTCCAGAGCGGCGTGGGCATCCTTAGGAGGGTTTGACCATGGGGAGAAACTGAGTCAAGGGGGTTCAAATAAACCAGTGCCTGATGCTGCTTGAAGCACTACGAGGAGGCAGGATGGAGCAGGGGGTTAGGAGAAGTTTTGCCCCTTTGGTAACAACCAAAGCCAGGTGACACGGGGACAGGAGAGCTGCATTGAGTGCCTTGCCAGCAGCCCTGGGGCTGCATCGAAAGGAAATTCAAGGTTGGCTTCCCCCCTTCCCCAACCCTCCTGCAAAGGGTTACCAGAGTGAGTAATTAAACACTGATTTTGCCATGAGTGCTGGACTTCAGAGGGCTGCTTTTCCCTTTTTTCTTCTTCTTTTTTTTCCCCTAACGGGAGGAAAAGGGGAAAAAGATTTAAGATAATGGCCTTATTCTCTTCAGAATAAATTAAGCTCAAAGATAGAGAATCCCATTACTAATGCCTTTTAGCAAAGCCCAGGCCTTCTTTTAAAGTCCGACTTTAAAGCGTAATGTGCAGTGATCTTGTTGAAATCTTCCCTGTAATGATATTTAAGCGATGGCTGAGGATAGCAGCGGGTTCAGCACGAGTATTGATCGCCCGTGAGCCGGGGAAAAGGCTTCCAAAGATGCCTTTAAAGCAGCCCCCACGCGCAGACGCGCGCGGTGCCGGCAGCTAATTACACCGGGAGCCGTGAGGGATGGAAAGGAAAAGGCAGGAGGAGAAACTTGAGGAAGGCGCCGCTCCGTCCTCACATCCTGCTTCTTCACTCTTGGAAACCCCACAGTCTTATTCCACCCTGCAGTCGATCTAAGGAGAAAAGGCTCCATGTCATCCGTGACTACTCGCAGATCCCAAGGAAGAGGGACACCAGCCCCAGAGGGAGACGTTCAACTTTCCTAGCGTGTTGCCAGCAGGAAGGTACAATATCCAAGACCCTTTTTATTGGCTGGACACTAGGTTGGATGATACATTTCGAGCCTCATTTGGCACCAAATTGAAACGGTTTAAGTCAACATTCAAGGTAAACGTCTGCATTTTTATGGCCAAAGGCCCCAACTTATTATTTGCTTCTGTGCTGTTGGTTAAATTGAGCTTCTGTATATTTACTGCATCATCCTAAACTCTAATCAGACTGATTGCTGGCGGGGATATTATGGCTGGAAAATGGGTCTTTTGCTAAGGCAATAAGAGGGTAACCGACTCCCATTCGCTAAGTCTTTCATAAGCAGGAGGTCATATCTAATAATGTTTGCTTGCAACTTCTTAGCAGAGCTTCCGCGCTCAGACGCTACCGGCTTTTTAGCTTTAAATAACTATGTGGGTATATATTTGCTGGGGAAAGAAAGCAGAAATAATCCCCCCCCTCCTAAGCCATCATCATCTGTTCTGCTGTTGTACAGACAGCGTGTGATGGATCTCGGGGAGACAAGGAATCGCTCCGGCAGCCTCCGCCGCGAGAGCCACCGGCTTCACGGGGGCTGCAGGAGGGGTTAACGGAGCCCTCGGAGCGGCCGCGGGGCGCCAGGCCCACGAGCCGCTCTCGAAGGCGGCGTCGAGGGAGCCTCCCGGAGCGAGCACGGAAATGTCAGCAAGCAGCGCGGAGACGAACCGCGCCTGACAGATGGAGCCATCCTGGGTTTTGTTGGGCTCCAGTGTTGGCAGTTCAGGTCTCCAGGTCAGGAAATCATTTTAGCTGCTAAACCATATGCTTTGTGGAGCAAAACGCCCGGCGGACTTCAAGCCATATGTGTTTTAAGGAGCGCGGTAACACACTCGGCATCTCCAGCCACTCGCTTCCGATTTATTTTACTGTGCCACGGGAGAGATCTCCTCCTCTTGGAGCCCATGAATCACCATGAGGAAGAAAACCACCCGTTGAGCTTCACTATTTATAACAGCCTCTTCTGAAGATCCAACATAAATAAAAACAACCGCCCCTGCCCAGAAAATACAGAATACTCCACCAAAATACTGGTGGAGTACTCCAAACTTATAGTGTAAATATATATGTGTATTTTGCTTGTAGCATGCGCAAGAGATCAACAAGAAACTTTGCTTTAGTGAAAGCAAAGCCTCTGCGCTTGAGAACTGGTTAAAACATAGTCCCTAGGACCCCATCGAGCTATCAAAGAAGAAAATGATGCCACGCAGAGAGCTCTAGCACCAAACCTGGGTGCTCGAGGAGCCCAATTCCTGGTGTACCGAAAACCTCCAAGCCTCTCTGCTGCAAAAGAGAAGATTTTTCTTTCTTGCAGTCGTTCATGTACCCAAGGGCGGCTGCGCGAGTCTAAACACGCACAGAAGCGGCCCGTCACGGGCAGGAAAACCCTCGAGGGCTGCATTAACGTCACGGAACGCGAAATTCCCCTCGCAAGGCACAGACGGATGAGCAAAGCCTGCACAGGGCCATCGATCCCGCTGCTGCCGAGAAGATCACACGTTCACAAAGCCCATCCGGAAAGCGCGTCCCGTTGACGGTCCCGCTCCGGCTTGGCGGCGCATTTTCCGTTTGCTGCAAAGAAACCAGGGTTGATGTTTTCACGTCTCATCGTCTTACTAAACCATCACTCACCAAGTCAATAATTGGGAAATACGTTTCAACTTTCAGCTGTGGCTTTCTTGAAGGAACTGCTCCACTAGCAGCGCCTTCAGCCTCCGCTGGGCAACTGCTTCCCTGTTTCACATGTTTATTGCTGGCAGAAAGGAGCTTCTAAAGCATTTTTGTTGGGCCTCGAATTCAGTTTCCTCAAATTGGTCTCTCAAGTATTATATGTACGAGTTCAAAGCCTCGAAATGTTAACAGCAGCAACGCATCTTGGCATCTTTCTGTACAGTCTTACTTGAGAATTTCATGCCAAACAACAAACTCTTTCGGAACAAGTTCTTTCCTTTTCCCATTTCCTCGCATGCTTTTCCCAGAACGACTCCGTTCAGCTACATTTCTCCAAAGTTCCCAGGTAATTTTCGTTCCGCTCTGATCCGACCGTCTCCTCAGAGCAATGAGACCTCTCGGTGCCAAAAATTTAACAACTGCAACAATTCTCCTTAACACCTCCTGCCAGCATTATTGTTCGTTGCTGAATTGCTTCATTAATTCCAAGTCGATACGACCAGCTTCCTTTTGTCAATCTCTGTACATTAACATATAATTTCAATGTTTGGGCCCCTTTTGAGGCTTAGAAATGAGATTAGCTGCCAGTGATTAAAATAAGTTGTACAGACGGCGCAAAATAACCAGTTTACAAAAGCTATAGATTGATCTTTGCAAGAGCAAGTGCAACAGCCCTTCCCAAATTACAAGTTTACGGTTACACCACTCAGTTTTGAAAGGCGTTTGCCCTCAATATCTTGTTGTTGTTTCCTCACCGAGTAAACAGACTTCACCAAAATTACAGTCCTGTTCCCAGAGGGTTGAAAAGCCTTGCATGGATAGGAAGGAAGGCAATTCCCTGTAATGGGATGTCAAAACTGGGTGTGTTGAGGGACGTGGAGCGCGCGTTGCTTGAGATGCCCTTCCAAGGCTCCTTGCTGCCATCCTCCTTCCCGGCGCCGCTCGCGAGTGGCTTCGTCAGCTGCAATTAACGTTTCAGGAGCTGTCAGGAGGGGTTTGTGCTGACGGCGGGCCTGGGAAGCGCCACTCCTGATGCAGCACATTCCAAAGGCAGAGGGATTCCCAAACGCAAATTCCCACGGGCGGCCCTTGGGCACGCGGGGCGCTTTGTACACTTGCGTATATGGATTTTGTCCAACGTGAACACCCAGGATTAAGGCATCTTAATAGTATATGTTGGACGTGGGCTCCTCCGCACGGCCTCCTTTGCCTGCAGGGTCTCCAGAGCCTCGTATGGGCCAAGCTGCTACAATGTCATTGTCTCCAGGACCTTGTGGATCAAGCCCGTTGGAATGAGGCACATTGAGATTCCGCTCAGCGCGGGCGCATCCGCGAGCCGCCGTCTTCTCCCTCAGGCTGTTACGGCTCCAAGTCTCTCACTTTTATGTCGGAATGAAAATATCATGATGTACAAATTATTACTTTACAATTAATTATGCAGAATAACTAAAGCGAACACGACTTCGGTGTTATGACAGCTTTGAAATTTACCACTTGGTAAATTAATAAGTAATGAACCCTACTTGCTGGCTATATGTTTAAAATAAGCCAAGGTTACCTAAACAAAAGAGGAGGCTCCAACTAATTTAGCTATAAAAGAGCAAGAAGGAGCTTCATATTTTTTTGTTGGCAACAAGGAAAGAGGAAAAGCCACCACTCAAGAGTGCAGCTGAAGGAAACCCACTCACAAGGCTGCATTAGGGGCACATTATTTACCCCTCCTGCCCAGCTGAGTGCCCAGTTCTTCCAGGCAGGCCTGGAAATGATTCCTTGTGGCCCCTCACGGCATCTGACGCCGGTTTGATTAATTCATGGCCGCGCTCGTGTCGGCCGGGTGAGGAGTCATCAGCGCTTGACAAGGAGCCCCGGTCTCCTCGGGGCTGTATCATGCAGAGCAGCTGCCTGAGCCGCAGGGCTCGGGCAGGCAGATTACACCCAGATGAAGTTTGCCGGGCTGCGGATGCAGCAGATCGGTGGGATTTAAGGATTAGGGGGAGCGGATTGTCAGATGTGAGGAGGGATCAGCGCGAGGACCGGCCGTGCGAGCAGATGTCGGCGATTTCCCTCCCGCTGCTCCCGCTCGCCCCGGCGCTCTCCCGCGCTCAAGCTCGGCCTTTTTCCCTCGCCGGAGAAGATGAGCTCCCGTGGAGAGGGTGACGTGCCCGCGGCCCCAGCGTGCCAACAATGACACTGCCAACCTGCTCCTGCTCGACGCCGCGGAGAGCGCCCCTGTCCTTCCCTTTCCTGCTCTCATCCTCCAGGATATTCGCAGCGCGGATGCCAAGACCCACGACGGGGTGAACTTTTCTGGTCTGTTTGCATTTAAAAGCAGGTCTGTGGCCAGCTCACACTCAGCAGCGGCTAATGAGTCCCCAAGGCCTCTTTGCTAGGGGACTCCCACTAAGAGCTGCTTAATCCAGGGCCACCGGTAGCGGCTTTGGCAGTTCGATCGCTCCTCCCTGCAGCCGGGCAAAGCAAACTGGTACCAACACGGTTAACAGGAGCCCTCTGCCAACCCCGTTGAGACTAGGAGGGAGAACATAAAGCAGCCAGACATGAGTTAAAATAATTAAAAAGAGAAAATGCCTCCCCCCAGCTCTTACGGCCCAACAGCTCTGCCCGCACGGGGGTGACAATTTACAGGGAGGGAAAATAAATAAATAACGGCGTGTTGCTTATACAGTAGAGCAGATTTAATAGACAGAGCAGAGCGAGGCTTATCAGCACAACTCGCGCTCAATAGTGCAAGGGAGGGCGTCGTACATTAGCTCGCGCTGACCCGCGGGGCCCTCGCTGGGAATTTGCTCTGCCTGGCTGACACGAGGCTGTTTAGATGCTCTGCACATCCTGCCCGCACGGAAACACGCTGACACTTTGGAGGCTTTTCAATGCGGGGAAAAGGGAAGGGGGGAAAGAAATGGTGGGGTCAAAGGGGTTCTTTAAGGGTTGGGGATTTAATTCTGGGCCCTGGAGGGAAGGGTGGCGGAGAGGCAAAATCAACAGGCAAAATCTGCCCGTTTCTTTCAGCTGAGCTTAGTAGCAGCCCCTCAGAACAGAAGCGACTTGGGAGACTCCAGCACCTTGTTTGAGGAGAGGAAGATTCCCTCGTAGCTCCCTTCCAAGGCTCTTCCTCTTAGATAAAAACAATATGTGGCTTTTTTTTATTATTATTCCAGCGGGGTTCCAGCTAATAAAAAGATTTATAATTAAGCCAGTAGATTTCCTTTTGCCGTGCTGTCCTGGATTATGAGAGAGTATATTTATATGCAATTATGAAATGAACAGTATTTCTTACCCAAGTGAAGCTTTAAAAGTCATTATGAATCCATTAACTCAGCAGACCTTACAAAAGGCCTTCTCTGCTCTGGATTTATTTTAATTTAAAGCAGATAGGAAACTTTTCCCCTCCCTATTTGTTTCCCCAGCTTTGCTGCAGCAGAAGGGTGCGAAATGAAAAGGATGCATCAAATCCAGGGGAATTCCCAGAGTGGGAATGCAGTGAACTGGATGTGGCTGGGGCAGCACCTAGATCTTGAGAGGCCCCTGGGGCCTTGGGCTCCAAAGGGATCATGAGAAGCTGCCCTAGGCTACCATCCGTATCGGCTGGAAGAGGCTGCCTTGGAGATTTTAAACAACTCGTAAGGCAGAAGAATGGCTCCTGAGCAGCGAGAAACGCTCTGGCAGCAGCCATCTCTCACCGTTGCTCATCGCGCGGAGGATGAAGGGGGCTCATTTGCCTCGTCTTCGGAGAGGGATCCATCTTCGCGTCACGAGGGGAGGCTCGGCTACGACGGCCTTTCATTAGCGCCGTGGCAATAAAGCACCGCAGCAGCCCCTGGCTGCCGCGTTAAGAGGATCCAGAAGGAATATTAAAAGGGAATTTGCTGGCAAGCGGAGGGAAACGCGGCAGGGTGGTGGGGATGGCGGGAGCCGCTCTCCTTCCAGCACCTGGCCACGCTCCCGCTCCTTCCTCACAAAGCCCGGGCGCTCCGGGGAAGGCTGCAGGCTTCCATAGGGAGCGGTGCAGGGAAGTGCCAGGAGAGCCTCGCTCGGTGCCCCGCGCGCGCCCGCAGGCGCCTTCCCCTCGCTGTCGCTCCCGTCGCGCCGCCGCTGTGAGTGCGTGCAGCCCTCAAACAAATCCCAGCTCCCTGACGGGCTCGATCTGCCTCTAGTTCTCCGTGACGCTTTCGCTTCGAGTTGCCTCGGCGAGCGACAAACCTGCTCTGACACCTCCGCTGTTTCTCAGGCTCGTTTCCCCGCGCGATCCGTTTCTCTCTGTCTCTTCGCTGAGCGCACGGAGTTTTTTTGCGCTGACAAACGCGGGTTGATCGGCGCCTCCTGCGCTGCCCCCTCCCAGCAGCTCTCCGGCCTTTCGGGGACTCCGCGAGAGCTTTATCTAATACGAAAGCAAGCGGGCAAGGCCGGGGAGTTGTGGGCAAGCTAACTCTGTGTTTAATCTGGGGGACGCGGCCCTAGGAACAGGACCTGGGCTTTTGCTGCTGTTTGAATCCTGCTTTGGGAACGCCAAAAGCTTTGGCTAGGGCTAAAGGGCTCATTCAGAGATGATTTAATCAGCTGTTTAAGAGCAGCCACCGCTGGCTACCAGCCGATTTGCAAAGTAGCAGTGACACAGACACACTCCAGCACAGTCCTGTCACAGGCTCCTTTGCAGCTGGCCACGGTGCTAATAAACAGGAGCACTCAAGCTAAAAGGAAGAGGTCAAGGAGCTAAAAGCTCCAAATTTGCCCTCTCCTAGCCCACTCGCAGGATCGTTTAAAGAGAAGGCAGCCTGAAAATTGTGCTATTAGCAAGGATCCTGGCTGTTAGCCCTGGAAAAGCGGTGGCTTTCCCTTGGCAAGCCATGGGATTTGCGCGTGGAGCAGAGAGCGGTCCCTCTGCTCCTGGAGGTCACTAACTATGTTCGGTTCCACGTTGCAGCCACCGCGCGCGTGAGCGATGCTGAAGGAAAAGCTGGGAAATAAGATGCTATTTGGGCAGCGCCGCCTGACAGCTTGCTAGCTGGGGCCGTGAGCAGGAATCAAACCCAAGAGCTTTTCTCCTCTTTTGCAATTTTTTTCTTTAAAATGGCAGGAGAAGAGCTGCAGTTTCCCGGTTCCTAAGAGCAGCTCACAAAGACAGCAAAATACCAGGATAATAAAACAAACCATTTTAAAAAGCGCCTCATCTAGTATTTATCTGCTACTCGACAGTCTTCCTAAATCTAAGCGCAACATGGTGGTAATGGGTATCTTAGACACATAATTTAAAGTGCTCCTGAAATTTCTTACATACAGAAGAGCAGCCGCTGAGATCAAAGGCTGATGCAGCGAGTGACTCTGCCTGTGACAAAAGCGCGATGCCGAACGGTGAATTACAGCGTTAAACAAATTGAGCTCATCTCCCCCAAGAACGCTTCCCTGCGCAGTTAGCGGTACAAAGTTTGTTCTAGATAGGCCACTCGCACAAAAATAATGGGCTGTCTGTGCAGTGACTCATCCGTGGAAATGCCACTGGCAGGGGGTGCAGCGTGCTGGAAAACGGGGAGCAAAAGAGCGGATAGCAGGGGAAAATCCTGCACCTGCACAGCGGTGGGTGATGGAAAGGGGCTGCGGTGGAGAGGCGGCCTTGGCATCCAAGGGAGAGCGAGGGGAAAAGCTGTCTCCAGCCTCCTCCTTTCCTGGAGATGGTCACAGGGTTATTTTTCCACTGCCGCCCACGTGGATGGATGGAGGCTGGAGCCAGCTAACAGCTTTATTCACAGCAGAAAAGGCCTTTAGAGGGACAGGCTCAACGGAGAGGCTCTTGGATGACCTTTCCAAACACTCCTAGGGTGCCCGCGGAGCGGGGGAAAATCCCGCTCGGCAGCTCCTGGAGCTAAAGGCTCGGGATTCTGAGGGAGGGCAGGATCACAGGCCTCTGAAACCGAGACACCGCTCAGGTCTGCCGTTCTCCCCACTGCTTTGCACTTCATTTGCTATCAGGAATTGCTTGTTTTCCCTCCACCTCCCCTCCGTCTCGCTCTCCCTCAGCCACGACGCCTGTCTCAGCGCCTCCGTCAACTCCCGTCTCTCTCCCCATTCATCCCCCTCCTATAGCTATATCTTTCTCTTTGGGTTAGCATTTCTAATGTCAGAATCATTCCATCTGACAAAGTCTCCGCTCGTCCGCATCTCCCCTGTCTCCTTGAATCTCTGTCAAGGCCTTTTCCACATGTCTAAGCATTTTAATGACATATGGTTCGGGGACTTGGGGGAGGGAGCGAGGAGCTTCGCTCGGAAAAGGAGGCCGACCCAAAAAGTAACGTACTGAGGGCCTGAACTTGCTGCTCGAGTGGAGAACGGCCTCTCGAGTGCCTCAAACGCGGCGAGTCCTCCCCAGCACGCGCTTAAGCCGGCTTCTTTCTCAAGGCACCGCATTAACGGATCTCGAGAGCGCTAAGACGAGCGGCAGTCCCTTTAAAACGTGGTAGTCGGCAGAATCCGAGGGGATTTCTCCCTGAGTAATTGCATTTTGCCGGCTTATAATCCCTCTGGGTTTAATTCTTCTCAACCTGTCATGAACTGGTGAGAGATGTGGCAGGAGGCTGGAGAGACAACTGCAGTGCTCCGTGAGGGCACCGGCGGCGAGAACTGGGGCAAATTAACCCACACCGGCCGCAAAGCGGTTGAGGACGGAAGGCACCGAGAGGCGAGATGGGAGAAGCCGGACAAGAAGCCTCCAAATCGGGGGGATTATCCTTTCCCAATTCTGTTTGTTCTCTAAATGCTGTTTATTCTCTAAATGAGTGTCTACACATGCGAGTCAGAGGGCAGAAATGAGAAGGCAGCACCAGGGATTTGCAGATGCGGGGCACAACTGGCAGTTCTCGCCGGTTGCGATTTTCATCTGCAAATAAACCCAAATCCTCATCAAAAGCAGCACCCTCTTAAAGACTGCAAGGAAGCAGCCACATTCCTAAGCAAAACACAATACCCCAATATTACAAGCAAACAAGACATGCCTGCTGCTTGGGTCCTTCATTCTCTGCAACATAGGAACATTAAAAGCAAATTAGACAATAGAAAACACCAGGGATAAAAAAAAATCTCATTTGTCAGGTGACAAGAGGGAAGGATGAGGTTTGCTCCAGGAATTTATCAAGGAAATCTGTCCAGATACGCAACTTTTTTGAGTAAGATGCTCAAGACAAAGCAGTTTCCCCGCTTAGACTTCTATATACTGCTCAATGAGATACAAAGCAGGAAAAATCCTCCCTCTAGCACCCAGTGTTGCCTGGCATCTGATTTACAGGGCTGCCTGGGCCAGGAAAGTGAAGGATCAGGGCAAAAGCTTCTGTCCTCAGCAGCTCCCGCAGTCACATCACAAATTGCTCTAAGCTGCTGCATTATAAAGCAAGACCAGATCTTCCAAATATATTTCTAACATAGCTCTCTGCCTTCCTTCCTCTGGGGAAAAAGCTTTTCAGAGAGCGCTCAGTGGTGAACAAAGTTTGTTTGAACTAGAGTTAAATCAACATCAACAAGAATAGCACTAAGCCAACCCCAAGCACTTGGAAAAACACTCTTCTTTAAACAGCGACTACTCGAGGTTTAATGTCATGTAAAGCTCGAGACGATGTTAGGGCCACCAGGAGCACCTAGGACCTCACCATCCTACTTGCAATTCAAAGAGCTAGTGGGACCAGAGTGGATTTTAAGCGCGCGAGCGACGGCCCAGAACTGGAGCTAAGGTTGGCAGCGGTTTCGGAGCCTCATGATGTCCCCAAGCGGGGCAGTTTTCCCAGTAGAGAAGTTGCAATTCCCCCAGGCTGGTACTTGGCCTTGCCCAGCAGTCTGCAGGTTTCCAGCCCCAAGGCAGCTTCTGCAGTGGGTGCAGGAGCGCCCTTAAACAAATTGTTTCTTAGCAGCTTTGCACGCTCCCAACTCATTAAAATCAAATACTCCTAAGACTTTTACACATGAAAAAGCAGATCAACATGAGAGAGGTTCCATGTAGCACAGGCGCAGGTTTTTAAATGAAGGTATATTTACTCAGCAGAGCTGAAGGGCTGCTTCTTCACAGCAGGTCAGAGGCTGCTATGCAAATAATAATAAATACTCGGCACTTTTCAAGCACGCTTTACCCAGGAAGCACTCTGCGAGCACGAACCGCACGAAGCCTCGCAGCACCTGGGAGAAGCAGGGAAGAAAACGGCAACCTTTGGCCCAAGACAAACGCAGAAGCCTCTTGGGGAGAATAGCGGCATTTTACGGTCCCGACGGGTTAGCAAGTGGACTTAACTGCCACCATGAAGCGCTCTCCGTGGCTCGCCTTGCATTTGTGTGGCTGGCACTCCGAGAAACAGGGGCTCCGTATCGATTCGGAGAGCGGTGTCGGCCGCGGCTCATTACTCCCAGCAGGTTTCGTAAGGGAACCTGCCTGAAGCATCAGCTGCTTCTAAGCCAGCTAAGCCTGGAAGATCTGGTGCTGCTATAAAACAGTAAAGCTGCTTATGAAACATCTTGTAAAGGACAAAAGCCACCACGGCAGCAAGTTCATCAAGCCCAGAGAGATTCACGCGCTAATAACCGGTTTTCCAGGAGGGCCTCCTTGGGCTGGAAAGCAATGCACGCGGGAGCAAAGCACACGGAGGGGACGAGGGGCCAGCAGTAAATTTAGCAGCTCTCGAAAGCAGAGACAGGGAAGAATTCCTCTGTGCACAGGCAGGGAGGAAAAGCAGCAACTGAAAATGGCCATGGCCAGAAAAAGCATTAGAGAGAGACACCCAGGAAGGTAGCATGAAGGTCCTGTCATCCCAAGGAATTCCCGCCTTGGGAACCCAGAAGCTGTTTGCGCAGCTTGCGATGCATCATGAAAAATTTACAGGAGACAGAAGGAGCTGTTATCCCTCCTCATCCCGACCAGGCTGCCAAGCAGGTGGCTCGCACACCCGTAGGTAGCGTCAGGGCTGATCCTGGAGAAACAAATGCAGGGGGATCCGCAGCCCTTCACGTGGGTGACAGGGCAGCTATGCGAAGGGACTGTCACTTGAGTTCTGATGCCCTCTCTGCAAGGGAGGTTGTTACCACTCGCTATGGAAGTGGGAACCTGCTGAGAGCAGAGATTTGTGGCTCGGACGGCAGCGGCGTCCTGAGCCACCTGTGCTAGACAAACTTCTTTTGAGTTCAATACCAAGATTTATTGATTCAGGAAAGAAATATCGACTGACGCGCGAGCCCAGCCAATAGCAATCCCGATGGATAATAAGTCTTAACAGCGAGCAGAAATACTTCCTCTCCGAGTCCTGGTCTCCGGGCAAAGCCAAGCACATGCTGATTATCACAGCCCTGGAGGGATGCAGGGACTCGAAGCTATTACACTGACATTCGCCCTGCCCCAAGGCCTGGGTCAGCACATCTCTGCTGAGCAAGTGGAAAGAGAAACCCTATTAGCTGTTAGCACTGGCAAAGGGCAGGCTGCTAATACAGGCTACCTTCAAAATCATAGCGAGAAACTCAGCCTGCTCTGCCAAGGCCAGGTTCGGGCATGGAAGTCGGGGTTGGCAGGAGTCAAGTGCTTAAAATGGCTTTCAGAGCTGCGTAGGAAAATCCTGCTGCTCCATCCCGCGGAAATGCACTCCTGAACACCAAGGCCCTGAAAGGCTGAAAGCTGCTTTGCTCGACTGAGGCCGTCAGCAAGATCTCAGATATTCACAAACCCAAAAGGAGGCTTATTTACCAAAAGGGACACCCGGTATCGGGATGTGGACTGAGGAAAAATTCCGAGTTTTGAAACTGAGATGCCAATGCCAGACTTGCAACCTCCTGGAGACAAAATGCCATTTTCAGCCACCCTAACCGCTTCGGGGAGGCAGTAAGGAGGTGTAAGGCACCACAGACCAACACGAAGCGCTGCGGCCTGTCAGGAGCAGCCCAAGCCCTTTTCCCCCAGCGACGGGGATGCGCGACAACATCCCCGCAGGAGTAACAGGGCAGCCAGCGCTGTGCAGACAAGCCGAAGTGTTTACTGGCTTTAATATTTAATTGTGCACAATGGAGAGAGGAGCCGAGGAACCAGACAGAGATGTGCGTGTGTCAGATGCTCTGACAGCCTTCGTGCCCCGCTGAGCACCTCAATGAGCCTCAATGAGCTCTGTGACTCAGCCAAGCTGGTCAATCCATCTGCCTTCACGTACAGGGGATCTCCCGGCACCCGCAGCGCAGCACAGAAAGGTTCAGGAGCAGGAGCTGCCCGAGAAGGGCTCCCCTCCCTTCTGTCCCTTTACGGGCTCGTAACGGAGGCCGAGCACCGCTCAGCTGCAGGATGGCTGTTCTCATCCGCATTCCTTATGCTGAGAGACCTTCTTTAAAGGCTTGCACAAAGGATTACGTACAAGCGCATCCTAAGAAAGTCCCAATAGTTGAAGCATCAGCCATTGCCTCTGTTCAGGGGAGTTTATCTACTCCCAGCAAAGGATGGCTGCCTTCGGAGGCAGCAAGGGAGAGCGCAATCGCTGTCAGACACTCAAGCCTTTCTATTCTACTTCCAAAAAAATCCCCAATCAGCTAGGCCTGCGAACAAGCCACTGAAAAGCCCTACATCCCAGCTAGGAAAAAGCCTGAACCATTGTGTGACTAAAGCTGCTGTTCGTATTATACCCTCGCATATGGTCAAACTCCGCATGGAAATTGAAAGGAGGCCCGGATCCGTAAATACTGCAGTGAACAGCACAGAGGTCTTTGCTGGATTATCACCGCTAAAAGGAATTGCAAAGCATCCAGCTAAACAAATGAAAGATGTTAATAGAACAGTCCCAGCAGATAGGAAGGCTGGATGCAGCGTACGGCTGCTTCGCCAGCCTGCAGAATTGGCAGATTTTAATAATGCTCCCCTTTCACACAGGCTACAGCTCAGCTTTTTGCAAGAGGCAGCGTGCACAGGACCCCGGGCTACTGCACATCTCCTGCAGGAGACACGGGTGAAAGGAAACCAGAAGACCTGGCATGGGCCAGAAGACGAGCCTGGGCTGCAGTGCGCCTTCACATGCAAGCTTCCTATCAGCAGGATCTTTAAATATAAAAAAAAGCCCATGTTAGGATAGATTTTTCTTTCCAACCTTGTAATTAAATCATTAGTCTCTTCCCCCAAACCCACACAATGAGAGGAATGAGAGGCCTGTCTTCACAGGAGCAAATGATTTCCTTAGAGAAATGAAGGCACATTATCATACAGGGGAAAAAAATCATTAGTTGCCAAGTCCAGGACAATGCTATTGCTTAATTATCCCCTTCAAACAGATAGGTATCTATCCGGGTTTTCTTTTGGTCTTTTTTTTTTGGCCCTTTTCCCCCTCCAAAGCTCTAGGTTAGCTGTAAAATACCACTCACCCCAACTTCTCAAATTGGGATGATGCAACGCGCAATTTCCCCTCTTCATCGCCCCCAGGATGATTAAAAATAAAATCCTTTAGTCATCTGACAAGCATCCTATTATTCCTTCAAATATATAATTTCAGGCCTTTACTCACCTACCAAGACACCCATTAGAAAAATGACTCATTAGATCTTCCCCCTGAATCTTAGGCCTAATACTTCCAACATACAGATATGGGTCAACCGATGCTGTTCAGGAACTCCCATCAAGTCCATTCAATTGCTCTGACTGAAAAAGGGAGTGAAAAAGGGGCAAAGAGACAAAATGAGATATTTCCGCTCTACATGAGATGTTAATTTTGTTTGTTTCAAGACAATGCTCCTAAAATAAATTTACTTTTAAAAAAGGCGAAGCATGGTACTCTAGATAATGCATTTTAACATTACCACCTTCCTATTGCTCACCTAGATACAGGTTTGCACCCAAAAAGGGGGTGTTTAATGGTATTCTCTGGGACTGCCACAAACTGAAGTGGGTTTTTCGGTACACAGAGGTATTGGATTTGCAGGAGAACCAGCTGTTTGCAGCTGCACCAGAAGCACTCGCCATTAAAGCACCGCAGTGCTTACTTCAAACCCTACAACTGCGGGTGCCACACAGGGCCTTGCTTTAGTCAAATGCAAACTAGCACTCTCTGCCTTCACACATGACAATTGCCGGGCGATTTCTGTCTCATTAGGCTCTGAAATGTAAAACAAATGGGATTTATGTGGCTGCTGTTTGGTGTCAAGTCTTGCCTTTAATGGCTCTTCAGTCTCTTCACTGTCTCCGGAGCGCTGCTGTTTTGACTTTGAGCCAACACCCAATACCTGATGGTTTGTCAGCCCGGGCTTAAACGCTACACAGGGAAAAGACAGGTGAGGAGAGTGAAATTCTCTCCCCTATGCAAAATAAAACTGAAGAGTCACAGCATTTTTGATTCTGGCATTCAGTCACTGAGGTATGGCACTCCCAGCCCATCATGGCCACACGATTTGGGGGAAATTCGGCAAGGGCCACTTGTACACGGGCCGATCGATGCTTGGGACGTGAAGATGCACGAGCACAAGGCGGTTTACAGCACCCCGAGGCAGACACCCAAAGTCAGAAGCATCCCCGAGGGTTTTGGATGCTCCAGCCTAGTGGGACTGCCCAAAGCTGCTCAAGGACTTGGTGAAGGGCAGTGATTTAACACGGCTCCCCGTGGTCCTCCCCATGGCCTCTGCTGCAAGGCTGGCCCTTCCCACAGGCGACACCATCACCTCAGCAGCGAAACATCTTGCGGGAAGCAAGGAACACAGCAAGTGTGCAAGCAATTCTAATGCAAGGGGCACGAAGCGGAGAGGGAGAAACTGCATTACGGGGAGCCTGCGATAGGAGAGAGGAGCAGAGCGACAAAAAAAGAGATTTCTACGGGAAGCATAAAGGCAGATATTGTTCACGAAAGCCCTGCTCTGCGAGGCGAGCCAGAGAGCCTCAGACAAAAGCCGGAGCTCCCACTGATGCCATTGTTAAGCTTGTAGAGCAGAAATTTTGCTGGAAGAAAGGCAGAGCCCGTGACAATTATTTATCACCATGCAAACATCTTCCTTCTCTTCTATTGTTGGGGCAGCACAGACCACACATGTCTCCAGCCAAGGAAAGCAAAGATACCAGCAGGATCAAGGAAGGCTACAATTAATCCGGTTTCATATCGATAGATTTAAAGGCACACACCACACTCACGCAATGAGTTTTAAAAGGAATATTAAAGTCGTAAGTCACCTTTGACTATATTAATATACAAACTAGGGCATACAATAAGCCCCAAATAAGCCCCACTGGCAGCTAAAGCAGAACAGCTCCCTTATCAAGCTATAACATCCCCTGTAAAATAATAAGAGTGTGCCAGCCTGCACCGCGAGAAACTTGCTCTCCTGGGGCAGTGC
>NW_010582452.1:39872-79834 GCF_000705375.1 Tinamus guttatus | reverse complement strand
GAAGGATCCCTGGGACCACGGACCCCTTCTCTTCCCGCCCGGATCCGGGCTCTTTGGTGACTTCCCGACCGCCGCGGAGCAGAAACGCTCGTCTCAGCAAACAGATGGCGGCTCAGGCGTGCAGCATAAAATATATTTATCAAGGCAAACAGCTGTAGCCCATTTCATCCCGAAGATTTCTATTAAAAGCCCTCCGCAGCTACAAGCTGCTCCGGTTCCGCGCTTGGAAGAAAGCCGAGGGGACAAATGGCTTTTCCCGCGCCTTTTTCCATGCGCCGGCGCGGGATGAGACGGGCGCCCTAAAACGCACGCGGCCGGGAGCGCCGACGCGGAGCTTTCCGCGTCTTCCCGCCGTGTAAACATGTTTGTTCGCCGGCAGCGCGGCCCCAGGGGGACAAATCCCGCCGGATCCGTTGCCGAGATGCGTTGCCGGAGCCTCTTCCCAGCGGGATAGCCGGGACAGCGCCGGGAAGCGCGGGCGCCCCAGCTGGGTTTGGGCAATGGGATGGAGAGGGGGGCTGTTGCCTTTGGGGTCGCTCAGGACATCTTGGGCTGCTTAAAAAAGGGTTTTTTCTCCCATCTGAAAAAAAGGAAAGCAGAAAAAAAGGCGGGATGAACCACAAAAGCTTCCAGGGCAAGTCTTCAAGGAGCCCTTCCCGAGGGCATCCCGATCCGGGATGCAGGGAAGGGCATCGGAGCAGCCGCCAGCAGGAAACGGCGACTTAGGACTTCCCACCCCCGAGTAGAGCAGCGACTCCTCATTTACACGTGAGCGCCAAGAATAGCTTAAAATGAACAAACACGAAGGAAATAAAATTAGAAAAAAAAGCTACTTAGTAAATTTTTCATTATGCAACAGGGAGAGGAGGATATTTATACGCCGGCGCGGCCCCCACAAATAACGCACGGATGGCGCTCCGTGAATGAGGGAATTAGCGTGGTGCTTAATTGCTAGAAACTGTTATCAGGTTCCTCCGACGGCTATAAATTACCGGAGGGATGGAGCCTTGGAGTGTTTTTCCACCGTCCTTGCGTGTTGTAAAGGCTTCCCTGGTGGCAAGCGGGAATGGGGAGCGGGATGTGCCTCGATCCGCTCCGGCTCGCGCAGCACGCCGGCGTTTCCACGTGGAAAACATTCTTGGAAAAGGTGGCGATTAGGTAGAAGTCCATTAGCAAAGACAATCCTGCTTCCCATTGCTCTCCCGGCGCTCCGAATCTCTGCCCACCGCGGTATTTTCACTCCGGGTGTCGTTATTCTGACGACATGCCTGGATGCGAAGCAAGGGAATCGCATCCCGGAGCTCCCCGCCGCTCCGAGCGCCGCGTTTGCATCCGATCCAAGCCGCCCTGCGGGTCCTTATTAATTTGAGCTCTTGAGCAAGTGGCTGCTCCGTTCTGCAGCGCTCCGGGGTGATCGTTCCGGCGCCTTTTCCCGCTTCGCTCCGATGCCGCGGCGCCGCTCCGGCGGCTTTTCCCCCACCCTGTATCCGTTGCCTCGCTGCAAATCGACCCGAGCGGCTCCGCGTTAACCCGGGATTGCTGCGATTGCTTCGGAGGGGCCTTTTGGAGCAAAAGAAAAGGAAATCCGAAAAGGAAATCCGAAAAAGAAGCAACAGGAGCATTGGGGAATGAAGCAGGGAAGGCGAAAGACCAAGAGTCGGGGAAAAATAGATTAAAAAATACAAACTGTACATTAATAATAACCATATAGTAGATATTAGTATATATTAATATTATATGCCATGTATTATGTCAATGTGGAGACATGGGAGGGTGTGGATGTATATATGTATTAAGAATATTAAGTATCTTAAGTGTGCTACCTGGAGAGGGAATTTTCACCTGCATTAAAGGAGGGGGTTTATCCCTGTCTCACCTTCCCATTGGATCCGGGCGATGAGAATCCCGGGAAAGTCGATTAAGGAGCAGATTAGCCCGAGGGGAGGTTAATAGCACCGGGGCACCAAGACATTCATTCCCTGGAAAGGGGGATACGGATGCGCCGGCTCCTTGGGCCGTCACCGCCGCGTTCCCGGCTCATCCCGCGCTCCGGTTTCCTAGCAAGGACGAACCAGGAGGGCAGGAGGCGGCCGTGGGCGATGGGGCCGGTGACTTAATGTCTAATGAATGGCATCGAGAGCCCTTTTCCTTTATTAATACCCCGCGACTCCCGCCCTTGCGGATGCCGTGCCCGCATTCCCGGCTCGTCAGCCCGATTTCTCCGAGCTCCGGAGGCTTCCTGTCCATCAGCCCTTATCGCTCCCTGCCCCTGTTTCCCTTTCTTCTCTCGCAGCCTCTTCGCAATCTTGAGCCGATAAAAAAGAAGAAAGAAGGGAGAAAAAGCAGCCAAGCGGCTTTTCAGCTCCTGATCCGCTCCCGCCGGGATTACATCCCATCCGCTCGCTCCGATCCTCCGAGTTGCCGCAGGACATGCCCTGCGTCTCCCGATAACCTCTCCGAGCCGGGCTGGGGGATCCAGGGATGCTCCGGGCCTTGTCCCATCCACAGGGCAGTTTTCCCGGCGTCTTCCCGGTGTTTTGATTTGCTCTGCCCTGTGCCGTGCGCTCCCGCTGCAAAATCTCCCCGGGCGAGGAATAAAAATGTGGCGCCCTTGCTGCTGCTCATCCATCTGCGCGGCCGGGGTGAATAATGCAAGGAAACATGGATGTATTTATACAGCGAATGGGAAAAAGCGTTCCCGAAGACGGATGGGCTTGTTTGCAGCCTTGATGCACCCAATAAAATAACCCGGTATCAAGAGGGAGGTTTATTTGGAAGTCTGGCCGTGTCATGATATCAGCTCCCAGCCAGGACTTCCAGATCCATAAATCAGAGCGGGGAAGGAGCCGCGGGCACCGGACGGCGGAGACCTCGCAGGGAGCAAGAAGCCAAATTCCCATGGGAAAACAGGCCCCAATTTGGGCTTATTGCTCCAATTTAGCAGGCCTGGAGCAGCCAAGGAGCCGGAGAGGAGCCTGATCCGTAGGGGAAAAGAAAACACCCCAAAACACCCTCGGGGAGAGGTCGGCATCGCCCGGCACATCCATCTTTTCCGACTTGTATCCTTGCCCTGGCATCTCTCTTTGTTCCTCGTGGCAGATTTGTCTTGCGGGGGATGTCTCACTTACCGGGAAGGCTTCATTCCCAATAATTTTCAGACGGGCTGCCCTCTTGATTTATCCCCCTTTGGTCTCCGTCTCATTTTTCCCAATTTTACCTTTGTCTCTGGGAAACCTTGTCTGTTGGAGCGCAATTGCCTCTCGCTCTCTGCCTCGCTCGCTCCCCGTAGCCCAAATTTGTCTTCTTTTCATATTTATTTCCGTATTTGTCTTCTCCCCCCGCGTAGGCTGCGCTCGCAGGATTTATCTCCTCGCCTCCCGCAATCCGTCTCCGAGTCCGGCACCTCGGCTTTTCCCTGAGCAGCTTTTCCTGTGGTTAATACCAGGCTGCGGGGTTTTTTGGGGGAGTTTTTAGGTGATTTGCAGTCAAATCGGGTTTGGGTTTGGAGGTTTGGTCGCGAGTTTAATAACCGGCGATAAACGAGGCCGGGATCCAGCGGGAAGGTGCCTGCGGCAGGGAAAACTTCCAGGGAATATCTGGATGCTCAGCTGAGATGAGCCTCCACGTGGCCTCTTTGAGGCCGTTTCCTGGCCTTTTGCCTCGAGGGAATCAGGGATTTAACGGGTAAATCCCAAAGGATGTCCCCAAGGGATGACTCCAAGGCCACCTCCCACCTCTGCCATCCCGCTGCCGACTTCGCGCTTGGATTCGGAAGTCACCGATTTCTGAAACTTGTCGTTGGAATGGGGGTCAAATTGGGAAAAGAGGAAGAACAAGGAGAACTAGAGGAAAAGGGATAAGGAATGAGCAGGAGAGCTTGGCACAAGCGAACCCCATCCCGCGAGCGGAACGGGAGGATATTCCAGCAGAAGGCTCCGAGTGGCGCCGGCGCTTGTTTTCCCCTTGGGGTCCTTCTGCATCCTGCCCTTTCCCGCTCTGCTCCTCCGCAATGGAAAAGCGTTCCCTCTGTATCCCAATTTCCCTCGGTTTTAAGGCAGGGAAGGAAGGACCTGGCGATGCTTCGGGATCCTCTCCGCGCCTCCCGCCTCGCTGCTCCGTTCGGAAGCAGCGTCCGCTCCGGAGCTCGCCTGGGCCCGCCCGCTAGATGTGTTATTCAGTCACCCGCTTTAATGATGTGCTAAAGTTTCGGGAAACAAGGAGAGGGCTCATTAAGCCGCCGCTGGAATATAGGGATGGCAGCGGAATGTGGTGGGGATGGGGAGAGCCGCCTGCCTGGGCCCCTTCGTCTCAGCAGGGCTGGATTTCTCACTGCCTGCAAGGAGGGAGCAGGAGGTTTTGCATCTATTCTTGCATTTATTCTTGCATTTTTCTTGCCTTTATTCTTGCACTGGTTCTTGCAGTTTTCTTGCATTTATTCTTGCATTTATTCTTGCTCTTTTCTTGCATTTGTTCTTGCATTTGTTCTTGCATTTGTTCTTGCGTTTATCCTTGCGTTCGTTCTTGCATCCTTTGCATTTAGCATTGCAACAATTAGGGCCTGCGCCCACCACGGGCTGCATTTCTCCAAAGCGACCGGTCCCATCCGGATCCCGCTGCCTTTTCCCATCCACCAGGATCCCTTCTTCCAAAAATTCCCCCTTTCCTGCCTACAGCTTCCAATGGAGCAATGCCATTGCACCGCGCTCCGGCTCCTTGCACGCGCCGGTGCTTGCGGAGCAGCTCCCATCCTTTTCCTTTATTTTCCCTCCGAGCGCTTTGGGACAAAAGCTCCATAGAAACATCCCCGTATTGTCATGCTGATGAGGGGAACGTTGGGCGCGAAGCTCCCATGGTCCAGGTGGCTCCTTCCTTCTCCCATGGCAGCAAACGGAGATGCGGATGCGCGCGGGCCCGCGCGGACCGGGAAGCGTCGAGCGCGTGGGCGTGATTGGAAAGCAAACGCTATAAATAAATCCCATTATCTTATTACACTGCAATTTTCTGTCATTATCTCCAGCGCGGATCCCATCCATCTGCGGGCGGCGCGAGCCGAGCGCCCCGGCTCGCCGAGGGGCCGGAGGGTGCCCGAAATTGTCCGTCTCCTGCGAATCCAGCGCTTCGGAGGGCCGCTCCCTACCCGCAAATGGCTTTTTCTGCCCCGGAGACATGTGGAAAATGAGTTTTCGGCCCCAAAACTGGTGCAACGGAGCTGCGTTTTCTCCCTTACACCACCAAGGACGGAGTTTGGGTACTTGGACCCTCGTGGAATGGGAGCGACCGGAGGGGGTTGACCTGCCCTCCCGCACGGCTCCCCTCCTCCGGATTGGATTTCCCGGGATCGATCGGGTGGATGTCGGGAGACATCCGTTTCGCCGGGAGCTCGTTCCAGCGCTAATTGCTCCTGCTGATTAAAGAAAAATCCACGTTAAGCGGAGGCCTAGCTTTTAATTTGGATTTATCTGCCTTCTGCTTCCAGCTCCGGCTTCTTGCGGCACCTTCTGCTGATGGATTAAGGAGGTGTCTCCGTGCCCAGGGTTATCTCCGGAGCTTGCACGCTCAAAAGGCTCCTCCAGGGCCTTTCAACTCATTTTTGGGCATCTGTTTTTTTGGAGACATCAATGCTTGGGGCACTCGGGGAGCCCCCCATCACCCCCACCAAAATCAGCACTTTTCCACCCAAAATCCCCCGCTATCCCAAGGCACCGGCTGCTTGGAGGCGCCCCTGGTGCCGGAAGAGCATCCGACTCGGAACAGCCACGCGGCAGCAAGAGCCCAAAAACTAAAACAGAGAGAGGCTCGGCCTCATTTAAAAACCAATAACAGGCTCCAGGATTTTGATTTAAAGCCTTTCCGGATAATCCTATTAGCTGGGAAAGGAAACAGGGCTGTTTAAATGACAGGGTTTTTCTCTTTTTCTCTTTTCCTTCCCCCTTTAACTCCAGGTCTGCGGCGGATTAAAGGCGCCGGATGAGGCAGATCCTCTCGGAGGCGGCTGTCGCCAACGTGGGATTTTTGCAGGGAAGCTGCCGAAGCCGCCGCCGGCTCATCCGGAGCCCGGGATGCCCGGCTCGCTCCCGCGGATCCGGGCGGGATCCACGGATTCCACAAAATCAGATGCTTTGGGGGAAAGGATAGAGCTCAGTCCCGGGTCCATGGGGGTGTTTGCTCTCCATGGTCATTAATTTCCAGCTGGTGGTTTCCTGCTGGAAAGGCCTGGAAAGGGGATCCATGGGGCACGTCCTGGCGCCTGGTGGGGCCAAACTGGAATCCCTGGCAAAGCCAGAGCCCACGGGCATTAAAACCAGGAGGTTTTGAGGTCCTGGAAAGCTCTTCTAGCTGGGGCTAAAGTCATTTTTTACGACCACCTCCACGTTAATGCGCTCGGCCTCCGCAAAATGGAAGTATCTGGTTTTATGGAATAAGGGATCCAAAAAAAAGCAGTGCTAATAAAACACTTTAAGGCACACTTAAATATTACACCAGCCGGAAAGCGGTGGGAATGGGGAGAGCTCCTTGAGAGGGGCAAGACCCTGCAGAGCCGGGCGATGGGGAAGCGGAGACTGGGATTGCAGCGACCTGGCAGCCGGAATTGGGATATTGCTCCTTATTTTTGGAAGCGGATCTGGGATTTGCACAATGCAAATGCCGGCTCGGGAAGCAGGGCGGCATCCGGAGCACCAAGTGGGTCACCAAGTGGGATAAATCCAAGGAACGTTTTGCAAAGGACGAAGGCCGGAATGGGAGAGGATGGGGAAGAAAAGAGGCTTTGCACGGGAGCTCATTGCCCTTGCAGGGCACATCGTTGCCTGCAAATTTATCCTCACTCCATCAACTCTTCTACGGTTTCCTGGGTTGCAACAAATTCTCCACGGTCTCCTCTGGGATCCCAGGGAAAATCCGCTTTTCCGTCCCCGCCGGGCCCGCTCCACCTCTTAATTTCTCCTTTTCCTCCCATATTGCTGCAATAACCTTGGAACGACCTTCCCGTCCCGCTGCGGCTCCTCCACGGAAAGAGCAGCCGGATTTTCCTGACCTCCGGGAGGACTTTCCGACCCCGGAGCCGCGCGGAGCTGCTCTCCCTGCAGCCCTTCTCGCTCCTCTTCCCCAAGAGCTATTTTTCTTGCTCACTTTTTTGAAGGAAAGTCTTTCCCTGATGGATAGCGCTTCAGCCCTTCTCCGACTCCTGTTGTCTTCCACAAGGGAGAAGAAAAATCCTCCTTCACTCGCCCTCTTCCATCACCCCATTCCCAATCGCTCATCCCGGGATTCCATCCTCGCCACCCCAGCGGGATCCGGAGCCTCCATCAAGCCACCCATTGGGACAAGGACGGCTCGGAGAAGGGATTTTTTCTCCCAAATCCCTCATTTCTGGGCACGCCACAGTGTTGGCCGGGGATGCGGTGGGCTCGGTGCCTTCCAGCTGGCTCCCGCCGGCTCCGCTCCGCTTCGAATCCGTCCTCTTTGCCGGCGTTTTATCCCCTTCATCGGGGTTTTCATCTCAATTTGCTCTTCTTTTAAGGAGTGGATATTCACAGCTCCCGGCTGAAAAGAGCCGCCGATTCAAGCGCTCCCATTCAGCTGGATTTTATAACTTCTTTTTTTTTTTTTAATAATAATTAGTCATAAAGTTGTATGGACAAAGACTGTCATTAAATGCGGCGTGGGCCAAGCCACCAGCTGGCAGAGGCTGGCAGAGCCCTGCGGGGAGCCAACCTAAATGCAAGAACCCAGGGGCTCTTAGGAACATAAAATGGGCCGAAATTAGGCAGATTCCAGCAACGGCTTGTTGCTCCATGTATTTGATTGAAGGATTTTAGCCCTTGGCCTCCAGGAAAATGGGGATCCTGGAGGGTTCAGCGAATGCTGCCTTCTTCATAAATATATAAGTATGTAAATATATATATTCATAAATATCATAAATATATATTTTTTCAGCCCGCTGTGTGGCAGCAACCAGGATCAGGATGAGGATGCTCTTCCCACATTGGCTGCGCTCCTTTTCCTTGAGGAATGTCTCATCCCGGGATCAAACCCAGCCTCGTTGGTGCCCTCCGCGTTTCTTTCATTC
The DNA here is from genome assembly GCF_000705375.1 of Tinamus guttatus. The sequence continues at coordinate 71,766 of NW_010582452.1, read as the reverse complement.
CTTAAAAGCCCCTTTTGGAGTTGAATATCCAAAATACTTGGATGGCATCAGGAAATGCCACGGGCACCCAACGCTTCTCAGGTGTTGCTGCTTCTAGGAGAGGCTGGAGTTTTCTCCTTGCTTATTCCAGGTTATTGCAGGAAATGTAAGCACGGACTGGAGGATCCTGGACTAAGGATGGCACCAGGTCACTCTATCGGACTGGTATCCGGCTCCCCAAAATGCAGTTTTTGAAGCCAAAATTGGCAGAAATGCTGCTTGCCCAAAGGCATGGGGAATTGTAACCCCACTACTTCAACTCATTCGGGAGCCTGGAGTCTGTGTTCCTCCTTAGCGGTCAAAAAATGTTTTTCTCCATGGATTTCCATAGGTCTGGATGCTCTTCACCCCCAAACCGGGCGGCAGGAACGGAGGGAAGAGGCCGACGGGCTCGTGGGAAGCATCTCACTAACCACAACCACCTGAATTACAGGGATTTTGCCAAAATTCCCTTCACAGGGTGGGTTTCCAAACTGCCAAGCGTCGTGACGGGGGGACACAGCGACATTTCCCGAGATTAGAGATTAAGGCACTTCTAATTAATTCTGATGCTGTGTAATACGATAAAATTGTGGCTTTTTTTGTGATGCTGGGCTGGCTCATAATCCAATCTTTAATTATTATCTCTTGCTTTTTAAATAAAAAAAAGAGAGAGAAAAGAAAAAGCTCTATTATGGTATAATGCCAGTTGGATGGAGGCCTTCGGAAAGCCAAGCGCTTTATGCGTTGATAGAGGCAGTAAATTTAAAGTCTTTCTTTCCACTTAATGAGCTGGATTGCCTGAAGTATGGGAATGGCTAGAGGTTTGCAGCCATAAAAACCACCCTGATGCTGGTGCCGGCTTTCCCGGAATCCCAAGGGATGCACGGGAGGGAAGGGAGCATTTTGGGAGGTGACATTGGGATGCGGCCGGTCCTGGTTGGGAAGCACTGGGGGGAGAAAGCAGGAGGCAGAAAAAAGGGTTCAAAGGCTGGGGGAAAAAAAGTGCTTTTGGAGAGCTCCATCTGTTTAATTTATTTAAAAAGCAGGCAGAGAGGTGACTTAATTACCATGTCTAAGTACCTTCCCAGGAAGAAAGCAGCAGCTCCTAAAGGGCTCTTTAAAGCCACCGGGGGAAGGAACAGGCTGGAGGGGTTTAAGTGAGAAAAAGCACATTTTTTTGCAAAACACGGAGGGTGCAAAGCCCCGGGGATTAATCGGAAGCTGAGGCGCAAGTGCCCATCTCACCAAGCACTTTCCAAAGTGCAGGGCCTCGTCCTGGCAACGCTCCCGCTCCGGGGATATTTGTTTCCTCCTGAAGGCATCAGCAGTCCTTTCGCTCGGTTTTCTCCCTGCAGAAAAAGAAAAAGAAGAAAAAAGCGAGAAAGCAAGCAAGAAAGCAAGCAAGAAAGCAAGCATTTGCTCCCGGGTAAAGCTTTTAGCAGTCACGAGCTGTCCAAGAAGCGCTGCAGACGCCGGCTGCACGTTGCTCTGGGTACGTATTTGGTGCCTTTTCTCTCTCTTGCCCCTCAACTTGTAGGTTTGTTCCCCCTTCCCCAAAACCCCTTTGCATTTGGGGCGAAAAGCCTGGAAAAAAGCACTGCCCCTGCCCTTATCTCGCGCCTCCATCTCAGCCTGGTTCTGGTTTTTGCCCTGCTAAATTGGCTGGGACCCTCCAGGCCGTGGGCTGAGCTTTGCCCGGACGGCGTGCGCATCCTAATGTGCATCTACTCCATCTAAACACTCATTTGCAAAGGTCTCCTAGCTGCCTATTTGCTCTGCTTCCACGTATCGATCCGTAATTACCCCGGAGTCCCTGGCTTGTAAACACTTCCCTGCAAAGGCGCCGCTTGCTCCTAAATATTGCCCTGTGCTTCCACCTGCAGACTCCTTAAATCAGAGGAAGGAGCGGGTCTTGCTCCAGCACATTTAATGCAAGCCAGACCAGAGCTTTCCTTGTGTGTCCCAGAGCTTGGGACACACAAGGAAAACCCTAGATCTTCCTTGCACTTTCCATCTTTCCCCTTGGGAGGCAGGAAGCGACGCTCGTTTTCCCTTTCCACGCTCGGCCTCCGCCTCCCCTCCCGTCATTTATCGTGTTGTCGGGCGTAATTAGCAAGCCCGGCGATATCCGAGGGCCGCTGATAACCGTATTAAAACGTGGCAGCTTTTATCCGGCCAAGCAACACGTGCTAAATGAGCCGTGCGCGCGTGTGTATGTAAATTAAAGGATTAGGCGGATGCGATAGCGTTCCTGAAGTGCAGGCAGCTGAGGCTTGGAGAAAACATCCTGCAGGCACCCGGCATGGAAATTGCTGGCGGAGCAGGGGGGAAAAGGCTGCAAAAGATGCAGGGCGCCCGGTGTCTTTAATGATGACCCGGAGGGATGTGCGGAAATGAGAACTCCAGCTTTGGCCTGGAGAGGCTAATTCATCAGGTACGTGTGTGCGGTGGAAAAGCCACTTCCCAGCTGGGGCTGGGAGCCTTTTCCCAAGAAATGGCTGGTGCCGGATGCTCCGAGGAGGATGCGGGATGCTGGTGGGAATGACCTTGGCGAGGGCACTGGCATCTGAGCCTTCCTCGAGGCCGTCTGGAGACACAGAGCTGGATTTCTGGATTTTTTGACCCAGCTGGGATTCATGTCCCGGGAGCCCAGATCCGTTGCGCTGTCCTTGAGGTTTTATGGGAGCAGCTTATCTTTAACCACCCTGATGTTGCGTTTTCCACCTGTGGAAAGGCCGGACATAAACCCGGGATGAATTTCTCCGGGAGAAACGGGTGAATCCCTTCAGCCTGCCCTTGTAACATGGGCCTGGGCCTGCCCCGCTGGCTCTGCCCGGCCTTTAGCACCACTGAGAAACTTCTCCCACGTGGAAACGGGCTCGGAAGCGGCGTGTTGCCATGGAGACAGCTCATCCGTTGGAAAATCCCGGCTCCGGGGTTGTTGGGTGAGCGCAGGCAACGGTGGTGGGACCAAGAGCCGTAGGAGACCCGTCCTGGCCTTGCCCTTGGGCCTCAATGCTCTGGGTTCTCCATGGTGGTGCCCACGGGTGCTTCTGGCACCGCTACCAACCCAATCCATCCCCAATTTCCAGCGGCTGAAAGGGCCCTCTCACCTGCCCCGTGTGCCCAAGGCCTCAGTGCATCAGAACTTGAGAGAAAAAGGGAGGAAAAAAAAAAAGAAAACGGCAAAAAAATGTGGGTTTCCATGGAGACACCGGCTCTGCTGCGAAATCCGAGTGCAGCCAGGCTCAGTGTGTTGTATTTTGATGCAGATGCTTGGGTTTGACTTCAGGGGAAGGGTAGGCCGGGGTTGGAGCCTTGGCGTAGGACCGTCGGGCAGGTTTTTTGGTGCACATGTGTGTGTAGGAGGCTGGGGTTTCAGTTTGTCAAGTTTTCGTGCTGATTGAAGCCGGGGAAAGGAGGCCTCCCATCCTCTGCAAACTGATTTTCCAAGCTAAAATAAAACACAGGGATGATAAATCCCCAAGGACATAACCTAACAAATAAGATGTCCACCGTGTGGATCCATAGGGAAGACCTAAACTTCTCCTTTCATCAACAGAGAGAAGACAAGGTTCTTCTATGGGTCGTAAAGAGGTTGAAGATGGCCCAAGTGCAGCTGCTGCTCCAGGAGTGGAGGGTGGTTGGTGTTAACCCATCCAGGAGCTCTAATATGAAGGTATTTGCGAGCAAAATGGGCCAAAGTGTGCTTTGCTTTCCACACATCTGCTCTTTCGGCAGGAATTTCTCCAGATGGGTAATGATGTGCTGGGTTCTTCACGGCGCCTCGTGAGCTCTCGATGCATTGGGGCTTAATTGATTAGCTTTTCACGGTCTTGATTGCAGCAGCTTTGAGGAACTGCAGCTAGTGAGGAGCAGGAGGTGACAGGAAACGTTAGCACTTCATTTGGAGAGCGGGGCTAATGATTCGTGCGCGGGGAAAGATTAGACTTAATTCTCCGGGAAGAAATCCCACGTTGATGAGAGTGAGATATCAAATCCGCTAACGACACGTCAAACCGGGTGGCATGGAGCTGCTGCCCAAGGTTGAACTTCTTGTAAGCTCTGAGGATCCTTCAAAATAGAGGGGAACGTGATCCCAACCCTCCAAGCTCCTTCCAGAACTTCTCCCATGGACTTTCTGGGGGGAAAACAGGGAGAAGGGGGGGAAAACAGGGATGTTCTGCTTCCATACACATGTAGCCGGCCCTAGCCCGCTTTGCCTGCATCTCCTAACATGCAGAGCCACCAAGGACGCAAAACACCCATCGCTCTGTCCCAGTTGCTCTTTCCTGGAGTGCTCTTTCCATGGAGAATCCTCCCAGCCATCCCATGCACAGCGAGAAAGCGCTCTCAGCTTTGCAACCCCCTTCTATCCGGGGATGCCTTCCCTTCCCTCCACGGGGAAAAGTCCTAATAGGAAGTCTTTACTTAGAGCACCAAGCCCTGGCACGGAGCACCGGGGTAGCGAGGAGAGAGGCAGCTCTTCCAAAGTACCGATACGCTGGGAATACGAATGCTTTGTTTCAATAACATTTAACAGCGATTGCCTCGGCAACCTCTGGCCTGCTGTGATTAAATATTAATGTTTTCCGAGGCTGCCATCTCGCTCGCTTTTCCTCCCCGGATCTCCGCATCCATGCGCCGCCTCCGAACGAATGCTCTCTCCATGCAGCTCCCTGCTGTAGGATGCTGCTTGGCCGGAGGGAAGCTGGAAATTCCCTGCTTTGTCACCTCTGTGGGGATTGCAGAGAAGGTGGCACCACTTGGGGGCAAGTTCTTCAAGGACAAGTCCGTGAGGGCCAGTTGGATGGCAGATGGGTCCACCTGGAGGTAGGCAACAGGATTTCCATCCCGAATTCCCACTGATTCCAGCAAGAATGAGGCAGTTAAGTCCCCTGGGGACACCAGCTCCTTCTCGGTGCTATTTCCACACCATCCATCCATCTGCTTCGGCTACCGGGATAAAGATGGATCGACGGCATTAAAAGAAAAGCCTTCCCGACCGACGATGTATCGCCGGAGCTCCCCGGGCGCGCGGAGCTTTGCTCTTAGCACAAGCCAAAAAAGAAGCAGAAAAAAGAGCACTGGGAACAAAGTTGCTGAACTCGGGGGAATTTAATAACCCGCAGCAGCCACCGGCTCTGCGATTAAGCGCCGGGCCCTAATTCCCAAGTGCCAACGTTTTCTCCGGGTGCCTCGCAGCGCTCCATGGCTAATCCGCCGTGCAGATCGGGATGCCTCCTCCTCGGATGGAGTCGGCGGAGCAGGCAGGGATTGGGGGTGACATCCCTGTCCCAGGCCACTCTCCAAGGCCACTTTCCTCCACCGATCCGGTTGACCTTCGGAGGGGAGATCTTCCCAATCCGGTGGCATTTCCAAGGCCCACAGGCAATGCCGTCCTTCAAGGACTAATCCCGGCCTAGCCCGGGAATGGCGAGGGATGGATGAGGCCGATGGGAGGCCGCAGTTTTCCTCCCGGTGACCTCCCTGGATTTCTCCTCCAGTGCCCGCCGTTAATAACCGGGCAGCGACAGGCTGATTAAACCTCCCTTTCTGCCTTATTTAGATTGGTGCCGCGCGGCGCCGTAAAGAACATTAGGGCCCCGGCCGCCGTGACAGGGCAGGCGATGCCCGGGAAATTGATAAGGGCTTTTTTTTCGGGAGACGGAGCCGAGCAAACGGAGGCGCCGGGCTCCATCCATCTCCCACCCCTTAATAACCTGCATCCGCGCCGGCTGCCGGGCCGCTTGGTGGAGCAGCCAAGCTCCGTCCCTGCGGGGCGTTTTGCTGGATTTTCCAGGCAAAATTCCCGCTTTATTTCCCTCCCTCCCCATCCCGCTTTCCCTCCTGGCTCCCTCTTGCTTGTGTGGGGACATTTGCCTCCCCGTGCAACACGTGTTGGGGCTCACAGGCCCCAAATCTCTGTTAGCACCCCCAAAACCACTTGCATTTGGCACCTTCTATAGCAACATATGTCTCTGCATCTATATCTGCACCTATAGATGCATCAGAAGTGGGGCAAAACCCAGAGAAATACCTGGATTGGGGCTGTGCAAGCTGCCTTCAGTCAGCACAGCAAGCCGGATTTTTTTTGGATCCGTGAGCACAGGGATGGGAGAGGGCCCTGGAGCAGGACCCGCATGACGGGGGATGCAGGATTATGTTAACGAGATGAATAATTCCAGGTTAAAAAAGAATAAAAGAGGAGCAGCCCTTTGAAAAGCGCTGCGATCTTTCACTGCGAGAGCTCTGAAGTGAAACGCTTTGTTGCCAAAGTGCCAAAACATTTTGCTGCTGAAAGCTCCCCAAAAGCTTTCTTTTTTCTCCCTCTACCACTTCTCTTTTGTGGTTTAATTATTGGGAAAAAAAAAAGACCTTAATCATGTGCTTTCTCCCCTCTTGAAGCCAAGCACCCCGGCGGGTCTCTTGGCCGGTTTGGGTGAGGATGCGTCGCTTCCTCAGCTGCAAATACTTCATCTGCTCTCCGCCTCAATATGAATAATATATTTTTTTCTAGACGGGTTTTGTGCAAAAAAAAAAAGAGAAAAAAAGAAGCCTTGCGAGATCCACTTTGGGAAAGGACACATCTTTGCTTTTGTTTCGCTCTGAATAGCGATCGTTACGCTCACAAAGGACGTTTAAAACCCTCATTGCACTCAACAACCTCCTCCCATGCTATTTTCCTGCCTAATTGGCCCACCTGTATTTAAAACCCAGGGCGGGTGCTGTTATTTTTTGGCAAGGTGGATATCACCCATGCCCAAGGCTAAGCCGGCCCTTGGGTTCCCGGTCAATCCGTTTCCTGCCTCCATAAATCTCCTTTTTAGTGTAGATCCCAAGGAAGAGGAAGGGAAAGGCTCAAAGTGACCCTGGAGATGGCTCTGCCACTCTCCTGTTCCCAACCCGGCGCTCGCCGTGATATTTTATTTATCCAAGGGCAACGATCGCCAAAAGGACGCGGAGACGATGGGAGAGCCGGAGGGTTATATTTTATTTTAATGCCTATAGTGCAGGGCTGAGAGCAGGAGCTGGTGCAAGGCCCAGGCTCACGATGGCCCCAGGACTCTCGTGGTGGCCCCGGGACTTTGTAAACCCATCGGTTTATAAAACTCTGCCTTGAGGACAACCAGATTTTCCGACACCGGCGTTTAATCCAAATGAGACGTTTTAGGCGTCCGCTTGGCACAACGGGATCTTTTCATATATATGTGTTTCTAACGAAGACTTGAAGTGATATACCTCATCGATTTTTTTTCCTGTTCCCGAAAAACACATTTTTGATAAAAAAACCCTTGTACTCATAACCAAAAAGAAGAAGAAGAAGAAAAAAAAAAACACAAAAATGCCTCCGGTGAGAACATTATGAAATATCAAGAAAAACACCGTTTCTGGCATGTTTCAGATACTTTTTGAAATGTTCCTTTCTGCTTGCGAAGCACAGAAAGGAAAAAAGAGAGATATAATTAAAAAAAAAAGGCTGTTTTAGGCCCAAAGTGATCACTTCAGCTGGACCCCGCTGCTTTGCCCGGGGTGATTTGTGACGGATTCGGTGCCAAGGCGGGGCCGGTGGGGTGGCCCGCGGGTGGCCGCTGCCCCCCGGCCACCGCGGCCGTCACCCTCCGGCGCGGGGGCCTCCGAATGGAGGCAGCGGGCTGTGAAATAGGAATTACTGACAGCTCTTAAGTATATCAAGAGAGCAGCCCTTGTCCTTAACGCCGCGCCGCTAATAGACATCTAAAGACCTATAAACCAGACAATTCCTCTATATCATCCTAGTTAAATCAATGTAGTTATATTACCCTCATCATTTTCCCTTTAACGTTTATTACATTTTGCCACTGTAATTTATTTTTTCATATCCATCAGCCGATTAAAGACTTTATTCGGAAGATACACACATCCCGGTGACCTACTTGAAGCTGACCTAAACTGTTAAGCAAAAGCAATTTGGTGGAGGAGGTTAAGGGTTTTTTTCCCCCTTTCTTTCCCTCCATGTGGTTTTTCCTTCCCTCTACTCGTTGTCCCACTGCCAGCCCTTCCAACGCTTTTTCCTATGATTTTTTGCCCCTTTTTGAAGACACGGAGGCGAGCGGAGAGGTCCCATCCAAGCACCAGGCTCTGCCTTGGGGACAAGAGAGGTTCCAAGTGACGCAGGAGCCTTTGGGCTCCCCGGCACCCCCTGACACCCGAATTTGTGCTTGGGGAAAGCGGAGCAGTTCGTGAGTGCCATCTATCGATGCCGGGAACACAAAAAGATGGATGAGGAAGCAGCAGAGCAAGGAAAACCCCAGGGAGGCAATGGCAACGCACAGGTCCCACGTGCGCCGTCATCCGGCTCCTGTAAAGAGCAATAGGCTCGAGACACATATTGACACCAGAAGCTCCAGGGAGGTGCTGGTTGTGACCGTGGAGCCACCACGGCTCCAGGAAAAATGGGAATTATTGGCCAGGCCGAGAGCCAAAAGAGCCACGAGGAAGCAGGCGAGGATGAGGAGGATGAGGCTGCTGATGGCTCTATCTAACGCCTATAAAATATACATGGTGCCCTCGACATGAATCAAGAGACGGGCCCTCCCCGCCGCGGGAGGATCTCCGCGGAAAAGCTGCGCTCCGAAATTCGCTCTGCTTAAAATATTAATTGAGCGTGTTATTAATAACACGGGTGAGAAATGGAGACTTTAAGTGGGGGCTTCCATCACGCGGCCGTCGCTTCTAAACCCAGCTTCATCCTTCCTGGCCCCGGACGCCGTCGGGAAGGCTGCGATCCCATTGGAAGGCCGCGGATCCCGTCGGGAAAGCTGCGATCCCGTCGGGAAGGCTGCGATCCCATTGGGAAGGCTGCGATCCCGTCGGGAAGGCTGCGATCCCATTGGGAAGGCCGCGATCCCATTGGGAAGGCTGCGATCCCGTCGGGAAGGCCGCGATCCCATTGGGAAGGCTGCGATCCCGTCGGGAAGGCCGCGATCCCATTGGGAAGGCTGCGATCCCGTCGGGAAGGCCGCGATCCCGTTGGGAAGGCTGCGATCCCGTCGGGAAGGCTGCGATCCCGTCGGCTGCTTCCCAGAGGACGGTGCTTGGCCCCAGCACGGGGCTGGAATGGGCTTAAGCAAACAAACAAATAAATAGATAGATAGATAAATTAATAAATAAATAATGTTCTATGTATGTGTCCATACATATTTATCCATATCCATATCTATCCTTGTAACTATCCATCCTCTGCAGGGGTAAGCAGGGGAGTCAGAGCCATGCTGGGCTTGCTGCATCTTATTTATTAATGTGGGACCAAAATAAAGCAGTTGTGGGGAGTGGGATCAAGCTTCATCCCCCCTCCCTTTAAAAAAAAATAAAAATTGCATTTGAGACAGTTTTTCTTTTTTTTTTTTCCCTCTTTTCCAGCTGCCCCAATTATCTCATTTGTTCAAAGTGAAATCTTGCAACTCGAGGCATTTTATTTATTCTGCCCGAGCTGTGTTGACGCCGGCGCCGTGCCGGAGCGGCGGGGTTGAGCTAACCGGTGCGGGGCTGGGGGGGGAAATTACTGGGGAAAATTAAAAGGCGCAAATTGAAACGAGTGGTTTTTTTATATATAAAAAAGTGCTGACATCAAAGGCATCATTTATATTTTAAATCGCGGGGAAATAAGTTTATAATGAGGAATGGTGAGGAGAAGCATTGCTGCATCTCTGGCTTCAAAACCCTCCCGTTGTTTCAGCTGAAAGAGAGGAGGAAAAAGTCAGTAAATTAGAGAGAAGTCAAAAATAACATTTTTTCCATGCTCCGGAGCATGGCCGGACCCCTCTGCTATCCGGGGACACGTTGGCAGTGGGATGCACCATCCCAATTCCCGCTTTTCTGGTCCCAATCCGGCCGGCGCTCCCGTTCTCGAGGCAGCCGTACGGCGCATTGACACCTACGGGATGCTGCAGCCATGAATTTTTCATGCGAGCAAGGAAATCCGAGACCCGATGCGGTTGTTTTATTAAACATACAAGCCGGGATCCTTCGGGGAAGACGTTCGGGGCAATTACGGCTCCGTGATTGGCGCTGGGGATAACGCGGCTGTACAGATGTTAATACCTAATTTGCTGCTGCGCTCGGCCCCGGGGAGATCTAGCATGGAAAAGAGGCAATTTGTTGTAGTTCAGAGCGGTGGGAGAAGGCCAACCTGGTGGGAAGGGGAAGGAGTTGGGATAACTCAATGACCCATCATGTGCTTTAACGTAAAGAGGTCTCATGGACATGGAGGTAAAGGAGAAGGCTGAGCAAAGCCACTCGGCCTCCACTTAGAGCTCTTCCCATATCCTCATTTTGTCCTACGTGGGATGTGAGGCCATTGGGTTTCTCCAGAGTATTGACCTTTTATTGATGCTTCTTGGAGCGTCTCGGCTTGGAGATGCCAAGTTGGGTTGAATATGAGAAAGGGGGCTAGGATGAGGGAATAAAATGCAATGGGAAGCTACATAGAGCACATCCTTTGGATAGAGCATATCCAAAGGCCCCCATATCCATCCACCTGTCCATGGGCATGTAGAGATGGACTTTTCCATGTGAATGTATGACAACGCTCAGCAGCTCTTGAGTTTTGGGTTTAATCAGCCTCAATGGGAAGGGCGCCGAGCTGAAGCACGGCTTGTTCTTGGGGTCTAAGGAATGTGAAGATTGGCTTTCATTTCACTTAAAGCCCTTGATCCTGGAGTCGTACGGGAATCCCAGGTTTTATTAAAAAGCAGCGTCGGTGGCTTTTGCAAGAATAAGCTGGGAAATGGGAACCAGAAAGGGGTTGGCGAGGAGAAGGTGAGCAAAAACATCCCCGAAAGTATTTTGATATACTAATCTTGACACAGCTTTTCTAAGATAGACTGGGGATGCTGATGGATCCCACTCTCCTCTGCTTCCATCAGCAGCCGATGGGGAGGCTGGTTTGGATGGTTTGGAGGCTCTTTGACCACGGGAGCGCTAGATCCATCTCGCCCGTGCTAGCGCCCTGCTTCCCCCATCCGTGTTGCGCTATCCCTTCAATAACCTCTTCGACGGGAATAAAAGTCTGCTCTTTAAGAGCACGGCTGCCTTTGAGGTTGCAGGAGGTTGCGGAAGTGCCGCCGCCTTCTCTGCCCAAGAGCCCTGCAAGACTTCAAACGCTGGAAGGAGATAAAAGACCTCCCGGCGGCGTAAAGCTGGTAAGAAGTAGGGCTGGGGCTTGGCACCAGCGAAGCTGCTTCCTCCCAAGGCCGGTTCTGTTATTCCTGCCATCCAGGAGAGCGTCTTTAATAACTGGAGAGGACAAAAAGCCGGGCTTGTTGTCAGATGCAGGCGCAGAGAGGCTGATGCTGCAGCAATTAAGATAAGGACGCGGGCCGCGGGCAGCGCACAGAGCCGAGGGGACGCGTTAACCTCTCATTTCCTGCCTTTGGTGGCAGAAGAGACGCGCCGCGGCGTCCAAGCGAGCCCGACACACACTGATGATAGCCCTTAAATTACCCAGGCCTTTTCTTTTTTGCCTTCCTGGGTATTAACAGATCCTGTGAGCTACGAGGACACGGAGCAGGTTCTGCCCCGAGTTACCCCCTTGCTCAGGTTGCTCCGTGGCCGTCAACCTTTTGGGGAGCGTTAGGCTCTAGGACCTCAGGTCAACCCAGCCAATGCCTTGTTCATGCTCCATAAGCAGCATCCTTATTAATAGCACTGGGAGGGAGCTCTCCGGGAGGTACCGTCCCTGGAAAGGTTAAAATAGCAGCCTGGATGGAAGAAGAAGAAGCCAAAAACTCCCCTTGTTTCATTGATCAGCCCTAGGATCGTTGTTGTGGCTTCGTACAGGACATTTCGCCTCGCTTGGCCTCCAAAGCCGCCCAAATCCATCACTTCTTGGGTAATTACTGCTCCATTATGCCAAGTTTACAATGATCTATTTGCGCTCGCGCGATGACTTATCCCTCGCGAGGGGAAAAAGTTAGGGGAAGGGAAGAAAAAACATAACAAAGTGAATAAAAACCCCACATGAAAATCAATTCCCGACTCCATTAACGCGCAGAGGCCACAAGCCTCCTCGGCGCAGTCCATCTGCGCGTGTCGCGCACGGGCGCAATAGCAAAAGTGAACTCAAATCAACATCTTAAAGGAAAGTTTGGATGTCTGCAGCCCATTAGGATTTAATAGGACCCTATTGGCAGCCCATGCACTAATTGATTATTGAATTATTCTAAATATACGTGAGTGCAAAGAGAGCCTGAAGGGCCCCACTGCAATAAATTGCTTTCTTGGCACTCGCTGTACAGATGGATGCCCATGTGATGCCTCTTCAGGTGACCCCTAAAACGGTTTTGATAAGGAAGCTTTTCCCAAAAAGCTCCCAGTTTTGCCCCAGTCCTCACTTGGAGGAACCTCCTTTAGGCTTGGACCCAATGTTGAAACAGCCCCCGGCGCTGGATGCAGCTGGGCATGGATCTATCACCCTCCTTCTATCCCCTTTTATGAATGGTTTCCACTAGCAAAGAGCAAACGGTATCTGTAAAAGATTGGCAGCATCCCACGATTTTGGGGCGATAACTCCAAAGTGGAGATGATGCTTCACAGGGGCTTTTTTAAGGGTATTTCTCAGAATTATCGGCTCTAGCGAGCCACCTCCTTCCGCCCCCGCTGCCGGGGCTCAGCACCCGGGAACGGGCAGCTGAGTAAATCACGGGGCTGGAGTGACTTTCCGCAAGGATAATAGTTTTCATTCTCGGGATATTTATTTCCCGTCACTCTCATTTGACAGACAAATCGCATCATCCCAGGATTTCCCCAGAGCTCTCTCGAGCTGCTAACATGCCCCGGGGGGATTTATTTAGTTATCAAACAGTTTTATTTTGGCAAGGATGCAGCATTTTGGGGTCCGCTTGATATTTTTTGATTCATCACAGGGATTTACGTGGCCAAGATTCGCTTCTTTTAGTCACGCTGCCGGCGAAGATGGAGGTGTAACGGGGCCGTAAATACCGACCGCAGAGCCGCAGATCCTTGCAGAAGGGCACGATTTGCTTGAAGAAGAGCAAGGAGGGGAGCCAAACTGATGGCTTCAATCTCTGCCCACTTGAAGTCCAGTTTGTTTAGGAGATTGGAAGGTCGATCTTTCCGTAGGGCTTCTGCGTGGGAGAGGTGGCCCCATTGAGCCCGGTTGGGCAGCACTTGCTTGGCCCCATTGAACCCAGTTGGGCAGCACTTGCTTGGCCCCATTGAGCCCAGTTGGGCAGCACTTTCTTGGCCCCAGTGAGCCCAGTTGGGCAGCACTTGCTTGGCCCCATTGAACCCGGTTGGGCAGCACTTGCTTGACCCCATTGAGCCCAGTTGGGCAGCACTTGCTTGGCCCCACTGAGCCTGGTTGGGCAGCACTTGCTTGGCCCCATTGAACCCGGTTGGGCAGCACTTGCTTGGCCCCATTGAGCCCAGTTGGGCAGCACTTTCTTGGCCCCACTGAGTCCGGTTGGGCAACACTTGCCTGGCCCCATTGAGCCCAGCTGGGCAGCACTTGCTTGGCCCCAGCTCGCTTGCCCTGGCTATAAAACAAGGCCAGCAAGGACTGGGAACCTCCGGTGGCCCGTTTAAAGCAGAGGTGGCATCGGTGACCTCGGAGAAAGGGACCCCGCTGAGCATCACTGCACAGAGACCATCCGTCCCTCCGCGGCCTCCCAAATTAAAGCAATTTGCCAGCTCATTAGGGCAGCGCTTGGGGATTTGCTCCTGAAAAAGCCTGTGGAAAACGGCGGGCTTAGAGGATATTATGTAAAAATATGTCAGGCCAGGCAAGGGAAAAGGGGCTCAGCTGTGCTGGCTGCTCCGAGCGAGCGCACAGAATTCCGTGCAATTCCTCCGCCTCTGGACACCGTCTCCGTTTGCACTTAAATACAATGGATGCTTTGGAGACAACACCATTTGCTGTGTCAGAGTCAGCTGGATGATTTCTGGTGGTAGAAAAGGAAAATACTATAATGGCTCTCAGATGCTTTGCAGCCCTTAATAACTTCAGGCGCACAACAACTCGGCGAGAAATAGGAACTATAATTGTCCCCATTTTAAAGCAGAAGAAGAATGGATACACATACATTAAATGACCAGCTAAGTAAAGCCTTATCAGGAGATGTGGTAGACTCTCTATTACTTGATGTCTTAATATCATGACGGGATCTCTTTCTATCCATCATACTCTCGCTCCGCCAGAAAGAAGTGACTGGAAGGAAAAAGCAGAGCTTTCTCCCTCCTTCCCTTTTGTCCAGAGTGTGTCCTTTCTCATCACAAAAAGCAAAAAGCAAAAAAAAAAAAAAAAAAACAAAAAAAACAAAAAGAAGAAGAAAAGTTCACTTTTCTCCTCAAGCAGCTCTGGCCAGAAGTTATGGAAGCGAGCAGTAGGAATTTTTGCAGCCTGGGAGCAATGACCTTGGTTTCTGGGATAACCAAGCTTGGATAGTGCAAAAATTGGGGTAAAAAAGAGTGCCTTGACAAGAGTTTTGGCTCAATCCACTCAGTCTGGGCAAACACGTAATGGAGGGAGGAAGAGCCACCAGCAAAGCCAGATGAGTTGGCAGGTGTTCCAGCAAGGACCTTGGTCCTTCCAAGGGGAAGACGCCTTGGAGACTACTCAGAATTGCTGGGCTGCAAACTCTCTGCTGCAGGTTTTTGGTGGGAATAATGTGGAGATGCTGTAGGTGGCTTGGAGCTGATGGAAAACCGAAGGCCTTTTCCTTCGGAGCTTCTTTCATGGGTTTGTGTCCTAAAAACATCGGATTGGGTCCTCAGTTCCCCATGGCGACTCTTCCCTGCTCCTCCACCATAGATCTATCCTCCATATGAGGTAGGGGAAGGGATTTGGGGTTTCCATGACCAGGATCTAGCTGTTTCCTCAGGGCTTCAGGGAAATACAGAAGTATTAAAGGAAACTTTAGCCAGGACGCTCATCTACGTCTACCGCAGTATCTTGGCTAGGAGTTACCTGCTCTGTATCGCACACACGCCGATTTGCAACCGCTGCCACTCAAAGGCATCAATGGAGTTTATCTACCGCCTTTGGCAGGGGAATATAAAGAGAAAGCTCCATCAGGAGAACAAGTTATCTTCCCCGCACATATCCATCAGGAAAGCAAACCGTCTTCGCCGTGTATTTCCCCCTGGAAGAAAAGATGTCTTTTCAATTCACGGCTATCTCAGACAATCAGCAAAATGAAATGGGAAGAAAACGAGTCGTTCCTTTCCCAAATTGTTTAGCATGGAGTTGGAAGGCTGGAAGAAATTATAGCCAGTCACATAAATCACGGGATTAATTACGTATTCAAGCAATGTTGCCAAGGTTTCGTTTGCAAATTGCCTGCAAACAGATTGAAAAAGTCTCCACCATATTCCTCGTTTGAAAATATTTGCAAATTTCTTCACGGTCTGAGGATCAATTCAAGTTGAAAATGCGATTATGGAATCTACAATTCACATCCGCACAATTCCCCCTGACCCAGCCGTGGCCTTTTGATGTTGCTGCCACATAAATATTCAGCAAAGAAGTCAGAAAGTCACAGTTTTGAGGCCAGAAGGAAACGAAATCGTCTCGTTTGCCTCCGAAAGCTTTTCCTCCGGTGAGCGCGGCCCAATAACCTACTCTGAACGGCAACTTTTTGCAAAATTCCGCGTCTCAATTCAGTAGCTTAAATAGGGCAGAATTTACCGCCT
Organism: Tinamus guttatus; assembly: GCF_000705375.1. The sequence continues at coordinate 56,052 of NW_010582452.1, read as the reverse complement.
TCTCCAATTAGCCGAGCCAAGGCTTAATTACCCTTGCTGCTCAAGGCGTATCCGGCCATTCCTAACGCGAGACGTTGTGAAACGCCAACGGCGGGGTCTATTCGAAGGGAAAGTTTGTTCTCCGGCAGCGTCCGCGGAGCTCGAGCGGCCGTTCAAGGTGAGCGAACACGGAAGGGTCAAGCTGAAGCTGCCGTCGGAATTAGGATAAATGATCCACTTCCAGCTGCCTCCGCAATGGCCCGGCGCGTGCCGAACACGGCGGCCTGCCCGCGCGCGGCTGGGAGGTGAGTGGAGCCTTCTCCTAATGACCATCTTATTACGCCTATGAATTATGCACGGCGCCAGGTTATGCAAAACAAGCCTGTTATTATTATTAAAATCCTGACAACAGCTAAGCAGCTGGTGTCTTGCTGTCGATCATGCCTTGACTCCTGTTTAACATGCCGCCCAATATTGCCTCCTTGCTGCTTTCCGCTCCTCCATCTGTCTGCCTGGATCCCCCGTTGGGTTTCCATCTCGGGCACCTTTCGTTCGGAGCTCCTGCAGAAGGAGGTTGTGTCCCTTAACTGGGACAACTGGTGGGGAAAGGATAGGCATGAAGACACCCTGCAGATGTTGGATTTGAGGGGGTCACCAAAGAGCTTTGCTGTTTGCAAAGCTGAAGAACCGGCTGCTGTTGAAGTGCACGTCCATCTCGTCCTCGTGCCAACGCGTTGGCGTCCGAGTCATCGCTAATTCTTCTAGGGCTCCTCTGCTTTATCTTATCCGGCTTTTGCAGCTTGCTTGGGAGACCCTGAAGACACGCCGGGTACGGACTGCATCTGCAATGCGCTTAGTGTGAGGCCCAAACCTTGCTGGAACTTCTGGCGTTTTCCAAATATTATTAATTATGAATATCCAAGGGAAGTTGTCTCCCACTGTTTGCTTGGCTCTGCTTAATATATACTTAGTGCTTAAATGAGAGCTGAAATTGTGCAAGGCAGAGCGGGAGGAGAAGCAGGGGGAGGGCGCCAAGCACATCTGGTCCCATAAGAAAGAAGTTTCTTGGAAGCTTTCATCCCCATCTTCCTCTCCACTTCTCCCAGGCTTGTGTACGAGCAGCATCAAGTGACCTATGGCTGGATGGTGCATCGGGGACCTCTGACACTTTGGTAACCATGTGTTTCATTTATCTGTCACCTTTGTTTACTCTCATTTGTATACGTAACTAATTGGACTTGACACAATAAGGGCATGGCCATGAGAAGCAAAAGACGTTGCTTAAATATTTTATATCACCCTTAAAAAAAAATAAAAAAATGCGTGAGAGAGTAAAGTACTAGATCCCTCATCCCACCCATTTTTATTAGGAAGAAAGGGGTTGGGGAGAAAATAGCCATCATTATATCAGATTATGCATGGATGCATAATAAAACTCCTAAAGACATGTGAAATATCAGTGCATCCACTAATGGGAATTGATTCGGAATTTTATTCATTTTTAACAAGATTTAATGAAGTTTCCTTGTCTGTCGCTCCCCGCGGTTCATTATTCCATTAAGTGCCATTTAATCGGGGTGATGCGTGTAGGAGATAACCGCCGGCGATGGGTTTTGCTTAACGAACTCCTCCCGGCTCTCCCGGGGGCGCAGGGGATGTGACAGGTCCCGTCCCAGCCCGGCGGCCACCAAGGCCGCCCGCACGGGAGCCGCATGAAAGATGGATGGAGTCGGCGGCTCCGGCAGCTGCTTGTCTTCGTGATGAGGATGAGGAATTTCAAGCAGAGGTCGCCTCCGTTTAGCGTCTGGGGTGCTCATTAGCCTGCAAAGAGGATGTTTTCACAGAGATCTTTAGGATCTGAAGGTTTCCCCTGGCTCTGTGGTGGCCCTCGATCAAGCTCCATCTGCAGCCGCCACCAGCCCGGCTGAGTTCTTGGCTCCCTCATCCCTGCATCCCGCTCATCCGCGCGTCGGGTTAAGTCTTCCCAGCGGTTCCGTTCGCTCCGGACCCACTCGTTTCACCGGGCGGCAGCTCCAGCCTAAATTTAGCTGCAGTTCGATGGTGGCCTTGAACTCAAGTCGTTATTTTTTTCCTCCTCTGGTGTTTTCTTCTTGGATTTATTGCTAAATAACCAACCGGTGCCCTGGCTGCAAGTGCTTAGCCCGGCTCCTCTGCTTTCCTCCCCCTTCATTTTGGGGGACAAAGTGGTGACAAAACCCTCCTCTCCACTCAGGGCAGCTCCCCTGTCTGCAGCCACAAAGATTTCCGTGCCCGTGGGCTGGCATTTCTCCGCACAGCCAAAATAAAACGAGTAGGGCCGGGCGCCCGGTGCGCCTCTAATAGCCCTCGAGCAGAATGGAAGCCATCGAAATGCAGAAGTTAATTGAAAAGGCTGAATGGTGGGAGCCAGGGGGGTGCTGGAAAACCTGCCACCAAATTGCTCTAGGTGAGGTGACCCGGGCCACGATTCCTGGGGCAGCGCCAGGCCTTGCAGGCAGGCACCGGAGGAGAACGTTATGCAAAGGAAAATCAATATCAGGAAAGAAAAGAGCCAGTGGGAAAAAAAAAAAAAGGGAGGAAGAGCGAATCACTTTATTCTACATTATTCTACTTTATTTTGCCCACCCTCCTTCTGTCGGAGCTGCTGGCAGGCGCGAGGCAGAGAGCAGCGCTGGAGCCTGTCCAGTAATTACAGTGATCAGGAGAATTGAAATGTTTTGCAGAGCTCGTCTGGCTTTTATAGGTGAGCCGGGAACAGGCCGGCTTGGACGTCCCCCCGCCTTTAACGAAGCTGCTGTTTCATTATTCAAATGAGCAGGTACCATATAGCGGTGATTACCCAGCTGGTCGCCGGCTTCCTCCGCCGCTTCCAGCCTTTAGGGGATTTTGCAGCCTGAGACTCAGGGAAAAGGGGAATAACGGGCCAGGCGGTCGCTACCGGTGGGCTGATTCCATGGGGAAACTGAGGCAGGCAGGGAGAACCCCCTATTTGGAGCCGACTCCATTAGGAGACCCAAGCAAGGGCAGTCAGAGAGGTTGCTCTGGCCTCCAGATGCCCACAGGGATTGTCAGGAAGGTGGAAAAAGGAAAAAGAGAAAAGCAAATAAAAGGGAAAAAAGAAAAAAAAAAAGGAAAAGGAATGTTATCTAGAGGGAGAAGCACTAAAAAGGAATCGCTTCTTCTCCTTAAGTAACGACCGCAGAGTCTGAAGCCTGCTCATCATTTCAGACTGCTGACTCATTTACCAATTGAAATGAATTGAGGGCTGTTAAAGGTTTTATAGAAGATTTCATTAAATATGTATCGAGCCAGCTTAAGATGGGAATTGTTATAAAAGCTGCCATGGGCTCCAAGAGCCAAATGTTCCTGTTTATTGTGAAGATATTTTACTCTTGCCGCTGGCTAGGGCCCCGTTTAGCCCACGGTACGTTGTTTGGCCAAAACAACCCATCTCATGGACCAGACCAGCTGTCAATCCCGCGTCTTGGTCCATCCAGAACCTTCCGTGTTTCGGGTATTTTTGCAGTCCAAAGCGAAGGAGCTCGGCCAACGCGACCGGCTCTGAGCATCTCGCAGGGTTTTGGGCTCACCCATCAACCTCCTGGTGAGGTCAGGGCGCACGGAGGTGCCCAGTTTAACTCCGTGCTTTGGAGACACTTGGCTCCAAGACCAAGGATCCCTGCTCCGTGGCTCCCGGAGGAAGCGGGAAGACCTTGTTGGCAAGGGAAGCAGCAAGACGCTGGCGTTGGCCGCTTTGTCAAGATCAGGGCGACATTAATGTTCCCCCAGGCTAAGCACAGATGTGTTTTCCCTATAACACGATGGCGACAATTAAAACGGCGGTACCTGCATTTATCATATTGATGGGATGAAACACGCTCGGCTGCACCGGTGCATTATTCATGGGCCCTAATCCACGGCGCAGCCATCTCCATCGCGCTCCGGGAGCGGGTGCCGAAGACGAGGGACGGCTGCCCACGCGTCCCATGAGCTTGCCTGCAACTTGGAATATCTCCGGGAATGTCAAAGGGAGAAGCCCAGCGAGGTGGAAGCCTTTCGGCCCCATAGTCTTCTGCTAGCAGGAAGGGGGAAGGACCTTCTGCTGTGAAGGTCCCACCACCCTGCTGAGACCTTCCCCTCCAGCATCTGTCCAACGGGACAGATTCCCATTGGAAGCGGGCAGAAAACCTTTCGCTCTCCGTTTTCTACCCACCGAGCCAAGGTGACGGGCTCGGATGCCCAAGCAAGGTCTTGAGGACCAACACGTTGTCCCTGGCTGCGTGAGGTGGCAGCTCTGTTCCTTAGCGGAAAATGGCACTTGTTGTGTGACACTTGGCTCTTGCTTCCCTCTGAGACTGTCCTCTCTCCTTCTGCTCTCTTGGAAGAGGGAGGAGGAACCAAGTCACCCGTCGCTTCTCCCAGGAGCCTGGGCTTTATTTATAGCCGCAGCCCGGAGCGAAGATGAGCAATTGGCCAGGGCGCATGAGCAAGAAAACGCTGCAGATCTTCCCCAATAACGTGCCAAAACACCACAGATCTTCCCCAAAAATGTGCTTGCTGGAAAGCACCTTAGTAGCCTCCAACCTGCCAGCTTCTCCCCTGGGTAAAAGGTTCATGTTGCCTCCACACGGAGGCCGGTTCCTCCTCCGTTGGTCCCTCTTCCATCGCTTCCCCGTTCAACTCGCTATTTTCTTTTTTCCAGCCCAAAAGACGGGGGAAATCAGGCTGAAACACAGAGCCGTTGAGACAGCCCCACTGAGCAGAGACGATGAGATTTTGCTGCCCTTGAGGGACGAATGGTCTGAGCGCATCAAGCCGCGAGGATGATCCGGGCTGTTCCCTTGCGTCGCCTAAGGAGGGAATGCAAGTCATTTCAAAAAAGAGCTGTTTGCCTTCTTTCACCTGAAAGAAGAAATATATATATATATATATATGTCTATTAGAGGAAAAGTGACATGGTCACCTTATCATTAAGGGCTGCGGCCTCGAGCCCAGCGAGGAAGGGAGATTATATACATTAAATTCATGGAAAACCTGTTGGCACGGACGCAGATTTCGCGCGCTACGGGCATAAATCCTCAAGAACGCTCCTCGCGGCATCGTTGGGCCTGTCTGATTTTACCTTCACCCGATAACATCCTTCAAAGCCCCCAAAAGGGAAATTTCTCCCCGGGGTGACACGATCCGTCGGGGACGGATGCTCCGGGGATGCCGCCTCGGGATGCGCCGGGACGAGGGCGCCGGATTCGCAGCGGCCGCTTTGATTCGCGTTTCAAAACCCGCTGTAAGGCGAAGCCGAAAGTGAACATCGCCGATAAGCCGGGTTCAAAGGCGAAGCATGAAATCCGGATGAATGCGGATGCAAACTCGTCCCGTCTCAGCTCAGAAATAGGAAACGAATGCAATATAGATTTCATTTAGATTTAAGGAGTTGTTTCGTGTGCCTATTAGAAAATACCGTGGTTATTAATTCTTTCCCTTTTGGGATTTTAGCCTGTTTGTGCCTTTTTTTTTTTAAAGCATACACTTTCAAAGTCAATTTAATCCTGGTGGAAGGTGTTGCCTTGACAGGCTTTATGCTTGAATTTCTACATTTTTGCTATTTACATGCAGCGAGAGCAGCAGGCTGGGAAAGTTAAACTTCCCGTCGGTGCTGGGAGACAGGAGCTGGGAAAAAAAAAGCAGGAAAAGGTGCATCCATAGGGATGGGAGCACAGTGAGCCATGGACAGGCCGAATGCCTGGAGTTTTCCGGGGTTTTTGCAAGGAGCAAATTGCTGCCAAGCCCCTGGGCCCCGCTGCATCCGGCAGCTCGGCATCCAGCGCCAGCTTTCCAAGGCGGCAGATGGGTGCCCAGGGCCACTGCTGGCTCCGGTGCCCGTCTCCTGATTCCCGAGGAGCCCTGGCTGCCCCGCCGGGAGCATCCGATGGCTCCGTTCCCGTCCGGCTGCTCGAGGGCGCCGGAGTCGCGAAGCAGCTGCGCGGAGCGCCGGGAATATCCGCCGGCGTCCCGCGGATTCACAGTTCAGCTGGAGCCCCCAAGGAGGCTCTGCAAGCAGCAGCCATGCAATAAATAGATAAATGTAAATAAAATAAATCAAATGGATTCAGCAGCAGCAGGGCTGATGCAAGTTGGCACCCTGGTGCCCATGGAAAGGGAGCTGAATTGCGCTGCATGACCCGTGCCGTGATGCCCGGAGCAGGGTCTGGGCTTTCCCAAGTCCTTCATTTTCCTCTTATCTTTAGCTAGTTCAGCTCTTGGCAGGAGGATGAAGGTTGCTTTGACCTCAGCTCTGCCTCCAAGGGCAAAGTCTGGCCACTTTGCTTTGCTCTTAGTCCTTTCTCTTCAGCTACTTAATGGAAATTAATTAAAAAGCCTCCAACCCTTGCAGCAGATGTATTCAGGTTTCATGTACATGCTCGGGGGCACTGAGAATTGCTGCCGAACACCCCAATTTCAACAGCAAAGCAACCAAAGCCCAGATGGACTTTCTAGGTCAAAGACTAGATGGAGAGATGCGGTGACGAAAGCCGTGAGCGCATCTGAAAGTCCCATCAAAGCTGGGCTTGATGACAGCTCTCGTGGATTGAAAAGAGGCATCACATGTTTCCACACAACTTGCCTCTCGTTCTTGGTCGTTTCTCATCATCAGCCCTTCCTCCTGCTGCCTCATCTGATTACGTTGACTGATTACGTATCTGATTACAGTGGTGCTTGCTGCCAAGAACCACACGTGTGTGCGGAGCGGGGACTGCATCCCTGCATCCCCACGGTGCTCTGGGCTCCGAGTGGGTTCTCCAAGCCCAACGTGCTCATCTAGGTCATACCCAGCGTCAAGACTGGAGCAGGACCACGGCGGAGACATCTCTCCCAAGGCCTTCGCAGAAGTCACGTCGTCCTGCTCTTAGTCGGATGAATCCTGTCCTCGAGGCATCTTAAAAAATAGACATCCAGCTCTGAGCTGTAAGCTCCAGCGGCCAAGGGCAGCTCAACGACCTCTCCGAGGAGGAGATGAATCGCCTTATCTCCCTCCTCTGACTGGAAAGAGCACTTACAGCGAGCGGGTGACTGAGTTTTCACCTCCGCAAGCACGGGCAAGCACATCCCCTTCTTTTGGAGAACACCACTCATGTTTTACCAACCTCTTACGCCTCAACAGAGCAACAAGGACCCTTCAAATCCCTACCCGGATCAGCGAACCCTCACGCTGGATTTTCCACTTTTCTCTGGTGTCTCCGCAATGACCCCGATCTTGGGTCTCTACCGTGAGGCGGCTGCTCTGTGTCAAGCGATGTGAAGCCCATCCTGACTTCTGTGCTGCTCCTCATGGCATGAGATGCCCCTATCAGGGAGCCTGGCCCACGTTCAGCATGAAAGGATGCTCAAATGTACTGATTCTCCCTGTCAAACCCGATTTTTCTCTTTTTCCCTCTTCTGCAAAAAGACATCCTTAAGCACACACCTTGTAATACAGCTATTAGAGCAAGTCACCTGTGGGCTTCTAACTAAATAGACTTAAATGAAGCTGTTTGCTCAGGAAACAGATTTCCCAAGCTTTAGGAATCCGGGCTATGGGAAGTGACAACAGATGCAAAAATACATCCCGTTTCAGCGCAGCGAAGATTAACGTTACGGCTAAATTATATCCTGGCCCGGTAATGGGGTTATTTCTGTTCCTGCTGCAGTATTTTAGCCGAGCAAATCAACAGCAGGAAGCGTGTCTTAATTTGCTAATAACAGGAAAGCAAGCGGCGGACGGACCAATCTCAGCGACATCGGCGGGATTCGGTGGGATTTAGGCAGCTTAGCGAGCGCAGCCGTTAGGTAGCAGATGGCATTTCCACGTACAGCATCAAAATGCAAAGTTAGTTAATGAATTTCTGACTCCGGGCCGCAATTCCATGGAAAACTTGGGCTGGAACGGAGCGAAAAGAGGGAATGAAGGGAGGCAGCAAGGACGGAGGGCGGCGAATTCCCGCACCGCCGCTCCTGGGAGGCCACGGGGAACTCGGCACCGTCAAGGGCAAAACCGATGCCAACTCATTGGAAACGCAATTTATTTTATTACCCATTCGCTCCGAAATGGTTGCCGTTATCCGGGGCCCGTGGATGTCTCGTAAGGGTGATAACGGGAGCTTTTTAGAACAGTGTAAAGAATAATTCTCCATTTGCCAGCTGACCTGGAATATCAAGGGAGAGGGGGGGGAAAAAAAAGATTATTGATCTAAAATAGCCCTCTTTTGGTCTGTTTTATAACAGCTGGAAGGGGGAAAAAAAAGCGTTCTCAGTTCAATGAACGACAGGGGGGTTCAATTTATTACCTCGATTCATTCTTGTTTAAACCAGTGCAGGTCTTCAGCAAATGAGGCTTCTCCCTGCAAGGATCAGAGCCAAAAGATTTCATCTAAAAGGAAAAAAAAATAGAAAAGAAGAAGAAAAGTAAAGGAAGCTCTGGGTTTTCTTCTAGCTGAAGTTGTGATGAATATTTGTTTTAGGAGGTTTTTTAGAGTTTTAGGTCATGGTTTTAGAGGGGAAAGAGGAGCCTTTTCCTGAGCACCTTTTCTCCAGAGTCCAGTATTCCATGGGTTAATCTTTGGTGTCCCCCAGCTGGTACAATAATCTGGCCATGAAAAGGGAAGAAGTGACATGTTTTTCAGTTTACATAAAAGCCTGAAGAGCCCAAGCCTGTGTGAGCCATCACAGGCCCTGTATTATGTATATTGGAGCATCCTCATCACACCAACTCCCACGCGGAGGTGGGAACACGACCGCTTCGTTCCTTGGTTTTTCGCGCCGCTCACTGTAATGAGGATGGCTAATTAATGTGACCTTTTCGTTTAGAAAACCCAGAAGATCCCAACTTCTCTGCATTTGCTTTTAACAAAATGCAACGAAACCAAAAAAAAACGCTAATCAATGAAGCCAAGAAAGAAAATTCAAGTGTTCTTTCTCTATCCATCTGAAGGCCGGAGGAAAACAAGTCTGGAAGGAAAATCCATGGTAAACAGAGCATCTCTGCAGTAAAGGGGAATCAGAGAATGTGTTCTCAGGCCTTAGCAATAACCATATGATTTCCAGCAGTAATAAGCCTTGAGGGAGACCTTCAGAAAGTGCAACCCCAGCTCTAACGAAGGGCTGGAGAAGAGCAGTTCTCAACCACTTGCTCAATAAAACACGGGCTCACACAGAAACCAGCAAACAGGAACGCTAAAAAAAAGGGAATGAGTGGGTAAACCAGGCCCTGGAGACTGATGCTGAGAGACCATCTTGCTCCAAATGAGAGGCTCTGAGGAGGAACCCAAAGGACCTCAGTGAAGTTCTTGGGAGCGGGTGGCCACGTTGAGCCCACGTGCCCGGTTTCAAAGAGACCTGAAGCCTTCACTTCCCTCCCAGGCGGCTCAATGCTCTATTTAACTCGTTTCTAAATATACCTCGTGTAGCCTTGGCCTGGCAACACATCACTTGTATGACCACAGGCAAGTTATATAATGTTCTCGCCTCGGTTTCTCTGCCTCTGCTCAAGCATAGCCAGAGTGGCACGTATTGTCCTCCAGCTCTTAGCTCCGCTCATAAAGCAAATAATAAAAAAAAAAGAAAATGAGACCCAGGCATTTTTTTCCCCCTTAGACAGCAGTAAATTTATTAGGAAATACCATCAGGTAGACCAAAAAAAATTAAAAAAAAACTCATTCTCGATGCAAGGCACCACCGAAGCCTTGTATAGACAAGAACAACACAAGGAAGACATTGGCCACGTTGTTTTTACACCACTGAAATGTGACTTCCACCTTATTGAGTTGCAGTGCTGCTGTTTTGCTTCAGAGAGGTCAACTAAAGGGACGGGAGAAGGAGCGGAAGAAGAATTTTAAAGACTGTTGGGAGCCATCCCCTGCTTGCGCCGTCGTCATTCGTTTGCCTTCGTCATCCCCATAACAACCAGAACCCTCTAATCACCTGCCCAGGAAATTAATCCTTCTGGTAGGGGAAATGCAGCCGCTTGAGCGTGGGTCCAACCTTGACCACGGCGTCTCATGTGAAGAGATGCTGATGCTCACAAGCTCCCTGAGCACCCACGTGCCGGCGCTTCGCATCGGCAGCGTCGCCTCTGCGGAGCGCGAGGGCCTCCCGGGATCATTTCACCTGCCTTTTTTCCTGATGAAAGGAGACGAAAACATCTATAAAAAGAAGTCCTGGGAACGCGGTCCCGCTATCCAGAAGTGAGGAACTCCTGACACCGGCTTTGCTCTATGTCAACTATCCCAAGGTCAAGCGGGTGAACCCGATCCCATCTCAGAACCCATTTTCCTCTCCGTCTTTAGTCGCAGGTGGACTTTGCCAGTGCCTAAGCTCCTGAAACACGGATCCTGTATGAAGGCAGCTTGCCTGCCAGCCTGGACTCGAGTCTGAAGAGTTCTGGCTTCATTAAATTCCAGTAAAGTCTTCCCACAGCTGTAAAGCCCGTTGGATCTCTCCCGTGTTCTCCAATCCCTTGGGGCATCCTTACGTTCAGAAGCGGTTCCAAGTCTCCTCAGAAGAGATCTGGCAAACTTAGTCTTAATTTAGCCTTTGGTAATTGTTTTTGGCACCAGTCAGCCCAGCGCGGTTGGAAACGCAAGAGAAGAGATCCTTTCTTTTTCATTATTTATTTTCTGTGGTGCAGAAGAGTCGTCTTCCTGCTGGGAAGCTGCTCAGTTGGACTCACTGCAGTAAAAAAGCAAAACAAAAACTTTCTGGGGAATGTTCTGATTTGATTAATTTTGCCACAAGGAAGTTTCAAGCAAAAAAAAAAGCTGCAACCACCGAAGAATTCTCTTTTTTTTTCAGAAATAAGCTGCAATGATGAGAAGCACCCCATGCTGATGTCGCTGCTCATCATTAGCCACGTTCTTTAATATTCCCACCTTTGGAAATTGCTTTACAACGTTCCTCATTCCATCTGCTAATGCGCTGCAGATGCTCCCTGGCTAGTTCATCCCGGGTTCCTTGGGATTCAAGAGCCTTTGCACTGGGAAGGATTCGTCCCACTACGGAAACTCAAACACGGATAAGCGGAGAAATCCCAGTTCGGATGCAGACCTATGGGACTGGCAGCCCCAAGTTAAAGCTGTGCAAGGAACCCATCCCATTGCCAAGACTGGGGATTTTTTGAGCTTATTCTGTCTTCCTCCTGTGTCTCCCACACACGCAATCACATGAAAAAAAATGATGGAAATGACAGCGAAGTAGCATAAAAACTAAAACATTTCCATGGCCCTGTCTCCTGGTTTTAAGTGCATTCCACCAGCACTCAAAATTACATTATTTAGTATCAATTATCCTTCGATTGAAGCTCCGAGAGGTGGCAAGGCTAGCGTTTTTTATCTCATTAGCATGTCTTCCCTGCTACCCATTTGCCAGATTCCCTCCCTTTGATCCTGCCTTTGATTATATTGTGTGACAAAAGCCCATGTAATCTACTATTATTTCCATTAATAGCGGAGCTGCCCTCCTCTTTGACAAGCCAATTTATTACCGTTGCAGCGTCTTTGTGCGCGGCAACCGGGTTGACTCCCTTTCCGAACGGGAAGGTTTTCGCTCCGGCCCCGGTGGCACCGCGGGGACCTTGGCAGCGGCACCGAGGACAAAATATTGACACGATAATTGCAAGTGGAAGAGGCCGAGACACTTCGGAGAGACCACGGAGGTCAAGGCGCTTCCCTCTCCGCTCCGGATAACGATGCGGGAGATGATCCTTGTAGGAATGAGCGCGATCCGGTGACCGGGGCGGCTCGTCCCTGCCGCTCCCTTTCGGCATTCGCACGCGGATCCAGCGGCACTGGGAAGGAAACCGTGACCTCCATCTATCCAGAAGGCATCCGAGCCCCTGGGAGCCGCTTTGGAGAGAAATCTTTGCTTTTGCAGATTGTCTTTAATTACAGCCAACAGGAACGGATAAGGAGGAGCCTCCGGAGAGCCAGGAGAATATGAATTCCCAGGAAAAGCAAAAAGAAATCAAATTGCAAGTCATTCCAAGTTACTGCAAATAATGAGGAGCAACTCAGTTGCCCAGTTTCATGTTTCCCCACTTGGAAAGTCTCTCCAAAAGAGGGAGGCAGCGTTATGCTTTTCCCCCATCCCATTTTTCCTTGCTTGGGGATACGTCTCCACATTAGTCTTTCGTGATTAACTTCTGTACCACAGGGGATCTGGGCATGGCCAGGGGACAACATCCGTGTTCCAGCTCCCCGAGCCCCCACAGGGCAAGTTATCCGAGCGAACTGCTGGCAAACAAATGCTGAGAAGGGGGGGAAAATTAATCAGAGCATCGCGTCGGAGCACGGCCGGGAGCAGCGGGGCTGCAGCGACTCGGTAGAATTGATTAACTACTTATTAAACGAGAGCAGTGGTGACAGAGCTCAAGGAAAAAAAAGGGGGAAAAAAATCAAATTAAGGCTAGCGAGGCTGTGAGCAGAAGAAATAATAATAATAAATAAATGAAAAGGGAAAGGAGGGCTAATGGGAGCTTCAATCAGGAGGTGGCACAAGCGGTGGAGGCTGTTGCGGTGACAAGCCGGGGTGCAAAGCTTCTTGTCCCCAAGAAGGGGCTCATGTAGGGGTGGTTGTGACCCCTTTATTGAAGAAATTTGGAAATTTAGGGGGTTTTTAACCAGCCCAGGGCATGCATCCCTGTTGGAGCCCATTAAGGCTGCTGGCGCGCTTAATGCACGCTGCAAATCCGCAACCACCACCTGATAATCCCAGCTCCCCACTAATGAAAAACGTGTTTTAGGGGGAAAAACTAGAAAAACAGGCAAGGACACACTGCAAAGAGTTCAGCATTTCTCCATGAATTTGTTGCATCGCTACCAAGGCCGAGGACGGACGCGGCTCCGGACGCCACGGTCCGGCTGGAGCCTGGGGAATTTGCTTCCTCTCCTGCTCAGCTGCAGATGCAACTGCTCTAATAAGCTGGAACTTTCCATTTGAGAGTAATGAGATATAATCTGTTTAATTCTAGTCTTTGAGCTCTTTTGGCGGCCCTTCTTCAGTCCTCTTTTTTATTTTTTTTGGTTCTCCCCCACCCTCTTTTTTAAAGGAAAAGCTCCATCTAATCACCAGCTCTAATTACAAAGCAGAGCAAATTGCCATCAGCCCCCCTCATTCCCCCCCCTTTTTTTTCCCAAATTGCCTTAAATTTAATGAAGAATAATTCAAAATCAAACAAGCAGCTGCAGACTGGAGTGGCTCAGAGGGAGGTGGGGAGTTATTTTGGGCCACACCAACCTCAGCAGAGATGTTCATGGTGGCATCACGATGGGCATCTGGGGACATGTTGGGGTTTCTGCTGGGGCAGAAAATAGTTTTGGGAGGAAATATGGACCATGGAAAATCAGTGGAGCTTCAGCCCCGGGGATCCATGTGGAAACTTCCATCCTGGCTCTCCAGGAGCCTGGAGATGTCCTGGTCTGCACCATCTGTGCTGGAAAGAGGGGAACCCAAAGAGCTGCATGCCCAAGTTTAAGGCAAAATTAGAAATCCAGCCCTGACCCAAAGTCTCCCAAAAGCAGGAGGCTAAAGTGCACGGTCTGGACATCACAAATAAGTCTTCCCTCTTCTTCTTGCCCACAATTCCTCAAAAAGAAAGGCAAAACCAGCGGCAGAAAACATTATTATTAGTATTAGAGACAGGAGAAATGATTATAGACACCGGAGGAGGCCCAAAGGGCAATTAACACTTTTCTTTGTCCTTCTTTTCCTTGTGCAGCTTTGGGTTTTGCCGGAAAAGAGCCTAAGCAGTGACATTTTTTAACCATTTTTGCTCATTGCTTTGAACTCCCCGGCCTCATCTCCGCTGGCGCCGAGGCCCAGAAGGGCCGGGAGATGTAGTTTAATGAGACAAGTTTTAAAGGTCACTCCGTGTAATAAATCGGTGCGTTTTGTAATATTTAAACTTTTAAGGCATTTCAACCTTTAGGCTTCCAGGGATTGGCTCTACCAGGTCCAACCAGATCCATCAAGGGCGGATAAGTCTCGCCTGCGGGAATATCCGATTTCTCATGCTCCACATGCCCGGGATCTCTCCACACTTCTCCTTACGGATGCTGCAATAGGAATGAGGCAGGATTAGACCCTCGTGGCGCCACTTGGAATTAATTCCTTACAGAATTAGCCTCCTAGGCGGCTTTTTGGGGCTCTTTCCTGCTTTTCCCCATTTTTCCCCCTCTTCTTTCACCCCTTTCTCCCCGACATGGGCAATTAGTACCCGGGACACCCCGAACCGCTTTAGTATTTAACGCGGAGGCGATAGCAGGAATTCATGAGAGCTCCCGGGCAATAACCGCTTTCCGGAGAGGCTTTGATTAAACATTATGGAGCCACATTATGCAAATTTATTGCGTGGTTAATATGACTCCGAAAGAACACGCTGGCACTTTAAAAAGCACTCAGAATATATACATATATATATATAAAAAGGGAGCCAAAGACCATGGTGCTGCTCGGCAATGTGGAAACACCCCGTTTCAGAATGGGCCAAAGCTAAATTTGAAGCCGGGTTGCTCCCACATCCATGAATACCAGCACGACATCCTTCCCAGCGGTGGCTTTTCCAGATGGGAAGTTATCCAGCAGTCCCAGAGCTGCAAGGGCCTTTCCCAGATTTTCCCTCCTTTCCAGAGGGGATGAATCCGTGGGCTGCCCTTGGAGATGCCAAGGTCGGTGTGGATCCCTTGCTGTATCTTTTACTTGCGTTGCAACTCCTGTGCAGGAGTCAGCAAAGCACTTTGCAAGCCATAATTAATTAAGCTTCACAGACGCTTTGTTCAATTCAGGATTATTAATAAATTATGCTTTATTATTTATAAATAACGTGCTGTGCCATTTTTCTCTCCTGTTATTAGGCTGAACAGTCACTTATCCCATATTAGCCCCATTTAATCCCAGTTTGGCAAGGGTGCTTTTTAACCTCTTCGGGTGCATTTGCTTTTTGGGGGAGTGGAAAAATGAGGTCCAAGTTGTCGCTGACGGCTTTTTGTTGGGCTGTAATAGAAAAATAAACACTTTACAGAGGAGTTTATCATGCAAAAAGCCACTTTCGAAGTGGGTATCATCAGCACCAGGGTGGGGAAACTGAGGCATGGGACATGTCCCGCCAGGCTTTGCTCTCTGCTCCGTTTCAGCCTGTTTTCCTCCAGAAATCCCGGTGCAAGGATGCCGGGAGCCCAAGTTGGGTGTTTGCAGAGGACGGCGAGGAGGAAGCCAAGTGCCACTTGTCACTTCTCCTGGCTCTGATTGCCTTTTTTTTGCTTGTTTTATTTGGGTATAATTAACAGCTTTGCCTAATGCAGTATTAATTTGTTGTGTCATTGCATTAATTAGCATTAAAGAGGCCCCTCTGTCACTGTCTGGAACCGGGAAGGGAGCGATTCCAGCGGGCAAAGATTTCCACATGCCGGGGCATGGCCGCTGCCCAGGGTTTCCTTGACTTTTTCCTGGCTTTTATTCCCTATTTCCACCCCATTTGGGGCTCCAACCGGCCCAGCATCTTTCCCCGCTCCTGTTCATATACAAAATGAGAATTATCATGCAAAAAGGAAGGCACCGAGGAGGCACCCAGTTTCCCCATGAAATATTTACGGCCCTTAAAGACCCTCCAGGGCCTGTGGCTCTGTCTCGCCCCAAAGAGCAAATAAATAAATAAAAAGCAGCATCACTTTTTGCACAATTATTACCCAAACCAACACCGGGAATTCAAACAGCACAAAATCAATGCAACGTCAAGTCATCTCTCAGCTCTATTGACAGCGCCGGCTGGTGATTTTTTTTTCCCCTTGAACTGGCAGAATAAAAACTAAAAGCTGCATTCGTTTTTTTTAATTAAGACTCCGGCATTATCAGGCTTCACAAGGCAGAGCCAATGCACAGATGAATTACCATTTAATTAAGCTTTCCAAGAAACTTTTGAAGGCTGCAGATTAAAAGCGGGCGCCGCTTTCGTGCAGTTTTTCTAAAGGGAAGTTTTAATTGTTTTCTTCCTCGTAAACAATAAGAATAATAAGAAAAAAGCTTCTCTGCCAAGATATTCCTTGCTGATTTTCCGCTTGCAGGGCACCCCAGTTGCATAGATGTGTGTATATATATATATGTATATATATATATATATATATATGATATGCATGCACTTTGAAGGGGAAAAATGCATTGCATTGATGTGCACGAAAAC
>NW_010582452.1:19391-39381 GCF_000705375.1 Tinamus guttatus | reverse complement strand
CAGTGCACCCCTTCAAAAGCGCCGGCTGCTCCAAGCCTCGGAGCAGGGGCCGGCTGCCAAAAACTCCTTTTTTCCCCCCCAAAAATCCCTTTCGTTTCCCACTCTTGTGGCTCTCCGAGGGAAAACGTCGCCTTTTTAAGGCCCCAAAAGGAGGGAGATGTTTGGATCCTGCCTAGCCAAGACATCCCCACTGGGAAGGAGAAGTAAATCTAGGGAAATTGCAACCCATCTTGGGGCAATTTAATCCAGCATTTAGGGCCCAGCACAGCAAATCACATCAGCAACCACACATTTTGCTGCACCGCCAGCTTGGGATGCTGCAGGAAGACTCTCCTTAGGCTCTTTTCCTCATCCCAGCTTCCAAGCCCCAAGGAGAGCCAGGAAAATCCCTCCTTTTGTGCAGCCTCCGGAGCTGGAAGGAGGCCGGGCCTTGCAGAAGGCTGAAACATCCCAGGGGTTTCCTCTTGATCCTCAGCATTATCCAGTATTTCCCCAAGGAAGCGGATGGGATGCGACCTCCCCAACCGTGTCCGTGCTCCCTCCATGGGCAACGGGAAGGGGAAGTTTTCGGATGGGAGCTTCATGCCACCTGCAGTCCCTGCCTCTAAAATCCCGGGGATTCCCTGGAGCAACGGCTTTTCCGATCTATTCCAGCACATCTACGCTCAGCAAATGCTTTAGTGCAACAGTTTTTAAATCCTGCATAACGATTTGGCCAAATCTGGCTTTTTTTACATACATTTTTTAGCTCTTTTTGTTTCCCCGAGGGACAAAGCTTGATGCTCATCGGGTTTCCAGCTCTTCAAAACACGTCTGAGCAATTCCCTTCCCAAATCCCCTTGGACTTCCCTGGAAAGCTGGAGCGGAGGAATTAGGGCATCCAAGGCTTTCCCTGATATCCCTGTTACATACCTGACTCCTGGGCAACATGGATGAGCTTCAGGTCTTGCAAAAATTTGCAAGAAGTTGTCTTTTTGGGGTTGTTTTACAACTATCTACCTATCCAGCTATCATCCGTCTCCTGCTTTCTCAAGGTGACACTTTGCATCACCTCTTCTCCTACCCCAAATCCCTGCTTTTTCACCAAAAAAGAGGAGATTTGCAACATCTCGGCTGCCCCCTGCATCTCTCCCTACCCAAGGGCCTTCTATTTTGGGGTGCTTCATGCCAAAACAAGACATGGCACCTTCTCCCTCCTTGTCCTACATCCGCATGGGGGGTTCATCAGGGATAGCAACCTCGATTCCAATGAATCCAAGGGAAATCCCCAATAGAGCCAAGACTTACCCCTTCATAGGCACTTTGGGCCTATAACCCTTCAAATGCCGACGTTTAAGTCAGATCGGCCTCCAAGCCCCATCCTGCAGTTTCCTCCCTTGCTCTTTGCAGCAAAAAAAAAAAAAGGGAGGAAAAAGGAAAAGAAAAAAGAAACAGAAATCATATGGAAGCAATTAGCAGAAACTTCATTCAAGAAAACATTAAGGTGCTTGTAGCATTAAGGCTCAAGTGATCTGTACGCTGGGACCATAATTCACCGACACTTAATAGCATTTACCCTGCAGATGTGCATTTTATGCAGAAATATCAGCTTACCGCTTTGAAAAATTAACCTATTGAAGGCTGTCAAGCTCGGAACATGCTCTGGGGAGTATTAGATGTTGGCTCTGCGGTAATCTTTTTTTTTTTTTTTTGCTTTTTTACCCGAGGGGAAGGGGAGAGATGGGTCAAGAGGGAAGCCAGGGATTTTAATGCACTCGCACCCTTTGCAATTGCAAGTCCGGAGCCCCTCATCACTTGCAAAAGCAGAGCAGATTTTGGGTTTGCATCTGCTTTTACGAAAAGGGGGCTTTTTTTGTTCCCTTTCCATAGCAGGGAAAATCAAGCTCTGGGGTATTTATTCCTCCTCGGAGAGCGGGAGTTTTCCTTGCAGGATCTGCTCTTCCCCAATGCTTTGAAGAACAATAAAATATGGGAGGAGAGGGGAGAAAAAAAGGCTTTTTTTTCCCTTTTTTTTTTCCCTTTTGGAAGGGCACGTATTTAATGTATTTAATCTTATCGGAGGCCGGCAGGACAATAACAGGAAAGGGCAGGGAGGCCGCGCCGGGGGATGCGGCGGGAAGGGCAGGGAGCAAAGAGGGGTTAAAAGCAAAACTCCGCGATGCCCTCGGGGACGGGGCTAATCAGAGGCCCTGCAAAACGCCCTCCTCGGCCACCTCCCAAGCAAAAGGGGGATAAAAAGGAGGTTTCCCACTGCCACCATGCAAAAAAACGCAATTATTTGCAGCGAACTAAATGCAACACGTGGGGCAAAGGGCGGCTTTGCAAAACCACCCTGTAGAGGCTCTTGATAGTGTCTCACCTAAGTACAAAGTCAGGAGGAGCTAAAACGCTCTGATTTGGATGCCACGGGCATAGAAGGACTCAAAGGAACTGTCAGAGCCCCGTCACGCCGCGATGCTCTTGGCCGTGTGAGTGCCTGGATCCGTTCTATCCCCCTGCCGAGACGAGGCGAGAGGTCTTTGGAGGCTGCCTTCTTACAAGGTGATGATCTCAGAGTGCTTTTACAGCCCCAAAGTTCAGGGATAAAATGTAGCTTCCTCCTCCGAGCCCGGGAGAAAGTGTCATGCCTAATGAAGCCTCGCTGCTCCGGCCTCGCTCCGAAATGTTTTGCAGGTGCTTTTGGCCGAGACGCAGCGAAGGGGGGGACGGCTAATGAATAAAACATGGTTGGACTTTCGCCTTCGGTAAATGTGACAAACGCGGCTCTCCTGACCGGGATGGCGGGGGGAAACGATATGAAATATGAGTCGGAGCTCATCGGAAAAGCACGTAACGAATGCAAGATGTTGCAGCGGGGATGCGCGCTCCGGCGGCTCGCGCGCCCGGCCAAGGGAGCCAAAGGGCCCCGGGGAGCCCGTGGGATTATTGCTCTCTAAGAAACCTTCCAGAGTGATTTATTTCTATTTTTTTTTTCAGAGAAAAACCCAACTTGGCGCAAGGCAAGCCCGAGAAGCAGGGGCCAGCAGGTAAACCCAGCCCCCTTGGCCTCCACGCGCTTTTCCTCAACATCTTTGAGCGTTTCTGGTCCTCGCTATGAGTCACTGGAAATCCCCAGCGTTTAGTGATGCTCGGCAAGTGACGTCGGCGCTTCGAGCGCGACACCACGCTCGATTTTCGGGGAATAAGAGGAGGAAAGACGCACAGAGCACCCGCCCGAGGCAGAAATCGGCATTTTTGGGGCAGCTTTGCCGAGATCCCGGCTTGCAGAGGATGCCACTCACATCCCTGCGGTTCGGCTACTAATAAATGGAGCTATGTTTGCAGTTAGGAACTACTTATATCTTTCCTCGGAACTCAGCATGGTAGAAAGCGATGTATACATTTCACGCTGGCATCTGGATGGGGTTAAAATTCCCAGGATTTCCCAGAGAAATCCTGTTGCCAGATGAGCGGGACCGACCATTGCAAGGTGCAAAGCGCAGTCCGGGGGTGCTTGGCTTTCCTGAAGTGGTTTTGGGATGGCTGTGCTGGATACGTGGAAGAGTTTGTCCCCTTCCTGTGGGACACTGCGGGTATATGAGGCTGGGGCAATTAAAGCAATCGTCAAATTTCTCCCAAGAGTTTGAGAAGATGAGGAAAAAGGTGGTTTTTTTGCACTAAGAGAGTTCAGATAAAGATGTAAAAACATGTGGCTTCCACCAAGTATTTAGCTGATCCAAAGGATTAATAGGCTCAGAGTTCGGCTGAACTCGGCGCTGGACACCCGTAACGTGCCAAAGACCTCCTTGAGAAGACCAGCTTCCACCCAACACCATGTCAGAGCCCAATTCCAGATAGGCCAGACTAGAGGGGCTGCTTCGCATCGGGAGAAAGCGAGCAAATGTGGAGGGAATTGCTGAAAATCTGATTTCCTCTGCGCCGTGGCATTTCAGGCATAAGGGGCAAAGCAGAACGGGCTTCCTAGTGTAGGAACGGGGCCAATTCAGGTTCATCCTTAAACACATCCTTGCTGCTCAGCAAGGCACGCGTGCGTGTTTAACTGGAAGCAACAGGCTGTGTGGTCAAGGCCGCCATCCCTTTCATCTAAGGATCTCAAAGCACTTGATGAAACTCCACGGCCTTTCGCTGTGGTAGGTAAATTCTATAATGTTCTTTTAATATCATGAGCCTAATTTATAAGGATAAATTACAGCGGGAGATAAGGAGCACATGGGTCCATGTGGATAAAAATAAAAATCCATATTGCCCCGTTATCTGGCATTGGTTAAGCTTCTGCTTGTATAAGTTTTTTTGGCTAATTTTGCTCCTTTTTTTCTTAATGAAATGTTATTTATTTATAGCGAAACGCCAACTTTGAAGCCAGAGCCAAGCATTTGGGGAGCTGCTCCGATAGGGCTCTTGAAAAGGAGAATTATGTCCGTTTCAGATGTTTTCAGAAGTTATTGTTTAAAGGCAGCGAGCGCTACGACGTTGCTCCCGACGAGGGATCCCTCCCCGCGGCATTTCCATAGGCCATGGGCAGAGCAGATGTCTCCGGAGCTGGGAGAAGAAAGTGGTGACAAGTGTGTGCGGAGGAGGAAGGCGTCGGGAAGCGGATGAGATGAAAGAGGATTTTGGGCAGGATGCCTCAAAGGACCAACTTGCCTTTGTCCCCATCCAATCTAGCGATTGCCATGGCTAGGCCGAAAGCCTCAACACGGTGCTCTCCGTGCCTGCGACAGGAACACTGGAGATGCTCCAAGAAGATGTTTGTCTCCCAGACATTGGTCTGATGTCTTGGCCATCCTACCACAACGGTCAGCTCTTCTTCGCGGGCTTCCTCGGAGAGCTTTGAGGCCATCTGATCCCTTGAAGACACCAGGAGGCTCAGGTGAAGCATGAGGGAGGAGAGACATTATGCAGCTCTCTGGCTATTTCAGGCAGCTGATCTAACACAGGAGCCTTCTGAGCGCCTGTGAGAAGCTCTTCCCTAGGAACGGGTGGATTTTGGGCCGCGAGACGAGGGGATTACGGCACTGCTTGGTTCCTCCGTGGCTCCCGCTTTGGAGGCCGCATGACATCAGCCCGGCGATAAGACGGGAGAGCACAGAGAGCCTTTGATAGCGCGGGGGACGCTGGCCCGCCGCCCAAGATGATTACCAGGGGGACCTACCTTAATCTCCTTGCATTGGCCAAGCAATTCCTAGAGGGTGATATAACTTCCTCCAGAAAGAGAAGCTGAATGGAGGCCTCAGTGACAGCAGTGGTTGTTCGTGGGAGCAGAGAGGACCAGAGCATCTCCCCATCCCTACTAGTGAAGCCAGCAGGACAGACGGGACATTTTTAGCCCATGAAACAGCCCCAGAAAGCAGAGAGAGCAACTGCAACCCCAGGCAGAGCAACGGGCCGGGCTGCGAGGTTGCAGCTCCCTTTTTGGGCCACGCGTGCCAGGGCCTGTTGGAAGGGGCTGTTTGAAGTGCAAATCTCCTCTCCGGAGCCACTGGCGAGGCGTCCGCAACGCGCCGAGATCCGCAGCCGTCCCCCTGGCAATGTGCAAGCTATTAGCGCGCCCGGGAAAAGGGAGGCAAACGAAAATGTGGCTGCCAGTTTCCCCAGATGTGAGGCCAGTGTCATGGATAGGTTTTATTATTCTATAAATACCAGGGGCAGAAGGTTGTTATTAGCCGCCCGGTAATTAATACAACGTGCAATAGCCTCCGACGAGGGCACTTAATGTCCAATTAATAGCGCGAGCTCCCCAGGCGTTGCCCAAAGCTGCAGGAAACGTTGGCATCGTTGCAGAACGAGCTCAGAGCACAACCTCGTCGGGAAGCAGATGCCGCAGACATCAAAGCCCGTTTCTGCGCCCCGTGCGCGCCAAGAAGCCACTTTCATGCACCGTTAACGCGGCAGAAAGCCCCAGCACATCTGCACATTCAGGGCCACTGCCTCCTCGTGCACGAGACACCGCACAAGAAGTGAAAACGCTCTTGTGACTCTCACTGCTGCTGCCGAAAAAGCAGCAAAATCGTTTTAGTAATGGGCACTGCTGTTGCTTTTTCAGCAAGCCAGGAATATCTCAGGCTGGGTATTTGGAAGAGTGCTGCAAAAAAGAAGAAGAAAAAAGGAATTACGGGATTTCAGAGCCAGCCAATAAGTTATTTGAGAGCTGGACCTTTAGGATGCTGGTGCAAAGGTGGCTGAGTTAGTGCTAAGCTCTCGAGGAGATGGGTTAAACCAGGGCTAGGTCAAGAAGCTTATGAGTGGTATGCGAAGGGAAAGCGCTTCCCACAGCAGGTCAAAAGTGCTATCATGGAAAAACAGGGACGTATCTGGCCCTGATATGGAAATCCGTGAGCTTTAAGGACTGGAAAAGCCTAGTGCGGAGCGTGAGAAATTCATTACTTAGTGCATTGGCCTGCAGTAGCTGGGGACTGCACGTCCTAATGGCTGCAGCCTTGAAACTATCACGGTCGGAAGGGATGATTTCAGGAAAACCAGGTGTTCGTGGCAGCTTTTTATCTAATGCAGGGCAAAGAAGCGCACGGCCACGGTTGGTAGCAAGGTGACAAGGTGGGAGCTCGCGGAGGCTTTTATAGCTTGGGCTGCAAAATTGCCTTTTCTTGTATTTTCTGCAGCCAGCCCTTGTTCATCCGCTTACACCACGGGCCAAATTCGGATCAAATCCAGAGCCAATAGGTCCCTCAAGTGAGTGGCTTGCAGCTTAGCCTGGCTAGTTGCCCGTTTGAGTGCCCTCAGTCTTTTGATATCAGTCTTTTGGCCTGTCCCTTGGATAGGTTTTCCACATGCAAAGATCATCTCAGAAGGGTTTAATTGGGCTTCAGAGCAAGGAAAGAGAGCAGGGGGCTTCTAACGACTTGAAGAAATAGGGCTATAAAATCTAACCTAGGAGGCAGAGCAACCTGCCAAGCGCCCACGTGCACAGACCAGGACCAGCTCGCAGGTTGCATCCCCCCAGGAACAGATCCGGGCTCCAGCCTCTTGGTCCAAGGAGCAGGGCTAGAGTAAGCTGAAATGTGACTCGTT
Organism: Tinamus guttatus; assembly: GCF_000705375.1. The sequence continues at coordinate 32,355 of NW_010582452.1, read as the reverse complement.
GGAGTGATTTATTTTATTGCATGTGTGTAAAAGAGCCTTGGCGCTTGAAGAACAGGTCACCGCCAACTTCAGGCTAGCCAGGCTATACCCCGGTGTAAAATGAAATGGATGAACGAGAACATTTTTCCACAATAACAGCGCGAGAGATGCACACGATACTCCTCTCACATCCATCTCTAATTCCCTGACCTTTGAGCAGTCTGGCAGCCAGCCCCCGAGATGAGTAGAGGTGATAAAACCGCTTGCCAAGGCCTCTCTCCAGCTCCATCTGGACTCTCCGGCAGCAAGGCCCTGCGTTCTCCAGCAAGACTCAACTTTGTAGCTCTGAAGCTCTCCTAAAACACGTGCCAGAAGCAGCCTGGGGCATCAAGTGGTCACGGAAGAGCATGAAAACCCACGTGCACTGCGGTCTACATGGGTGCAAGGACAAGGTCCATGGCGTGGTGGCCATCCAGCACAGCTTCCTCCCTTGAACACGGTATTTGGGAGGCTGATGGAGCGTGTTTTGGGGCACTTTGCTCTGGGGGGGTTGCATTTCCCTCCCCTTTTTGCAGGGTCCAAACCGAGGGTGGCTCCCATGGGGAACATCCACGGCTCCAGCACAAGGAAGGGCTCTCCAAGGGGGCCGGCAGGCGTTGCAGAGCTGCAAGGTTGTCTCCTCCCCAGGTTTCTCCTGTCCTCCGAACACATGTGCAGTCACACGTCTCTGGAAAATATGTGAGTGGGTGAGTTTGGCCTCGGCTCGCTCCCAGATGGGACGTTGCACGGGCCGCATCACAAAACCATCAGCTGCCGCGCGATGGAGCTGCCAGCATCCCCATCCCTGTATCCCAGGCCCAGAACCGTCCAGATGATCGCTCACCTCCCCCCAAAAAGAAATCCTTTTTGCTCTCCTTTGCAAACAGGAAAAATGTTGGCAAAAGGGTTTGGAGCGGAGGGAAGGAGGAGCGAAGCTCTATCCTCCAAAAGGAGAACGCGAAGGAGACGTGTCCAGAGCTTGCCCTAAAGGGCAATATCCTCAGGGCTGAATCGTGGTGTCCCGAAAGGCCCAGCTGGCCGAGCTCGTGTCCCCGAGGCCACCAAACCCTGCCGGTCCTTGCTGGAAGGGAGCAGGTCCTCCTTGCCAGCAGCATCTTCCCCTTCAGCGATTGATTGCAAAATCCCTGCTGCAGAGACGGTTCTGGATCTGTGCACCACCTAACCCCTCTTTTAAGGGCTATTGCTTAATATTAAGCGCTCTGAAGAACGAGCCCCTTTGCATCTGTGACCGGGAAACGCTTCTCTAAGCCCCAAAAGTGACATCTGAATGGAGCAGGCAACAGCTGGGAAGCATTTCACCAGCCCCAAAGATTGTTCGAATGTAAAGAGCTATTTCCCTGCAAACAACCAAGCGTAATTCTTAGGGAAACCATCTGAGTCCTTGGCCAGGACTCAAAACACATTAGAGAATCAAAAGCATTTATTTTATCCAATTTTTTTCCTCCGGAGCTTTGTTCGATGCTCTCCAGAACAAGTAGGCTTAATAGACTTTGTTTTGTGACTGCAGACACTTCTCATAGCTTTGCTTTTTCATCACGTATGAACTTCGATATCCATCATCTGAAATCTGGTTAGTAACAGGGGCTAATTCACTATTGCTACATTTGCATTTTGTCCACTGGTTCTTAATTAACTTAGCATGTCATGGCTTATAAATCATTAAGTTCATTAGCTGCTGGTATTCCTCTTTGCCACCACAAAAATCTCAGAAGACCACGTGAGCCTTTAAAAGCCACAGGGGGACATGTGATGTGGCTTGTAAGGTGCCCAAATTTGCTAAAACGTGGCAGGCTAAAATGGGGCCAAAGTAGGAAACGCTAAAGTTTCGGATCAAACTAAGTTTGGATGGAATTCGGCCAAATCATCCGAAAAAAAAAAAAAATCCCATGTATTTCTGGACATTTTCTGAACTGATGATTGGATTTTTATTCTCCTCCGATCCTCCAAAATTGGGGGCACCCGGGTTTGAATGGGGGAATCCACACTGGTCCTAAGGACTCTCCATCCCCAAGAACATCCCTGGCTAACAGCTCTGCGGCATCAGTTATGGACGAGGCTAATTCCAGGTCCTAAAGCCTAATCTTCCCAAATCTCCCGCATTTCCTAAAAAGCAGAATTGCGATCATTTTGAAGGATAAAGCCATATCCGGTTGCTAACCGGGGCCTTCAGGTAACAGATGCTGGGATTAATGGATTTTTCCTGCCTAAACCTGGATTCGAGCAGTATCAGATGAGTCGGCTCCGCGTGTGATCCGCGTGCGGTGGGAATTTTCTTTCCTTGTGCAACAACATCGTTGGAGACATCAAACACCCTGTCGCTTCCTCAAGCAAGCAGACTCAATTTTACCTTTCATAAATCAAAAAAAAAAAATCCCAAACTTTGAATATTGAATTCACTAAAACTTTATACTTTGAGGCAGACTTGGGTTTGGGGGGGTTTGTTTCTCCTCTTGCAGAAAATTTTTCATAAACTGCCAACCAAAACACAAAACTTCTTTAAATGTCAAAACAGGATGTTTTTGACCATTTCACGAATTCTAAAAGCTTCTTTTTCTTTTTTTTTTCTTTTTCTTTTTTTCTTTTTTCTTCTTCTTCTTCTTTTTTTTTTTTTTAAACAGGAAGCTTGTTCAAAAGCCCTTTCCTGCGAACGGTTTCGGTTTTACAAAACTAGCATTTTCTGATAATTTTTTTATGTGCCGCCCAATAAAAAACCCCTCTTCCAGGCAGCTCTGCACTGAAGGTGGAGCTGGATCCGTAGGCCATGGCTGGCACCGAGGGTGGCCACCTATAGAAGATCCAAAGTAGGCTAAGGTGCCCATGGAAGAAGAGCTGGTTGGCTTGGAGGGATGGGAAGAAGGTTGGTCCGAGGGAGTGAATGACTATGAAGGTGGAGATGACACCTCTTGCAGCCCAGATGTCCTTCTCACCACCATCAGCATGAGGGCAGACAGCCAGAACGTCTACCCAGAGGAAGATGAACGTCCCTGGGGATGCAACCAACCCAATGCACCAACCCAAACTCTTCTGGCCATGGGGACCTCCATGAATTGTTGCCTTGGAGGTCTCTCCCCTCTGAGCCTGATGTGGCCACCATGAAGCCTTTGGCACCTAGCCCGGCCTGGCTGTCCCACACTGGGTGTAAAGCCCCACAGTGGTGCTGGTGCACCAGAACCTCTGCTTCTTGGCACGGACCATCTCCAAATGAAGCTACACATCCCTACCATGCACATCTCACTCATCTGCTTTCTTCACCCCGCTATCTTCCATCCGAAAGACCCCGCTCCAGCTGGGTGGGCAGCGGGAGGACCAGGGGCTGCAGACGGCAGAGCAATTCTGGTTCGACACCTCCTTTCTCAAAAGGCTCCGTTCTCAGAGAGGAACCGAAACAGCATTTGCAAGTCAAATCCTTTCGCTCTTTGCACACAGAGGGAAATGGTCGAGGGCAGGTGAAAGGGACTAAAAGAATAGCTGGGGGGTTTCCTGATAGACTAAAACACAGGACCTCTTGCACCGGGCAAGAAGACGGCCAGGGCTTCATTTCTTCCCAGTTCTTGCTTATTTTCCTGCTAACTGGTGGTGGCCTAAGAAGCCACCCCAACCTGCCACGTGCAGAAGCGTCTGCCTCACGGGGACGCTGAGGAAGGCTCTGTTTGTGTAGGATCTGTTACAGGCCTTTAACCTCCCGATGGAGACCTCTCAGCTGCATCCCACATGTGGGATTCATTAAGCGCGTGGCAGATGGGATCCCTTCCCAAAGAGCTCCCCTGCTTTCCTAGCCTGGGCCGCAGGAGCCTGCTGTTGGTGGAGGCAGGGATATTATTCCTTTATTTGCTTAGAAATGGGATCAACGAATCCTGGCCTGGTTTCAAACCAGCACCGCTTTGCCCTCTTCAAGAGGAAGAACATTTCCACCCTGGAAAACCCTGACCAAGGAGATGCCGATGCTGGATGAGGGACTGCTGGACACTTCATCTGCATGGACCTAAAATGTCCCCAGGAGATCCCAGTTATTCGGTGTCACCCCTTGTCCTGGGGATCACATTAAGCCAACCCGCAGCAGCACGATCTCCGCGCTAATAAGAAGTGGAAAGGTTAAATCACCGCTCAGGATCAAGCCTGGTTCATTGGGTGGTCTCAAAGTCATGGGTTTAATGCAATGTATGCACAACACTTCGCTCTCGTCTTCTAGATTTTCGCCAGGCTTTTGTGGTGACTTGCAAGAGAATTCCGTGTCAGAAAGAATGCAATGAAATATTCATTCCTTCTGCTAAGGAAATTCAGGAAAAGGCGGGAAGAAGCAACCAAATGTGAGATCAAGATGGGAAGATGCATCCTGCTCTTTACATTTCCATCTCTGTAGCCCAGAGTAGGAGAAAGGGGCGTAGAGGAGCTTATATCATGCTAGACACCACATCCGAAATAAAGTCTTAAATAGTAAAAGCGGGATTGATGGGACAGATGAGAAATCCCTTCTTAACCTAAGGAATCTGTCTTCATGGGCCGTGCGTGCCCTGCAAGGCAGATGCAGGCAACAGCCCTAAACTTCAGCCTGGCCCTCACGTGTCCTGGTGACATCTCAGACCCTTCTTAGGACCCTTCTTCCCATCCTAGCCTTGTCTAAGCACGTTGGACGGGCAGATTAATGCCCGAGCTCTTCCCATCAAAACCTTCCCCAGGAGTGCGGAGCGCTAATAAAATTGCTCCCCATATGGGATCCTCAGCCTCCTTTTTCCTTGTCTTTCATCTAATTTGATTAACTCCGCTCATTTCCTGTTCTCCCTGTGATCTCGCTTATGAGATGGGCAATCGCAGGTTTTATTGCCGCCTGATTAGCATCAGTAAATGACAGCGGGGAGGTTTGCGAGCCCGACCTCGGCCCCACGCGGCGGCTCCGGCGGCCGCCGCCGCGTCCCCTGGGTGCCCCACACAGTCCTGCTCCCGTCTCCTGAGCCCGAGATGTCACGGGCAGCTTTGGGGCCACCCGGCTCCCCATTTGGTGCCCCAAAATAGCAATGCCCATGAGCTGGTCAGCCGGTGTGTTGGATGGACCCCGGCTTTCCCTCCTGATGTTCTGTTTTCCTCAGGGGTCACCCACACTGGTTTTGCCCTGCCCCACGCAGAGGGTCTCCACCAAGATGCCCCAGGTAGGGATGGAGCACCCTGGGCACCTTTATCTGCTGTTCAAACAGCTCTGAGCTTCAGAAAATAAATACACGGGGAGAACTGGGCTTTTTTGCAGCTTGCTCCATGGCAGCCTTCCTAAAACATCCCGCTCTTTACTACAATATTTAACACTTCCCACTTTGCCTTTCATCCTCCAGTGCTCCACAAACCGGGGACCACCGCTGGAGCCAGGGCCAGCTCCGCTCCCGGGGCCGAATCCTGGGAGATCCGTGCGCGGTGCCGGACACCCGTACGAGCAAGCGCAATCCCGGCGGTGCAGGGATGCACTTGGAGCTCCGAGCTGGATCCCACGGGCAGCGAAGGCTCCTTCCCTGCTCCCATCCCCTCTCCCACTCGCAGCCTAAGCAAGGGATGAAGCGGCCCCAAGGAAGGGGCTCCGCTCGCCGCCCAAGGGCAGACGTCTGGCCAAGGCGGAGCGGGGGCCGGAGCTGATAACAGCCCCGGAAACCCATCAGAGACACCCGGCGCGGGCCCTCTGCGTCTCGTCAAAATTACCTGCCAGGGGAGGCTCCGCTCCAGCCCTGCACCTTGTCAGCTTTTACGGTAATGGGAAGCAGCTGCCGGCGGGAGCGAAGGGGCCGGCGGGATGAGGGGATGGGAGCCGTTCATGATTCCTCGCGCGGCGCTCGGCGGCTTTGGAGGAGGTGATCCGTGCCCAAGCCTCGCTCCATGACTCAAATCACAGCTCTGCACAAACCGGGATGAACTGGGGCAACCAGGCCCATCGTGAGGACCAGGAACTAATCGGGGTCAGCCTGTGCTCCTGTCTCATCCATCCATCTTCTTCCTTCCCATCCATGGCCATGGTGGCCGGTCCTTCCCTGCCCTCTCTCCACCCGCATCCAAGCCCTAGGCCACCTGCAGCACCTCAGAAAATTCCTACGGTGCCCAAAACTCCAGCTCTCCATCCATCCGGGATATCAGCGCCGCTTCTCCTTGGGAAGGACATCCCTATGGAGGGGGCATGCGTGCACCCAAGGCAGTTTTCTGGGAAGAGCGGGATGGCTTTGAAGCTGGAGCTGTAATTGGGTTAGCCACGCTCATTTTCGGTAACAGGTTGCCGCTAATGAGTTTTAATTAAAACCATGTTCACGGTGTCAGCAAGTTGAAATAAGGGGCAGCTCTTAATACGAGTGGTAATTCCCCCCGCCGCAGCGGCTGGGAAGACAGAGGGTAGGATGGGCCGGCTCCTGGCATTCAGGTTTCTAGGAAAACCAGCAAAACGTGGAGTGTGCGGAGGGGAAGGAAACAGTGGCACCGTTCCAGCCCCTCCAGGAACGGAAGAAGGATCACGTCGCTGGCCGCAGCTGTGCGGAAAAGGGGAATGGGACACGAGGACCTCATACCCCCCGAGGACACGGCCCCAGCGGTGGCTTATCAAGGGACGAGGGCTCGAGCACCTGCACAGCAAGGCAGGCGGATAGAGCTCCTTCCCTCCACATTCCCAGCTGAGCCTTCCCACTTCTGTCAACGTAGACACTTTGGCTCTGTTCGCCAAAGTTTTGTCCAGGCTAATTTTAGAAACCGCTCTCCACCCGTCCCACCAGAAGGTTCCTCCGGTGCTTGATCTCGCTCGGGTTGAGGAGGAGGAGGAAGAGTTTTCCCAGCGTGGAGTCTAATGCACTGCTTTTTTTTTTTTTCCCAACAAAATGCAAGTTTTAGGCCCTTTGAACCTCTGGAACAGATTTTCCCCTTGCTCTTTCCCAATCCTGGCGCGGCTCTGAGATTTCACAGCTCGTTTCAGCCGAGCTTTGAGTACATCTTGAGTGTTTTAGAGACAGCTCTTTTAGACTTCCTCCAGTTTCTAACGCACAAACGTAGCTGCAGGCATCGGGACGTGCCCGTCCGTGGTGGTAGGGATGGCCACGGCGCGCTCCCTTGCCACCCTATTGGGTCTGCGTTGGTCTAGAGCCTCCATCCTCTTCTCGTTCTTGGGTTTTCTTAGCCCAAAAGCCGCTCGCTCAAGGAGGCCTCTGCACACGGGAGTCCTCACGACCCCGGCTGCCCATTCTGTCGAGGTTATCTGTCGCGACGATGAAGATGAACAGCTCCTAATGAGGCCCTTTGGCCTGGGGTTGACGTGTTGGCCGCGCGCGCCGCTAATTTGGCGGACATGGAGCGGCGATGACCTTGGCTGGGCTCTGGAGAGGGGTGTCAGCCGACCCCCCGGCATCAGCAGCAGGTGAAAGATACTGCTCAATGTCAGGGGAAGATCAAGTTGAAAGCAGGGCAAGCTTGACACGACCGCTTCCTTCTTCGGGAGCTGCATAAATCCACCAGGACAGAGGTCCAGGTATCTTCCGGGCATGGAGAAGGCCCTCAGTCTCCTTCCTTTGCTGATAGTTGCATGTTTTCCTCTTAGGCTCACAGCTTTTATACAAATGAAGTATTTTATTCCCTCAAAACGGTCTGGAAAAATCCAGAAATTACATTTTGTGGAAAACGCAGAGTGAACTCAAGGGAGAGCTTCAGTCCATGCCATTTTCCTAGGCATCCCCCAGTCCACGAAGAGCTTCGCGCTTCCTCGATGAAACATTTCCATATTTTTGCTGCAAATCCACCTTTCTAGGCCAAACTACCTGCTGCTCTTGGCTTTTTGTCTCCCTCTTGTGACGGGTTCGGACGGGCTCCGATGACTGGAAGAAGGTTGGACACTACTAAATCCCAGGCCCTTTTCCACATGGAGTTCAGCTGCTTTTGCTTCCCAGCCCCAATATATCGGAGACTCATCCGTCTTCCTCCGCTCCGAGGCCAAGCCCAAGGCCGGGATTAGCCGCAGCAATCCACAAAAGATCCCAGACGGGGCTGGGAGATTTGTGGCTTTTCCCTCACGCTGAACTCCGGGATGCAGCGGGCAACATTTGTTTCTTATTTCTGATTAATCGCAAGCGACGGGGCTGGGGGTTCGGGCCACACGACCGGAATACCGGGCATGACAAGAGGACAAATCTCCCAGCCTGTCCAAAGGAGGAGCCCGCGGGAGGTTTCGCTTCTTTGCTTTTTCCTTTTTAATTCCGCTCCCTTTTTGCTCGCCCGGGTTTAGGGCTCTCGGCTCCCATAGCCACTAGATGGTGCCAAGAGAAAGAGCGAGCGTGCGGAGCGGGGGACCAAGGGGTGCCTGGGCCACCCAAACCCGCTCCGAGCATCTTCCGAGCATCTTCCGAGCATCCTCCGGGCCCCGCGTCCCCCCGGCCGGTCCCACCTCCGCGGGCATCGCGTTTGCAGCCCGTCACGGTCGCCTCGGGCCTGTTATTGCTGGCGTCGCGTTACACGTCGCCGACCCCGCGCCGGGTCCCGCAGGGGCCATCGGCAGGGGGGGGCTGGGAAGCCGGACCCGGGGCTGCTCCAATCCCCCCTGTCACACGCGCGGTGCCCTCGGGTCACCAAGGTCCCCTGCTCTGCGTGGGGACAGCTCCGAGGAGGCCACGTCAGCGCGGGGACAACACGCGGTCGCACAGCTGCAAAACTGCCAAGTTGCAGAACTGCAGCCCAAGGCGCTGCCGTTGCAAACCCCGATTTTTCTGCAGCTTAAAAGTCTGTTTAAAAAAACCCTTGGGGCTGTGGGTAGACGTCTTGGCGCACCGGGGCTTTTTCCTCCTCTTATCTCTTACGTTTCACCTCTCTGCAAAGGGGAGGCTGCAGATGCAGCAGCGATAGGGTGCCCGTCGCCTTTCGTGCGTTGCCATGCACGTAAAATTAAAAGCATATATATATACACATATATAAAAAAGAGCTGGGGCGCCCAGTGCCATGACTCAGACGTAGGTGAGATATCGGTTTCAAGCGCATGTGAAAACAGCTCCATGGCTCATTTGTGTTCACAGGGCGGCCTCGGGGCAGCCGTTTGCAAAATGAGGTTGCTCCAGGCTTTGCTTTCTACATTTCTTTTCCTTTTGCAAGCCCTGCACCATGATACACAAAAAAAAAAAAAAAACAACTAAATAAAGTTCTGGCCCCAAAATCACTCCCCTAAGGGGCAAAGTGGCAGCACTATCTATAGCAGCACGGTAAGGATAGGGCTGTTTTCCATGAAAAGCTGGGCAGGATATGACACACCGGGTGACTAGTGGGGATGATTTCATTATATACAGCTTATTGCATAAAAAATAAACAAAAAACAAACAGCAACGTAAGGAGGGGGCTTTTTAAGTTGCCTCTCTCCATTCTCGCCCTTGCTCAGAGCCTGGAAAAGCTGCTATTTTTTTCCCTGGAAGATGGAATAAAGCCTGGCACGCTGCAGAAACGTGGTTTGGGGCTTTGGGGGAAAGGAAAGGTGAACAAAAGCAGCTATTTTCAACCCAAATCTGGCACAATGCAAACTGCTGGAGGGCCCCAAACCTGTCTGGAGTGACACCCATTCCCTCCCGTGTGCCCGTTCCATAACTGCTCCCTTAAAAATGCCAGTGCCCCTTGTCTATCCCTCCATCCTTCTGCTTTGTCCATCCATCCTTCCTCAGGGAAAAGTCTGAGGCTTTAGTCGGAGGATCAGACACAAAGTGGCCTGAAATCCCACCAGAAAGACTGCATTTTCGGGCAACATTTTCAAAAACCTGCCTCCCATCCCACCCTCCTCCTTCCACCATGGAGGACAACTCATTGCTTGGGTTCCTCACCGATGGAGGAAGCACCCAGGCCAAAGCCCTCCAGCTTTGGGGACACTTTTGTGTGTGTGGGGTGGGTCTTGATGCTCTTGATTGGGTTGGGCAGAAGGTCCAATCTGCTTTGTCCATCCATCCTTCCTCAGGGAAAATTCTGAGGCTTTAGTCGGAGGATCAGACACAAAGTGGCCTGAAATCCCACCAGAAAGACTGCATTTTCGGGCAACATTTTCAAAAACCTGCCTCCCATCCCACCCTCCTCCTTCCACCATGGAGGACAACTCATTGCTTGGGTTCCTCACCGATGGAGGAAGCACCCAGGCCAAAGTCCCCCGGCTTTGGGGACACTTTTGTGTGTGAGGGGGTCTTGATGCTCTTGGATGGGTTGGGCAGAAGGTCCAACTTCATGACACGAGGCTGCCAAAGCAGAGCGTGAGCCCTGGTGCATCTCCTCATCTGAAGGGCCTGGTACCAGGGTCAATATTACCATGATCCCAAGAGCACGTCACCCTATAGGAAAATGTCCAAGCGTTGACGTGGCCTTGGAGAAGTCCCTGTGGTCATGTGGATGCCCTGCTACTCCCCAGAGTCATCCCGGTTAGTGCCGCAGCCTCTTGGGAAGACCAGGACATCTGCATCCAGGAGGACCCTCGAAGGGGAAGATGCCTCCAAGCCTCCTCACTGAGCACCTCCTCTTGCCTCACTGCTCTTGGTGAGTCCCCACGAGGTCCCCGCCGCTCCGGCGTCTCGGGACCCCGCGCAGGAAGAGGCCGCTCCGTGGGCACGCGGCGCTCGCTTCCTTTGACGTCCTCGGAGCCATAGGAGCTCCGAGCGCCTCCCCGGGTATTTATACCGCGCCGCTTTCCGGCGCGGCATTGTGCGCCGGGCGGGCGCAGCGCGCGCTCCGCTTCCTGCCCGCCGCCGGCCCCGGGATGAGCCGGCGCTCGCCGGAGCGCTTCCCGGCCTTCCTGTTTACGGCGCTCGGGAGGAGCCCGCCCGGCCGCTCCTCGGAGGCCCTTGGCATCCCCCCCTTCTCCAAGCAGGAACGTGGGGGAGAAGACGCCCTCATCCCTAGGGAGGCCCTTTTTGGGTTGGGAAACCCAACGCTCGGCGCCGGGGGTTGAGTTTTCCCCCGTTTTTCCCCCCGCTGGTGGGAAAAGCTCCCACCTGGAGGCCGGGACGTGCGAGGCCGCTGTCACCGGCCCCGTCACCGTTATCGCGTGGCCGCAGGCCAGGCCCAGGGCTCGCCAGATGTTTCCTACGCGGAGCGCGCGCGGAACGGAGGAGAAACAGGCTGCACCAAGCAGGAAAAGCAAATATATACACATATATATGTGCATTTATGTCTATGTGCATGCATATATCTCCTTGCTTGGTGTCACGGCTTGCGTTGGCCTTGGAGGGACCTCCTGCGCGCGGCTTGCAGCGCGTCGCGTCCTTAAAAGCGTATAAATGTATTAACATGGGGCTGCTAAGCTAATTAAAGCTGGTTACCCTTCCACATAATGCAATATTCATCATGTCAAAGGCATCGGATCACCCGGGCAGGATCCCGAAAAAGGCATTCGCAGCGGCCTGTCCTGGGAAAAATGGGATTAGGCAGCGGGACGGCAAGGTGTGTTGGAGCAGTCTGATTTGGGATGTATTTAATGGAGCAAAGCAAAGGAAAACGTTTCGGATGAGCTTTGGCATCTTTCATTTCTTCTTCTCCCATCTCGCCTTATTTTTTAATGGACTTAATAAAAATAAGGGAACGCATTAGCCGAGCCCGGCGCATGTGTTTCGAATAACTCGATTTAATTAGCGTCTGCCGAACTGTCTTATTAAAACTAAATTAAATCCTCCTTTGAGATGCTCGGTGGATGGCGAGGCGGGAAGGAGCCGGGATTTCTCCGGACCCCGCGCGCGCATCCGGAGCCGGGAGAGGCTGGAGCGAGGCAGGAGCCGGCAGGGAATCGTCTCGCTTTAAGAGGGACGCGGGATGCAGCCGGCGGCCGCTCCGCGATTCCGATGACGGCGATTTTCCAGCCGCGTGGTCGGCGCTGCTGACGTTAGCGGAGTTGGATTACCTGGAAACGCGGCCCAAAATGTGTTTCAAGGGAAAGAAACGCAGGGAAAACTCGCAGCCTTCCGTCTGCAGCCTCTCCAGGGGGGATCTGGGGGGGGATTCATGCTGCATCCCTCACGCGATGGGAAACCGGGAGAGGGGACCGCGAAAAGGGACCTCGCAAAGCGCAGGGAGAGCCGGAGCACGGAAAATGTGTCTCATCCGGCTTCATCCGGGCGGGAATTTCGAGGGAAAGGAGGAGAAAGAGAAAAGCTTTCCCGCTGCTGCTCTGGGACACCGTGTCGCAAGAGATCCTTCCACGCGGGCCTGTCACCGCCCTGCAGGACTCATCTCTCCGTCACCGGATCCTGCCTTATTCCCGATCCCAGAAAAAAGGGCTCAGCCCTCGGGCGGGACGAGGCTCCGGGGAGGGCGGCTCGGGGCCGGCAGCAGTTTTGGAGGCCTGAGGTTTCTGCCGCTGCCGTTTCTATTTTTACTCCCTTCATGTTTTTCCAATTTCGAAATGCTGCTGCGAAAGAAAAAAAATAACAGAAAAAAAAAATAATAATAATAAAAAAAAGCCCTGCCTGGAATTTCTTTCATGCCCCGTTCCCAGCCCGTGTTTCCCAACGCGGCGGCTCGCGTTGACTCAGCGGGGCCGGGAGCCAGCTCTGGTTCCCATTATCCGTGCTGGATGCCAGGGAACGCGCTCCGGGCTCGCGGCACGCGGGGAATCGGGGCGCTCGGTGGCCGCCGCGGGGGCCTGGGAGCCGACCCCGCGCCAGGGATTCCCATGCGGCTCCTTGGGGCTCGGAAGCCGGATCCCACTTTTCCGCAGCGGGGAACCGCCCAAATCCCGGGGTTTTGACGGAAAGCAGGCGTTTCTCCCAGAAAAAGCCCTGGTCTGCCAGCCGCGCTGCCTCCGAGCGGAGGCGGCTTTCCCAGGAATGCAAATCCCGCCTTTTCCAGGCTTTCATTCACTAATTCCAACGCCCCCGGCGCTGGCGGAGCCTCGAGGACCCCCCGGCCGCCGCGGGGGTCGGATGCATCCCGGTTCTCCGAGCGTGCCGGGCGGGAAGCCGCCTCCTCCGTCCCG
>NW_010582452.1:942-14657 GCF_000705375.1 Tinamus guttatus | reverse complement strand
TCGTTAACGGCATCGGGACCGAGCGGGGACAAGAAACCCCCCAAAAAAGTGGCCAAAGGGCAAGACCTGGGCCGAGGTGACGGCTCGAGAGCTCAAACCCGCAGGCAAAAGAGCTTCCTCTTTGCAGCAGGAGCCCAATATCCACGCGCTGCGCCGCTTCGCTCCGGGTTACATAAATCGGATTATTCTTCTGGCACCCGAACAGCACGGAGTCATCGCTCTGGCACGGGAGCAACCCCATTCCCTACGTGCCAGAAAGCTCCCGGCCATCGCCTGAACTCCGGCAGGCTCCTGCTTCCCGACCTTGACTCTTTCGCTCCGTGTTTACCGAGATAAAGGGGACCCAGGTATGAAAATTATTTGGCCGCGGTCCAGGACGTGTCGCTGCAGGAACGGGCCGCGTCACCGGGCGCAGCCACCGACAGCCCCTGCCTCGTCCCTCCTTCCAAAGGCACCTCCTGGATGGGGAATGCAGCAGGCTGAGGCTCTACAGCGCTTCCTCCGTCCGCAGGAGGGTTGCCCATGGAGGAGTATATTGGGTCTCCTAATCCGCCCGGAGAGCCGCGGGGAGGCTTCCCAGGACACGTACGTGCAAGCCCCGACCTGCCGACGGGGGCCAGTCGTGGCCAAGAGCAATTTGTCAAGCGGGTTCGGAAACGCCTCCGAGCGGCACCGCGCTCCGAAGGGCGCCGGGAGAGCCCGGCATCGCTCCGAGCCTTCCCGGCTGCACAAAACCAGCCCTGGCCAAGGGCTTCGCAGCAGACGCAGCGGCCAAGGAGGAGATTTCAAAACCCACCCTGTTTATCCGGAGTCTTGCGGTGCTTCCAGGTGCCTCCGGCGCGCGCGGTGCCCGGAGCGCTGGTTTCGCAGCCCTGTTTGGGCTGGATTGCAAAACGCGGCGCTCCGCTCCGCTCCGGCTCCCGCTCGGAGAAGCCCCGGAGCCAAAAGCTCCGTGACGAGCAACTCGCCAAGGCGGCCGCACCCGGAACGCCGCTCGGCTCCGGGAAGGCTCCGCACGCGTCTCAACGGAGCGGAGAAAATTGCGGGAATGTTTAGACTAAGAAGCCCTTGGGGAACCACTCCGGGGAATTCGGGTCCTCCACGGAGCCATGGGACACTGGGAAGTTCCTGGCCCATCCATGGGCATTCCGGGCCCATCCGTGGGCCCAGCCCTTCCGCTCGTCTCCGGCCGAGGCTGGAATTCCCCAGCGTGCCGACCCGCTCCGCCTCCGCTCTTGGTGCCAGCGCAAGTGCCACCAAGTGCCACCGAAGCCGTCCCCCGAGCTGCCGCCTTTGCTCCCTTCAAACCACAACTGCCACCAGCGTTTTCTTTACAACCAATTCCCATCTCACGGGGAATCGGGCGAATTCCCATTTCATCGGGAAAACACTCCCTTCCCGGTGTCCTTAGCCATGTCCAAAGCTACGTGCTGGCTCTTTCCTCCCGTCTCACCGATCCCAGCGGATCCAGAGCAGCCCCCGGGGAAAGGCGCATCCCGGAGCGTGCCGGGATCCATGGGAGCCCAGACAGAGCCTCCGGCTCGGAGCAATGACCAGCCTTGTTCTGCACGAGGGGACAAGGGGACGCAGGGCACAGGCCACCCTTTATACGGCCCCGCTCCCGAGCGAGGCGTCCCGGGGCTTCCCGCTCCGGCTCCGGCTGCTAAGAATAGAGGGGCTTCACAAAGGGGACCTTGTCCCGCTCGGGGACACTGAAGAGGGTCCTTGAGCGGGGCCCGCCGGGCAGCGTCAGCCTGCAGGAATGTCCCGGCGTCACGGGCAAAAAATGCCTGGGAAGGCGGGAACGTTGTCCGAGCGGGTCCTCCATGTCCCACCCGGGAGCCTTGCCGGCTCCGTGTCCCTCCGGTGCCACCGGTGCCACCCGGCCGCGCCACCGGCCCCGCTCTCGAGCCCCCGCCCCTGCCAACGGCCTCCGTTTGAGAGCAGAAAAACAGCGGCAACAAAAAAAGTACAAAAAAGGGAAAAAAGAGAGACAAAAAGCCACCCCCGCCCGCGAGCGGCACACCTATTCTTCTCGCTCTGCGGTCTGTGGTTGCAACCAAACAAAACACCCGGCCATGGCAACAGCTCCAAAACAGCTCCAAAACGCTCACGGTGTCCCCGCGCCGTCCCCGCCGGGACCGCGAGGGGCTCGGGAGAGCGGGATGGAGGAAAAGGGGCACGAAGGCCACGGCGGGAGGCGGAATCGCGAGCGACCCCTCGCTCGGTTTGGGGAGAGGCGCCGGCGTCCGGAGCGACCCCGCTCCGGCGATGGGAACCGAAGCCCCCCCGCTCCGGAGCGGCTCCGTTCCCCCTTCGAGGCAGATAAGAAAACCGGCCCCAACCTCCGCGCGAGCAGCCATGGCAACCCGTTAAATTAGGTCAAGATGCGGGGGCAGATAAGGGCGCTCGCGGCGGCGGCCCGCGCGCCGGGGCGCGGAGCACATCAAACGCGCGCGGCGCTTCCGCCGAAATGCACCTTCCCGCCGAGGCGCCGATAGCATCGGAGCACGGGGCAAAACAGGCCCCGAGGGCGGCCGGAGCATCCCGGCCTCGCTCCGCGGGGCCTCCGGAGGAGCCGGGAGCTGCCAACGCAGCCTGGGTTCCTCCGCTGCGCCAAGCGAACGGCCCCGCGCTGCTGGCCCCGACGGGGACGTCCCCGTGTCCCCCTTGGCAGCAGCACGAGGCCACGGGGCGGGTGGCACCTCCGTCTGCAAAAGGCCTCCGCTCCGAGGCCTTTGCTGCTTCCGCACCGAGCAAGCGTCACCAACGAGGCGCTGGGTGCACAAAACGCTCCTGGCAGGCCCCAGCAAAGGTGCGAGCGGGGGAAAAGGGGAAGAAAACGGACAGCTCGCGCTCGCGGGGCTCCTCTTCCATGGAATTTCCATCGGCAGAGCCAAGGGGTGTCTCGGGATGCGGGAGCCGCCCGGGAACGGCAGCGCGCTCCTGTTTTGCACAGCCCCGCGGAGCAGGCTGGGCCGAGCTGCCTTTCTAACGCGAGCTGCAGCACCAAACCACTTCCTTTTTGACACATAGCTCCTAAAATTATCTCCCTCCCCTCTGCAGCTCCCCCCGGCAAGCAAAAAAAAATGTAAAAAAAAAACTCAAGTTATCAGCCCCACGAGCCGCGCGGTGCGTGGGAGGAGATTTCAGGGACAGGCACACCTCAGGATCTGCTCTCAACCTTTTGATGATCTTTATCTGCGCAAACTATTTCCACCGCCGGGTTCCTGCGGGCCTTGGTAGCAGGGCAGGAGGGATCAGCGCTCACAAGAGAAAGGGGAAGCGGCAGGAGGCTGCCCTGCAGCTTTTCTTGGTTGGTGCAGAGGGACAGGCACTCGCTCGAAGCTCCTTTGCATCCCGTTTCTCTCCACGGCACAGGAGATGGCCACCTGGCTTGAGGCAAGGGTGGCCAGCAAGTTGCATCAAAGTAGCGGAGCGACGAGCCTAAAATCCTGGTTCCCTAAGATCCTAGATTGCTCATGGGCTAGTTCTGGAGTGCCCAGGCTGGAAGGAGATGCAGTCCTCATGGGCAGCATGCTGGTAGGTGACCTCTGGGGACAATCCCAAGGGCTCTCCAGTGCTCAGTGTTGGGCTGACAAGAGGCTGGAGGTTGCAAGGAGCCAAGAAGACCTTGGTCAAACCAAGAAGACCTTGGGCAAACCAAGAAGACCTTGGGCAAGTCAAGAAGACCTTGAGCAAGCCAAGAAGACCTTGAGCAAACCAAGAAGACCTCACTCAAACAAAGAAGATGTTGGGCAAGCCAAGAAGACACTGAACAAGCCAAGACCTTGGGCAAGCCAAGAAGACCTTGAGCAAACCAAGAAAACCTTGCTCAAACCAAGAAGATGTTGGGCAAGCCAAGAAGACGTTGAACAAGCCAAGAAGACCTTGGGAAGCCAAGTTCACAGTGGCTCTACAGGAGGGGAGGTGACACAGGTGCTGTCCCCACCGCGCCGCCGGTGTCACCTACCTGTGTAGCCAGCCAGGGCAGCAGCAGGGATGACAGGCTTGTCCTTGTTCATGTCGGCCCGGTCGCGAACATAGTCCTTGAAGGTGCCCTTGGGCTTGTGGTTGGGCAAGGCGGCGGGGTAGTCCTCGGAGTCGAAGCTGTCGTAGGAGGGCACGCGCTGGAGGCTCTGGAAGGACGACTGGCTGCTCCAGGACTGCGTGAGGCGGTCGCAGCTGTCGTAGCTCTCGATGCTCTCGAAGGAGTCCTGGCCGCCCAGTTTACCTGGCGAGGAGGAAGGGGGCACGTGAGATGACGCCACCTCTCATGGTTGGGCTCCATCATCTCCAAGGTCTTTTCCAAGCATAACGGTCCTGTGATTCTGTTCTACGAACAGCACCCAAAGCAGGGCCATCCCGGCCCCAGAGGTGTCCCCACCGGCCACCCAAGCAAGATGCCTGAAGCCACATGGGAATGTCCTCTGCTTTGAGCAATACTCCAGTTGAGCCCAGCTCAGGCGCCCCAGGGTCCCTCATTTGGCCTCCAGCACCTGCTGCAGAAAGACACGGTCTCCCCAAAGCTGTATCTGTCATTCCCACATAAGCGCTGCTCCGGGATAGTCAAGGCAATGGGACATCCATGTTTCCTACAAAACTCCGCGGTAGCCTTTCCTTGCCACATGCCATAACCAGCATAAGCGCTGCTCCGGGATAGTCAAGGCCACGGGACACCCAGTGTCTTGACTTTCCATGTTTCCTACAAAACTCCGCGGCAGCCTTTCCTTGCCACATTCCATAACCAGTTTCCAGGCCCGAAATTCCCAAGCAGCAGCAAACTGCACGGAGGAGCAGGGCCAGAGGCCGGGGGCTCCGTTATGTTTCCAGCTCTGGCAAGGTGAGCACAGCTGGCTCGTATCAAGGCTACTCCCTGGGGTGTTTTTAGCAAAGAGCAGGATACAGCAGGACGGATTCTCAGCAGCCCCACGGTGATTTACACCCGCTCGGGGCAGCCCCATAGACCCGCTGCTAAAAAAGGATCCCTCGAACGAGCTGCAGTTGCTCCCTCTGATCTCCCTCGCGCCGCCGATTGCTCAACCCCTCTCCTGACGAGCGGGAGAGCGGGATGGGATCATCCGAGTTCACCGATTTCCCAAAGCGGGCTAAAAACAGCTGCTGGGATTGCGCAAGGGCTCCCGGAGAAGTTTCCATTGGCAGCGGCGCCCGGAGCGCGGCACGCGGAGCAGCGCTGGCGCGTGCCCCCACATCCCTGCTGGGCTCAGCATGAAGAGCACTTGCCACCAAATGGCTTAGCCTCCGTGGGTGCCGAGCTCTGGGAATTCCCACTCCGGGAATCTTCCTCCTGCATCCTAGGAAGGTGCCGGCTCTCCCTCCGGAAAGGGCAAGTTCAAATTTCAATGCCCTTAAAATCATTGCACGAGACTTAGTCCCACCTAAACCGGACCTGGCTGGGAGCCCTTGGACATCAGCCCTTGCCCCTCCTGAGCCCAAACCCAAAGCCTTGGGCAGCTGCATTTTCCAAGATTTGCTCTATTTTCCAAGAGGTGCCTTGGCTGATAAGGCAGAGGGGGGAAAAGGCACCCAAGGAGCCTCCGAATTAACTCCTAGCCCAAAGACAGGCAGAATGGGACCGCTAGGAGAGCCTTCCCCTGGCCTTCCTCCCTCTGAAGTGTTTGACTTTGCGGCTGATTAATCTTTTAATGCAGTCACTTGATGTGGAAGGTACAAAAGCGTATGTAAATACAACTGTGCTGGACTCTGGTTTATATTAAGGCTTCTTTCTACCACTCTGGGAGGATTTATGCCACCCCGAGGCCCTTCTACACTGCTCAAATGAGTGTTCGTGTAAGCAAGACCGTAGCCGGCTGCATTTCTCAAATCCCACCCGGGGTTAAAGTGTTTGCTAACACTCGTGGCCCTGGGTCCCCAGTGCAAGCTTAAAGTCTCTCACTTCTCTCCCCTCGAGCCTTTTTAGGCTTGCCAGAGAGAACAGGCTCGAGGTACGATTGCAAAAGCAGACCTGAATCGTTGCGTTTCAAGGGGAGTTATTACGAAATCACCTACATGAAAGAGAAGGTCAAGAAAAGGGAAAGGCACAAATGAAAGACAGCCAGGAGGGAGAGCCCGGAAAAAGGAGCTCACCTAAAATTACAGCACAGCTGTCTCTTCCCTGGGTCCCGGGTTCCCTATCTGGAAGCTGGAGATCATGATGCCCCCGTGGAAGCAGCTTGGAGCGCTCCGGATTAAACTTCCCCTTTGAATAGACACCAGATCCTCAGCCCCATTTCAAGCAGTCTCATTACAATGGAGCGGGGCACCTGGGCCCCACGTGTCCAGAATTTAATAATATTAATTGAAGAGGCATTTGGGCTCAGATCCCCCAAAGCGGGTAGGTGTTCAGCTGCCATCAAGTCACACAGGAGCTTTGCACCTATCACTCTTTGGAGCTTGTAGCACAAGAATTCAGGGGTCATTCGGCTCTGTCACCGGCCCAACACGACATCTGCACCTCCTAATAAAGCCTATGGCCCGGGTTCACTGGAAAACATTATCAGTTCAAGCAAAGAGCCATCAAAATCCATGGAGATAATGGATACAGACTTCAGATCCTCATGCTCAAAAGCTTTCAGAGCCTGGGACAGTAATTCCTGATGAGAACTTGTGAAGGATTTGTGGGCTTTTGCCTGGTCTCCTAGGAAAATGAGATTTATACAAGCACACAGCGGTCTGTCCTCCCTAGTAACTTCTAAGCCTATTTCAACTTCACTCGAGTTCGACATCAAAGTCGAGAGCCAGAAATGTTGTATTTTTGCAGATGTTGTAAAAACAGGCAGCTGAGCAGAGCAGTGAAATACCCTCTTAATGTTTTCCCCCGAGGAAAATAAGGCCAGGGAGGGCTCCAAGCCATCAAGGAATCTATCTGGGAGGTTCAACCCCAGGAAACATAAACATTGGGAAATCGGCTTCCTTAATGCCACGGCCCGGCTCCCCGTTGGGCAAAGGGGAGGGAAAAGCAGCACTCGGAGACACGGAGATGGGCAGAGGCAGCAAGATTCCGAGGAAGGAGGTCGGATTTACCTCGGCTGGCGCGGCCCATGCACATGTTATCCGGCGTCACCACTTCTTGCTTGATGGTGAAGTAGTCCGTCTGCAGCGCGTCCGTCTGCACGGGCTCCCGCAGGATGACCGAGGGGTAGTCGTTCTCGTACTTGAGGGACAGCAGCTCCTCGGAGCTGATGGGATGCAGCGTCTGGTAGGACTCGGTGATGAAGCTGGGCTCGGAGAACTCGGAGGGGGGCACGCACTGCGCGTGCTCGATGCCGTAACCTGCCGGCACAGCGGGAACGTCGTCAGCGCGGCGCCCCGGAACTCGGGAGCTCATCCCCCTCGAGCCTCCCACAGCACACGGAGGTCTCGGGGCTGCTTTTCCTACGAAGGGCACCGCTTTTTTTGCCCCGAAACCCCAGGACTTACTAATGAAGTAGTCGGAAGTATAGCGGGATTCTGGATAGGCTGCGCTCACTCCGTTGGCCGGGTACGGCTTCACCTCTTCTGCAAAGGGAAAAGGAAGCAAATGTCACGCAGGAACATGGCCCCAGCAAGGCTTTCAGAACACACATAGCCCCGAGCTCCCTAAAATCCCCCTCTCCAGCTGAAACTGGGACTTTTCAAGGCGCAGAAATGGGGTGAGCGCCTAATGCACGTGGGTTCCACCGAGGCTTCTAGTCTCAGGCACGGCAAAGAAGTAAAAGAGGGGTGAAACAAGCAGAAAAACCCAAACAAACGGGCAAAACAAGAGAAAAAAGCCCTCGGCCCCTTTCTCAATCAGAGGCTCCAGGTGGTTTTGAAATATCCATTGCATAATTTCCTTGCTGCCTTTCATTTTTGCCGCCTCTCGTCCTCCTGACGATTGTTTGCCAAGGTCGCGGCACAGATGAGCTCACGCGAAGCTCAGGAGTTGTTTCCCCCTGAAAAAGGGGGGAAAAAAGCCCCTATTTTCAGGCCTTTTGCCTTACACCTGGCCAAGGCAGAGGACGGGGTGTCCCGGAACGCTTTGCTGCCCGGCGCCGCATGCCCGATGCTGCACGCATGCATGGCCAGCACCTACAGCTGCAGCCTCTCCATGGGCATGATTCACTAAGGAGGGGCGTGCAGCACATCCAGGAGTGGATTTTCCGCTTTTTCCGCTGTTTTTTTCCCCCCTCACCTGGGCCTGAATTTACCTTCCCAAGCAGCAGCCCCCGGGCTGGCTCCTGGAACAGTTTTTCCATCAGCACCTTCTCCCCATGGGCTGCAGCTGCTGCACGGGAGGGTTTATTTGCTTTGCAGCGGGTAGCAAAAAAATAATAATTAAGCAAAAAAAAAAAAAAAAAGAAACCCACAGGCAACGCCGGGTCGTGTTTATTTCTGCTGAGGCTCCAGAGAAGCCAAGCAAAGATAACGCACGTTCGCTCGCAAGGAGCCTAATTTTGGCCCTCTCTCCTGGGGATTGCGGGGTGGAAAATCTGCTCTGACAAAAGGAGGGTTTGTGCAAGCAGGGACCTAAGGAGAAGGGCTGCGCTCTGCTCCCCACGGCCCCTGCCAAGTGACCACGGAGAAGGAGGGCGGCTTTCGGGGCCGCTTCCAGGCAAGCGGGGTGGTTATTTTGGGAGGAAATTTGGGATAAAGAAATAATAATAATGCCCGAGCGTACCCAAACGCGTGCAGGGAAAAGTCTGCAGTTTTTCAAGCCGGAGAAGCCTGTGGGATGTGAGTCACTCGCTCGGGAAGAGCAGGTTAGCAGGGGACACTGAGGTCACGGCCTGTCCCCACGCGGCCTGGCGGGGTCCCAGTTACAGGTAAAGCCAAGACTTAGGCAAGAAGTGGCCAAAATCCCCAGGAAAACGGGAGGCGGAATGGAGATTTCTGATTTCCCAGGGCTCTGTCCACAGCGGGGAGACCAAGAAGTTCTGCTGCTTTCCTTATTTCTTGCTGCTGATACGAGCACTCAACCCAAACAACGCCGAGAGGAGAGGAGCGGAGCAGAGAGCAGCAAAACAGCCCGGCACGGAGCCTGGCGAGAGCCCTGTTTACCTTCTGCAAACCACAGGTACCAGTAAAATTAGTACTCGGTAATTAACATCCCTCCGTCAATGGGTTCCTGGAAGGCCTGGCTTTGCCCCCCCTGCTCCTTCCTGCCACCGAGGGAGGCCGGTGACAGGCGCGCGCGGCCACCGCAGCCACGCGAGGGACGTTCCCGGAAAGCAAAACAGCCCTGCACAAAACGCAGCTAGAAAGAGAGGCCGGATTTGCAAAAACGGAGGCCGAGCAGGGCCCGGCGGGGGTGGCAGCCCCTTCCCTGAATGTTCTTGCACCTTTGGAGGCGGGAACCACGGAGAAGCCGGGTGGGATTTGGTTGATGCCGTCGTGCTGGAGGAAGCTGTAAAATTCACAGCGGGAGCTGAGGGGATTGGCAAAGAATGCTTTGGAAAATCCCGCCGTGGGTTTCCAGGCAGGCCAGGGCCCGGCATAACCACCCTTCCTCTTCCAACGAGCGCCAGGATTTGCCTTGCCCACCCGGGATAGCCATTGGAGTCCAGCTGGAAGGACGCCGTCGGCATCCGTCCCCACAGAGCCAACCAACCTCTTTGGACAGGCCCAAAAGCCACCGGAGCGACCCACGCATGAGTCCTCACCTTTCTGCAGGATCTCCAGGTGTTCCCAGAGGATGTCTCCCACAAAGTCGGGCGCCAGCTCCAGGAAGCACTCCTTGCCCAGGGCGCAGAGGGCCGCTCCGTTCATGCAGAACTTCTGGAAATCCACCCCTTTGAGGCTGAACTCGTTCACGGCCCACATCACCCAGTCGCGCACGTGCGTCTCCGTCCACTGCTGCGGATCTGCGCCACGAGAGCCGTTAGCGAGCGGGAAAACGCGGCGCCGAGGGAGCGCACGGGGCAGGTGGCTCCGAGCGTTACCTTTGGGGATCCCCAGGCGCTGCTGCTCCTTGGCGAAGCCGCTGAAGGTGGCCTTCAACGCCTGGGACATCATCTCCTTGCTGCTGGGCGTCAGCAGGGGCACGTCCGCGCACTCCATGTCTGCGAGAAGCGGGAGAGAAACGGGACCATGAGCTCAAAAGACACGTCCTCAAGCGCAGAGTGGGATCCCCCTCCTATTAACTTGGAAACTCGGGAGTAGATTTGCTTAAACACAAGGGAAATAACCATATTCCTGGGAGAAGCCCGTGCTGAGGGGCCACATGGGGTCTCCACAAGCCAACCATGGGCATGTTGACATGTTGGGGTATGGTGACAGTCATCCCAAAGAGCACCATGGACTTTGGGTCGTCCGTGACCCCGTCGTCTCCCAACTTCCCACCAAAGCAAGGGGAGAAGCATCATTTTAATGGAATCCCAGCAGCCCTGGAAAAGAAAAGGGGAAGTTCACGGCAGGACGAGGCCCGGCGAAGAAGGAGCGGCCAAAAAGCAGAAACCCATCCAAGGCGGGAGGCAAAACAAAGAGCTGGAAAATCCCACGTTGGGCCGGCGTTACATAACGCGGAGCGCCGCGATGGGGAGTGAGTCACCGGCCGGCGCTCGGCCGGCCCCGCGGGAGAGCCCGGGCCTTGGAGCTGGGCCTGCTCTCCGTCCCGCTCCCTTTCTTTCCCTTTCTTTTTCCCCTCGTGCAGTTGGAAGGGGGTGGATGCGGGCGACCCGCGCGTTTCGCAAGGCCGCCTTCCAAACGAAAACCCCCCTCCGCCGCAGCGAAGGTTTGGCTCTTCTCCGTGGATTTTTAAGCATTCCTGAAAAAAAAAAAGAAAACAACGCGGCTTTCGTGGAGAAGGCAGAGGCCTTCCCAAACCCGCCGTTCCAATGGGAACGCTACGTCGCCCGTGGGAATCCGTGGGAGCCACCAAGACGTTGGCCAACGCCGCGTTGAGTTTCGCAGCCAACGGCCAACCCATCCGCGGAGCAGGGAAAGCGGGAATGGGCACGGAGAAAGGAGCAGGCACCCCGGGTATCCCGGATAACGCCAGGAGAAAGCGGCTCCGTGCCCCTTTCCCTTCATCCTCACGTTACACTTTAACGCCGCGGTCGCGGGGACCACCCAGGGATCCCGGCTGCTCCGGCGGCAGCTCCGGGAAGGGGAGGCAGAGAGGGGCGAAACGCCGACGTTCCCACCCCGGCGCCGCACCGGAGCGCCGGCGAAAACCTCGGCGCAGGGACGAGCCCGGGAGGCCCCGCGGCCCACGCACGCAGACACGTTTGCAAGGCGCTAAAGGAGGGTGGGCTCTATTTTTGCTGGTTAATGAAACCCCAAAGCGAAGCGAGCCGCTCGCTCGAGACACCCTGAGCGCTCGCGGGCGCCTAATTTTAGCCGGCTGCTAAAATCGCGGCGTAAAATTAACAGCGTTGCCAAAGCTGCACGGGGGGGTTGCTTCGCGACACTCCTGCAAACCTCCTCTCCGCGGCTCCAAACCCGGAGCGCGAGGAAACTCGGAGCATCTCCAAAGGCTCCCGGGTTCAGGCACCGAGGAGCTTTTTCTCACGGAACGAGGAGGCCGCCGAGGCCCTTCCCACGCTCCGGAGCCGCCGGCACCTCGGAGGCTCCGCGGGCACCCCCGGGCAGCCCGGTGCCCCGCGCCGCAGCGGGGCCCGATAAGCCCGGCTGAGCCCCGCTTATTTAGGCAGGATTAGGCAAAAAATTTGCGTGCACTTTTGAACTGTTTTCCCAAGCCTTGCCTCTCACTCCCACGCAGGAAGCCGGAGCGGAGCCGGCCTGTTCCAATTAGGGCCGCGAGGGCAGCGCTGCTCGGGGGGGAGGAGGGGGCCGGGAAGAGCGGGATGCGCGTCGGGAACGCGGCGCCGGAGCAGAGCCGGCCGCGGCGCAGGTAGCGAGGGGGATTCGCCAGCGCTCGCCTCAAATAAACGCATCTCTGCCCTTCTTGGAGGAGAAAGAAAGGAAAAATCACCCTTTTTTTTCCCCCTTCAAGCGGTGAAAAATAAATACTCGGAGATGAAAGCTGGGCTTCAAGAGAGGAAGCCGAAGGGCTGCAGCAAGCACAACAAAGCCGGCTTTCTTCCGGCGCTCGGCAGCTTTCTTATGGAGATGCGGCCCGGCGCGGGGGCAGCGCCGGAGAAAGGGCCCCCAGCGCCTTCCGCTGCCCGCGGAGAGCGGGATTTGGGAGCCGGGAGGCCCCTTGGCGCTTAGGGAGGCCCGGGAAGGCCGAGGAGCCGGGTGGGAGCCGGCTCCCTGGGGAGGAAGCGGGAACGCTGCCCGGAGCGGGATCCCGCTTCTCCTTCCGCCCTCGCGGCTCCGAGCGCCCCACGCCTGCACCCAGCAGCCTCCTGAAACTCCCCGGCGGAGGCCGCAGGACCAACCGGCCTCCCTTGAGGCCGAGGTAGCCACGGGATCAGGGCCTGAGCCCTTCCAAGGCTTCCAAGCACGGCCGGGATCCGGTGATCCAAGGAGGAGCCAATGGCTGTCCCTGGAAGAAGGTGCCTAGCAGAAGGAGGTCAACATGTCCTGCCGGAATCCCGAGCAGCTCCGCTGCCCCGTTCCCAAAGGAAAGGGCCGAGGGCTGCTCCGTCCGTCGCCACGACAGGAACATTCCTTAGGAGGCCTCTCCGCGGCTGTCGCAAGCCCTGGAATTCCCCCGGCTTTGCTTGATCTCCAGCCCGAGTCCTTCCCAAAGCCATCCCTCTGTGTCCTGGCACCCGCGCGGGCCCCGAGGCGCAAGCACGGCCACGTCACGGGCGGCCACGTGGGCACCACGTGGCAGGACGCCGCCTCAGGGCCCTCGAGCCAGGGTGATGTTCAACTCCCAGACACCTCCCTACGCAGCCAAGTGACTCAACCGCGCTCAGCAGCTCCTCCTGCCCGGGGGCACCCCTAGCTCCACCAGACCCAGGTGGACCTAGTAGGAGAACCCACCCCTAGGTCCATCAGACCTAGGTAGACCTAGTAGGAGAACCCACCCAGGTCCAACAAGACCTAGGTAGACGTAGTAGGAGAACCCACCCCTAGGTCCATCAGACCTAGGTAGACCTAGTAGGAGAACCCACCCCAGGTCCAACAGACCTAGGTATACCTAGTAGGAGAACCCACCCCAGGTCCAACAGACCTAGGTATACCTAGTAGGAGAACCCACCCCAGGTCCAACAGACCTAGGTAGATCTAGCTGGTGCACCCACCCCTAAGTCCAACAGGCCTATGTAGACCTAGCAAGTGAACCCACCCCTGGGTCCATCAGACCTAGATTGATCTAGTTGGTGGACCCATCCCCAGGTCCACCAGATTGAGGTGGACCCAGTAGATGGACTCACCCCTTGCTCCACCAGACCTACGTAGATCTAGTAGCCAGACCCATCCCCAGGTCCACCAGACCTATGTAGATCTAGTAGGTGTCCCCATCCCCAGGTCCATCAGACCTATGTAGACGTAGTGGGTGCACCCATCCCCAGGTCCATCATCCTGAGGTTGCCCCAGTAGATGGATTCACCCCTAGCTCCACCAGACCTACCAAGACCTAGTAGCTGGACCCATCTCCAGGCCCACCAGACCTAGGTAGACCTACTAGGTGCACCCATCCCCAAGCCCACCAGACATAGGTAGATCCAGTAGGTGCACCCATCCCTAGGTCTACCAGACCTGCATAGACCTAGTAGCTGCACCCATCCCCAGGCCCACCAGACCTACATAGACCTACTAGGTGCTCCCATCCCCAGGTCCACCAGACCTAGGCAGACCTAGTAGATGTCCCCATCCCCAGG
>NW_010582450.1:0-26201 GCF_000705375.1 Tinamus guttatus | reverse complement strand
TGGACTAGATGACCTCTAGAGGTCCCTTCCAACCTTAAGCATTCCATGATCCTATGATTCTATATTCTGACTATTTGGCCGTTTTGCTCTGGCACAACTAATGGTGAAAAGTACTCGCAGGAGTATTTTGAGTTGAGTATTTCTGACTTGAATATTTTCTCTTCACCTAGTTTTACCATCAAGGAAGGAAAATGTGGATCAGCACTCTAAATCATATGAGTGGTCTAAAAAGCTACCCAGTTTCCATCTGCACTTTGAAAAGTATGCATTAGTAGTGAAAACCTCCATTAAAATCTTTAGACAATGGGCCTGTGCTAAATGACAGGAACTGAGAATCTGATCCACAGAGTAACTATATTGTTTGCTCTTTGGGTAACCACATAAATCTTGTCACCAGGCAAACAATAGTTTTTCTGCCAGTTCACTCCACATTAAATGATTAATAATTCTTTGGTGGTCTCTCTGATTGATGTATAGATGTTCCCTATTTTTGTTTGTTATGCTTCTAACTCCTGCAAAATGTCAAAGGCAACTTCCACAATCTGACTTTATAGGCAGCAGGTGGAAATGAGTAACATTACTGCTTTCTGAAATAATAAGGCAATTCTTGGCTGCTCCCAGATTTGCTCGTTAGTTGTGGTCAAAAAACAAGCCTCAAACTAAGGCATCCCAGTTTAAAGTTTAAGCTGGCAGATCATCATGCCATTTTAGAAGTATTTCGGAGTTCAATTTATAGTTTTTGCTGTGCAGCTTCTTGGCTTCTGCTGCAAAAGACTGGTTTAAGAAGAGAGACATTTATTTTAGTATTAAAATTTTTTGCAGATGCTCTTTTGATTTTTTACTACTAATCCTGGCCTTAGGTTAGAATGTAAATTGGCAGTCTTTTCAAAAGTAAAGTTGTTTGGAAAAAATGCTGTGTTATCTCTTTTTTGATATTGTTGAGAATATACTTAAAAAGAAGACTCCTATCATTTGTTTATTGGTAAATGAGATGGATAGAATTCCAAAATAAATATTTGTTTTCAGTCTTTTATGTACCATAGTGTTTACAAATCCTAGTCTTAATTTGAATTGAGGTATTCATGTAAACTTATTTCCCTAAATAAACCCAGACATATTCAAAACTCAGAAGACATACAGGAACAGAAGGGTCTAGTTTAATGCAACATGGTCAGCCTAAAAATAATGCATAAGAAAGTAACTTCCTTTCTGGATAAGACTGACTGAGTTCGTGCATATTGCTGAATAAGGGGTCCAAGTCACCATTTCAAGTTGCAGTCTTCTCTTAAGCAATCATATTCTTTCAACTTCTAAAATTCTAATAAAATATTACCCAGAGTACTTTGGGTAATGAACTCACAACCCAGGACATTATTTTTCTCATGGCTCAAAAATGATATGATTATGGAATAAATGAGAAAAAAGGACAAGACCAAGTAATATTGAAAAACATGGAAACAAGTTATGCCACTCCAGTTAGCTCATCAAGACAAGTCCCAGGGGACTCTTTATAGATGCCCCACTCTTGGTAACAGTTCATTCTTTAAAGTAAAGACTGGCCAAGATTACTGTCTGTGTTTTGAAACGTTATCTGGAATGATTTTCAAGCATTTTTCTTATGACCACAATCTCTCTTGTTGCAACCAACTGCACCAAATGTTTCATCCCCTTTTCAGAAGACCTAATGATCTAATTCCAAGTTTTTGAAAGGAAATTTGTATTTTATATTATATGGTTGGCAATTCCTAATTATGCCAATGGTTTAACTACAAAAGTATCTCCCCGCAAAAATGTATTCCTCAGTTTGCCTTGACTGTGCTTTGCTGATAGATATGGATACAAAGAAAACTTAGATCATTCCCCTGCAAAGGGTTTTGTATGGTGATTGCAATTTGGGTGACTGATGATGCAAAACAGAAGTATCTTGCTTTGTTTCTAGTGGGTGGCATCAAAGACAACAGTTTGATGGCGTGTTATCTGCCTTCTATGTTTTAAGATTACTGCTGTTTTGTTTCATGGCATTTATGTTCAAAAAGCTCAGCAGAGCAAAATCAGATAAGGAGGTGCACAAATATTAATTTTGGATTTCTCATTAAAACCAAATACCATAATCCTAGAAAAGAGAAAATCCTTTCTCTTCCTCCTTGCACGTTTAGCTGGGCTCAACAATAAAATTATTATAAAGACATGGTATATTGTGAAAAATATTTTGAAAGCCGTTTTTCTGAGAGCTGTATGTTGCAATACAACTAACGCTGTCATCATGTTTGTCACAAGTCAACAATTTCTCAACTGATCACTGCATGTTTCTCAAGATAGATTTGAAGCAAAAAGAAGCAAATGTCCTTGGTCTAGTAGAACCTTCTTCATCCTGTCCAAGAATAGGGAAATTCTCAGTCCTTTTATTTGCACTGTAGGTCTCATACTAGACTGTAATTTATAATGTTCAGAAGTGAATAGAAGTCGTTATCAGTGACAACATTAAAATTATTCCTCTGCAGAAAACATTCTTTTTCATAAAGTTCTAGAAAATTCAGGGATAATAAATGATTTGCTCAGAATAACAGAGGACTTTAGAGAGCAAAAAAGATGAACCCCAAATTCTCTTTATTCTTACAGTCACTATCCAATTTTCCCTTGCTTATATTTAATCCATTCTTCAGCTGCATCCATGTTGCACCATATCTAATGCATCATTCTATCTTTTAAATTTGTAGCAGTCAGTCAAGCTATTTCAAAGTATTATCGAAAACTTCAAAGAGCCACTCTGAAGTTTTGTAAAGCATGAGAGAGCCATAAGCTGTACTCAGCCTATAGGAGCGTGAGTGACTCTGTGACCGTCTTTTTTTTTTCTTTATTTGTTTAAGCATTCCAGGGGTAATCACCCCTGGGAACTTTCATGTAAAGACAGGCTTCCACTTGGCTCTGGATCCAGTATGTGAAATAAAGGCAGCATGTTATTTTGAAATTGACACATTAATTGTATATTTTTTGTCACATTAAAAGAAATCTGCAAAAGCAGAATGCTAACTCTAAGGCAATGTAAGCAAGGAAGTATCTGAGGACTATCATCTATCATTTCTTGCTAGGGCTATCATCTAGCATTTTTTGCTTTCCTTCACCGTTTCAGCAAATGATTTCCAGCCCAGTCTACTACACGGGACCTTTATTCTCCATGCTTGCCTTGCCTGTTTTTTCCTCTCATTTACTGCAGCTCAGAGGCAAGCAGTTCTTGGGGAAACAAGAGCAAGTGGGTGGCCTGGCTCCTCATTTTTATAAAACTTTTATGAAAGACCAGAAATGCCTGCAAATGGAGGGAGGCACGACCACAGAGAGGATGTTGGAACAGACAGACAAGCTCTAGGACAAGACTGTCACAATCCTGCTGTCCCACCAAGCTTTACTGTTTCCCTCAGATGATTTCCCCCAAACAATTCTTGTTCTCTCAGATTAAAATTCTTTTGTTAGTTTTTCCCTAACCAGCAATTCTGACTCCTCATTACTTCTTGTGTGGACCTGTTCCCTCTGTATAGCCCCCTGGCATGATGAGCAATGCTCTGCAGAGCCTGTTTTGTTTTCTTTTCCTTTGTTTTAAATTTATTACTAGAGTTTACCATGGTTCACAGGAACAACTCCTACGTGGGTTACCTACCATGTCACTAATGTTGTTTACTCCTCTGTTCTATTAAGATCAGTGTTAAAAGCCTGATTATATTGCATCTATTTCTAACATAGGATAGCAGGATTCATCTTACATTTGTTTTCATTACAAGTATTGAAATTCAAGCCCAAAACAATTGAAATATTCTTAGTGAAAATTCTCCTGAAAACTTAAGATTCATAAATAAAATTTGTGATATAATCACAATACAAATTTATGGTTAGTAAAGGTTAGGTTTGATTCCTATCAAAGTTTAAGTGATTACTACTTCATTATGTACAGGCCAAATTAGGTCACGCATACTCCAAATTTCCACCTACCTACTACATTTTAATTCTAGAAGTTACAATTATGAAGCAATTATATATAATAGCCAAGGAGCTCAGTACACAAGTTTTGATTACAACTCATGGTTATTTTACCTCTTACTATTTCATTATTTTTTGTAGAACTTGGATTAGGCTGTTACATATTATCAGTATCACTTACAATTCCCATAGCTTGACATCTCATGATTCAGACCTTTGATACTTCTCTATATCCATAAAGTATTACTATTAACAATAAATTATTAGTGACTTCTTTAGTTCTCAAAAATCCAAAAATTCACGGCACTGAAATGCAGAACTGTATATGCTAATTTCATG
Source organism: Tinamus guttatus (assembly GCF_000705375.1). The sequence goes on along the minus strand of NW_010582450.1, from coordinate 21,893 downwards.
TGCATATTTTTCCATCTGCATTTCACCACTAGTTATGTTTGCACTATGCCTACTCTCAGAAAAAATATTCCAAACATTTTCTTTTTCAACAAGATTTTTAACCATTTTTAACCATACCATTTTAAATATTCTAAGTTTCCAAATGTATAGTTTTATAACTTCACATTCAAATAGTACAGCAAAAGAAATATTTGGCTCTTTCGTTACAACCTTACACATGCACTTGGATAGTTAGACTAGCCTAATTTACAGAGGATAATAAAGTCTCCAAGTCTTAATTGTTCGAGATTTATTATAAACAATAAGATTGAGTTCTGGAGAACTTCCTGTATTCAGAATGGTCATGGGGAAAGCTTTACTTTTTACTTCTCCATCTGTCCCCAGGATTCACAGGCAGACTGTAGTAAGTAGGATTGAGCACCCTAGTATAGTCTGGCTTCTGAAGATTAGCACATACAGTATGTCACCCCTCAAAAGAGGCACGTTTGCTCTGTAAATTTTTAGACATTTGGAACAAAGTGCAACTTGCCTGAGTGACTCCCTTTGCAGCTAGGAGCCAAGAAGGGAGGCCTTCATTGCACTCAGCCATTCCAATATGTTGCAGTGAGAAGGCAGAAGTGAGAAAGCAGAGAAGGCTTTAAGAAAAAAAGAAAAATCAGAAGACACCTTTTCCAACAACAGGAAGTTGCTGGAAAGCTGTTATATAGTAAGTGAGGCAAATCTGAAGGACTGAGGTTTGATGAGGGTTTAATATGTGAACAAAAGCAAAACTGAGGTTCCTGGAATGAAGGGCAAGAGTGAAGATGTAAGAATTTTACACAAAAGAGCATGAGCACAACAGAAGCTACTGAAGGAGCCTTAAAACAGCAGCAAAGCACTGACACCAGAAGAGGATTAAGAGCACAAAGGTAAGATTTAGGACAGGTAGCAATTAAAACCTATTGTTTTCAGATGCTTCTTTTCTTATAAATAGTATTTTTGATTCATTAGCAAACGGGTTTAAATGGAACAAAGCAAGCATCTACATACACAGCTACCTGTTCATGCGATTGTTCACTCTGTGAGCACAAATCTGAGCACTTGTTCACACACCACAGAATTGGATCCAAAGATTAAAATATCAGGGAAAAGTTACACAGATGCACTGACTTTACAAAACTAAGGAATTAGCAGTATCATGGTTTGTTGGGTTTTATTGGGAAAGCAGTAGCTGTTTAGGATTTTATTCACTTTTAATGATAAGATATTTGATATCAGAGTGGGTTGTTGGTGACTTCTTGCAGTATTTTGCTAAGCTTCACTACAGCAGATCAAGATCCTGTATGTAGTTGTCTGGGGCTGAAAAAGTAATACATGAGATTGAGAGGTCTTTTCAGGCTTTTTCTATTCCCAGTATGAAAAGTGCAAAGAGATCATGGTGGATAGCAAGGACAAATCTATGAAGCATAATAAAATGTGGGTGGAGATGAGAAATAGTGCAAGAAAATAAAGTATTATTACTTTAGGCCTTCCCAAAGATTTCTCAAGACTGAGGTATCTTACTAATCATTCTCACGAACAGGAAGACTTTAAAAATAAATATTCTCAACCCCCCGGACTTTTGCATGTAAGATCAAGAATTCATCTCTTTGTATTCAATAATAAGGCCTGTGTGAGCTTACACAGAAGCATAACTTGTTCCTTGTTACTGCTAATTTATTTGACTTAGTTTTATTAAACCATTACAAGGATGCTTTTTGGCAAACAGGGAAGCGATGAGCACTTGTCTGCCACTCTTCAGGTGACGTTTGCCTTTAGGGGTGTGTGTGTATGTGTAAACTGAAAATATGTAATTGAAATGCACATATAAGCCCCACTTCATACCATAAATTTTGTGTGTTTTCTGTAGATTGACAGTTTGTGGTGAAATGCAGAAAAGAAGCAAAAATACACATTTATAGATAGGTGACAGATTGTTTCTGTCTCATTTTCCTAGAAGCTTGACTTCTAGGAAAACCTGAAGTCAAGCTGGAAGTTATAAACAAAATGTATTGAAAAGGAAAAGTTGTCTTGATATGGTAAAAGACTTTATCTGTCGTTAAAGAAAACAGAATGCTTATTAAGACTGGGTGACATCTTACAGATGTTAGTGGAGCAGACAGAGTAACATAGTGTTCCTAAAATGAATATCCTCAGTAATGCTCATGCTTCTGTGTCATACTGTGTCATAATGAACCTTCATTGAGATAAATAGCATCTCGGTTCTTCCTAAACATCAGATATGATCAACTATTAATAGAGAGAGAAAAGACAGCCAGAGTTCAGTTCACTCCAACTGCTATCACTCCAATAAAAATATTCCTAATATGAGCCCTCTAACAAGAAAAGACTAGCTGTTTAATGTCAAAATGAGTATAGTTAGGTGCAGCTTATCTAAATTTTGATGTATGATCTTTTAAAATCTACAGAACAGGGAACATGAATTATTTTGTTAAATTCCACTTGAAATTTACACTTTGAATGAGTCCAGAAAGCGACTATCCCTATAAGCTTCCCCATGCTACTGTCAAGAAAATTATTGGAAGTTTAAAAATTCAGAAATGAAACATGTCATTTAAAAAAGGCAGAAAACTGAATAGTTGAGGAAAGTGTGCTTTCATCAAAGAAATCTATATCAGATGGGGGTGGGAAGGAAGATCTAAGCGAAGATATTGAAGCTGTAATTAACAAATGGATTTGTATTCCTTCGAGAGAGTGACAATTTAAAATAGCCTTTCTTAATGAAAATTTTACTTGAAAAACAGTGTGGTATCAATCCTCCTTGACATTTATAACAATGACAAAATATCCTCATGTAATATTGCTTAAATAGCATAACAAATGCTGTCATATTCCCCTTCTGTGTACTAACAGAAAAGTGCAATCCTTTGTTCTGTGCATGACTGCATTTGCACATTATAGAACTCTGAAATATTTGCAAAGGGAAGGTTAAATCAATACAGCTTTAAAATTTGCACTCCAGTCTTCTGGGATTATATCATCTTGATTTAATGAAGTAAAAGCAGAGAAAATGTTGACACACAGAAAAAAAATATTTCGTTTCCCCTTTATTGTACATACAGAGGGTATTAAAGTAGAATTTGCTGGTGATTCATGCAGTAATTAATTATTACACCTTTTATGCTTAAGTTATTGTTTGAATTGTCTCATTTGCAAAACACAGAAAAAAGGAAAGAAGAAATGACATACAATCAATAGAAAAGAAAAAAAATTGCTCAAATAGTGCTGATTATTAGTGGGTTTAACATGTAAACCATTCTTTGGGATACAAAAAAAAAAAAAAAAAGAAGAAATGCATTTAACTTACCAGAGTTTCATATAAACCCTGGAGGAAAAAATAAAAAAAAACAGGATGTATCTAGACAATGTAAAGTCTATAATTAAGGAAACATATATATATATGGTCTTATCTTGTTTCTTGGGTACTTATGCTCATAAATCAAATTAGCATAAATAACACACATATATTTCAGATCAGTTCCACAGCAGTTCCATTGCTATTCATTAAACTTCCACTTCATCCATGGAAGAATGACGAACTTTCTGCTTTAATCTTGAATGCAGCTGTAAAAGATATTCATACTACATCATTTGTTTGATAAATCCAGAGAATATTGCTTGTTTATGAGTTCTGCAAGAACTGGAGTGTGTTTTGTTTCGTTTTTTTTCCTAAATAAATTTTTTCCATCACTGAGAATTGTTTGAGACTGTTTGGAAATGTCTTTCACTGTCCACGGCTTTTCATTCACTAGCTTTCACCATACAGTTGGCTGTTCATTCTTTCCCACTCATTTTTTATGGAGTGTAATAAGAACAGCCATATTTCTCTTCCTTCATTATGTAAATAAACTTTAATAAACCAGAGAAAGGGAATCAAAAAGATTCAAGGTGATCTTGTACATGCTTACTAAGTATTATCATTCACAATGATTAATTTGGTACCTAGTATTAAAACTGGGAAGAAACCTCTCACATTTCTCTCAGGTCTTACTGACAGTTGAAATTGATAACAGATAAAATTCAGAAGCAGGTTTGAGTAACAGGTTTAATTTAATTCTCTCTGTGGGCATTGATAGCTTCCATCTGTAATATCCATCGTATGAGCATATCTTACTCCGAAGTTAGCAGATGGATTAGAGTGAAGTAGATTTTTAGGGAAACTGGGGTTGGGCCTTTCTATGGAGTGGGTACTTTCGGTCCTGGGCCTGGGGGGAGTGGAAGAGGCTCACAGGTGGAAAGAGGAAATGGGAGGCAAAAGAGCAGCATCATTTAAAAACTCTGTGTGGACATCAAGGTATCAGGTGCTCTCAACTGCTGTGACTCACACTATGGCCCAACAGCTCTTTACGGGTGTAGATGTTTCATGCTCTGTTCTCTCACTTAGAAATGACAGCCGAGCTGCTGGGGCTGGGAGCCCTCCCACCTGCCCTGTGAGCTGCTCTTCACACCCTCCTTCCATCTGTTCTCCAATGCAGCTGGTGCTTCGCAGCTCTCCCCTCCTGCCTGCCGCAATACCATCTACCAAAGCAAACCCCTCCATTTTCTCTCCTCAAAGTTCGAGATTTTCCCTCTTAGAAATTATCACCAGGTATCCAGGTAAGTGTCTGCAAAGAAAATAAAAGTTAGAGATGCCAGATAATACTACACATGCTGCTTTAATTTAGCCTCCTGCAAGTATGCACAATGGGTGTGTATTTAATTATATTATTTATTACTATCATATTACGCACATAAAAACTAGCTAGTCGTCAGTCATGAAAGTCAGAGTTTACAAAATACCACACAGGGTCTCTTCCAGCAATTGCAAAGACACAATCCAATGTGTAAAACAATTAAGTTCCATACTTCATCACTCTTTAGGTGATTTTTCTTCTGTCTGCAAAACACATCTTACAAACTTTAGAATTTGTGGGGTAAGAACACACATACTCTTCATTAGAAAACTTCGGTTTATTCCTGTCCATGATCTTATGCACTAATTTATGAGAGAGGGCCATGTAGGACAAAAGAAAAAAAAATGTTTATGAAGTCATAAAATTAAGAAATATATCATAATGAAAAAGAAGATCAGATTCAGCACAATCAACCTTAAATCAGGCATTTTCTCATTTTTAAGCATTTAATTTTTGTAATCTACTCTTAATTAACTTCATTTGTTGGTACAATAAGAAATTAGCCAAAGTATATGACAGGAAGTTTTTTTAAAAATTAGGAGCATTTGTAGTGTGGGAGCTCATGGAGCTTGTAATCTTCAATATTGTTTCAGAAAGAGATTAGTAAGCCATAATGAACTCACTCAAAACAAAGTTATTCTTTCTCATATCCTTTTTTGTTTTATACTATCTCACAAGAGAAGTAGCCAACTACATTTGTGAGCTATTTCTCAGCACCTAATAATAGCTGCATTTTATTTTTCAGTACCTGCAGTAAGGTTCTATTTCAAAGCAGCCAATGAAAACACAGAATGACAGAATCACAGAATGGTTGAGGTTGGAAGGGACCTCTAAAGATCCAACCTCCCTGCTCAAGCAGGGACACCTAGAGCATGTGCAATATGGAGAATGTGCTAGAAGATATGCAATTAAATAGTTCACTCCTAGCAGTCCTGTTTGACAGATTAAGTCAACAAATGTGAATATGATGAACTGTCTGTTATGGAATATCCACATAGTGAACAAAGATTTGGTACCATTAGCTGCTTTAAAAGAGAGGAGAAGAAATGTTATGAGCTCAAAGTATGATGATTTAGAAGAACTGCAGAGAAAACCTTGCCCAATGCAAGACAATGAAGCCTTAGCAGAGTCCCGAGAGACTGGGCACACACAGCATGGTCACATTCTGTCTTGTTGTGCAAAGGAAGATGATAAGGGCATGAGGATATCTATTGACCCAGAACTTCTGTGACATTCCTTTGCACGCCCAGATGGTATTAAAAAATGCTTGCAAAGATGTAGCAATGTAAATTCTCAATAATGCAGAAAATGTGGAAGAAAGCTCTAAGAATATTCCAAAGTTTTTTATATCTAACACAAGAGCCTTTATGATTTTCATACATGGGATCTCTGCAGGCAGTTTTCTCTCCAAATCTGCATCAGGTAGTGAAGACTAGGCCACAAAAAGTAAACCACTCAGAGAAGTGTGAAATATTATTAGGGACCGTGACATAACAATAGATCAATGTTTGTTAGCCTTAATTTAATTTGATCTTAAGATTTTTTTGATCTTTCAAAAATCTATTTCTATTTTGTGTTTGATTAGTTGTAATAGAACATTGTTTTGGAAGAAGATTGATCTAGTTTTTGAGGTAACCATTCTTTTGCTGACTGAATTGACTCTGTAGTCTGATTAAATATTTAGTATTCTCATATAAAAGAGTAGGATTCCATTTCTTATAAATTAGCACAAAAACTTTATAATATCCTTTCCATGTTCAGACTCTCTACGGAATTGTCTGGTTTAAGAATAAATATTGAAAGAATAAAAGCCATCTTGATATTTTAGTATGTACTATACATTAAAGTTTGAGCACTTTCTCAGCCTAAGGGTATTATCACTGAAGTGTCTGTAGTTACACCTTAAGAAGCAACCTAGCATCTTCTACCTGGGTGATTTCACCTGTTCTGCTTGATTCAACTTTACCTGAAGTACAGCAAGCTCATACGAAGGAGACGTGTGTTATTTTTCACCTTTGAAAATACTCCAAAAAGGAAAAGTGGAAGACAGTGAAACACAGAAAGTGCAAAAAGTGTATAGTCCTGGATGGTTTCACTTGTTCTACTTTTCTAGGACACCTATCCATTTCAAATTGAAATTCAATCTTTTCTATATTCTTATTCATGCTCCTTCTCTAATGACTCTATGAAAAAAATATTACAGAAGCTGAGCTCTTACTTAGCACTCTGTGGATGCTTTCGGTTGTCTATCCCTTTTCCCAGCCCAGAGAGACCAAGTGAGTTCCCCTGGGGAAACGTCATTCTCCTGTTCTGCTGTGCAAAAGGAAGCTGATACCAGCTGTGATGTTGACTTTACAGGTCGGAGCCACTGTCCATAGAAAACCAAGCCATTTCACAAAGGCCAACAGCAAAATTGCAACAAGTTTATAACAATATATACAACTTGTCAGCTGGAAACAAGAGTGCAGAAGCTCTGTTTTGCATGTCAGAAACTTTCCAGTTGGTCTCCAAACTGATTAAAATAATTCTGCCATATTTTTCTGTGACCTTCGCTGCAACATGCTGTGGCACCAAGCGTTGACAACACAGTTTTAGATAAGGAAATCTACAAAGTACTATTTAATTGTTAGTCATAATCACAACTGTGTTGTTTCATGCAATGTCAGTATATATGCAAAAACATTTGACAGAAGGGATACCCTTTTTTTCCATTTCTACTTTTGTCTATTATTTTAAATTTCTTATACTGTTACAAACACCAGGATGTCCAAGTACTGTGCAGAAAGGTTAGATTTAATTTTTTTAATTTCCCTCATTAAAAATTAATCCTAAGGAAGAAAGAGGAGGCTTTCATTGATGAATGATGAACAATAAGTGCCACAGGATGCTTTAGGAGGCAGATTTAATAAAACATAATATTCAGCAGAATAATACAAACAGACACCTGTGGTGCAATACATTGATGTGAAAAAAACAGATTGCTGCTATGGACAATCATATCCTGCTGCTACATAAACACTGGTACTGAGCTGAGCTATTTGTTTACAAGGCAACCAAGACTATACCTGTGAAAATGTTCCACTAACATGACTTTGTCTTTTATACTGGAAGACCTATGTTAACGCAAAATTGTATATGATTGATGCTATGTAATGTTGCACCATCGTGCAATTCCAATTGGTTTTCCCTTAACGTTATTTTATCATTGAATTATGGCTCTCTTAAATCTTGTGAGTTAAAGACAACAGAAGGGTTGGGATGCAGTTTTTGTGTGGGAAGGTGGTTTTTTTTCATGTTTAAGCTCCAAAATTCCAGATATATGGCTGACAGAAAATAAGTTGTATCTTATATGTATGCTCAGAGTTTACCAGTAAATGGTGATCAACAAACTGTCACTTAAAATGATATTTTTTTTAATTGATGTAAGAAACCAGGTCCTGACTGAACATCTCCTAAGCGTGACTTTGCATGCCAGTATGTATAATCAAAATTAATGTGGGTTTCTTCTTGACATATCGTTTATCAATAAATTCTATTTAACAATATTATGTAAAATCCCTTAAAATGGCCTACTAGAATCCTGCTCAGTAAAGAATGCCACAGCCAAAGGGCAGATTTGGGTGTGCAGCCTGCACTCCACCACTCCCCTGCAGGCAAAACACCTTAATGTGCTCCTCAGTAGCCTTATTATAGATCAGAACTACCAGCTACAATCAGGAATTTCCAAAATATAATGCTGAGAGGCATTTATCCAGAAAAATATATATATATATGAGTAGAGGAAGATGCAATTTCATGAGGACCACTGTGAGTAAAACGAGGGCTACCAGAATGCTCTGCAATCCTTACAAGAATGCTAGTAATACAGTACTGATGCTTGACTGAAATTTAAGGGCACACACTCCCATCATCTTCAGTGTAGCCAGAACTCTATCTGAAGTTTGAAGTAGATATACACTGCAAAATGTAAAACTGTTTAAAACTCCCTTAATCTTTTAGCTCTTCCTTACTTTTACCTGTTTGGTTTAGATTCTGTATCTACGCAGAATATCATATTTTTATAAACCCTACTTTCCCCTCATTTTTTTCTCCATTCCTTGAAATATGAATTAGAGTTAATAACTTCATCTGAACTTCCTATGGTCAGGCTCTGAAGTAACTTTTAATTAAATGAATAAATCAATAAGTAACATTGGCTCATTATACTTCACAAAACAATTAAAGCTATATTACTCATTCTTTCATAATGCCAGCTTGTCATTCAGAGAAGATAAAAGCAAAAGTCACAGAAACTCTCACTGTGCGCATTGCAGAACAATCAAAGGAGAATAATGCTAAGCATTTCTCAAAAGGCCCTGTAACTGACATGATGATTAGTTATGAAGGTTGAAGGATTTTTATTTGTTTTTCAGCTTAGGTTAATTTTTCTTTCTGTTCTTTTTATATTTTAATCTATTCAGTCCAGAAAAGATAAAAATAAAATAAAAATTCTTTACAACAGCAAAGGACTGCAAAAATATATTCAGAAAATAAAGATCCATTCACTTTCCCCTACAACTAAATAGAAAATATCTGCTATGTCTTCCCCCCGGAAAGGGTACTCTTGAACCAACAACCTTGTGCCTCTGCTATACCCTTACTATGGGTAAAAGTAATGAGAAAAAGGGCATGTACATAATGTGGAAGAAAGGCCAGGCCACATGGGAATAATATAGGAACATTGTCAGAGAATGCAGGGATGCAACAAGGAAGTCCAAGGCCAGTTTGGAATTAAAGTTAGCTAGAGATGTCAGGGGCAACAGGAAGGGCTTCTATAAATGCAGCAGCAGCAAGAGAAAGACTAGGGAAAACATGAGTCCTCTGCTGAATGGAGTGGGTGTCTTGGTGGCGGAGGATGCAGAGAATACAGTTACTAAATGCCTTCTTTGCTTCTGTCTTTACTGCTAGGACTAGTCGCCATGATCTACAGAGCCCGGAGACAAGAGGAGGAGCCTCTTGCAGAGCCAGAAGAAAGGAGGAGTTTCTGCTGGTCAAGGAGGATTGAGTTAGGGATTATTTAGGCAAACTGAACACCCATAAATCTGTGGGCCCAGATGGGATGCACCCAAGAGTGCTGAGGGAACTGGTGGGGTTATTGCTCAGCTGCTCTCTGTCATCTTCGAGAGGTCGTGGAAGGCAGGCTAGGTGCCGGAGGACTGAAAGAAAGCCAACTTCACTGCAGTCTTCAAAAAAGGCAAGAGGGAGGACCCAGGAAACTACAGGCTTGTCAGTCTCACCTCCATGCCTGGAAAGGTGATGGAGCAGCTCATCCTAGAGACCATCTCTAGGCATGCTAAGGAAAAGAAAATGATCAGGAGTAGTAGTAGGAGATCCTCCCCGTCTACTCAGCTCTGGTGAGACTGCACCTGGAGTTTATGTGCAGTTCTGGGCTGCTCAGTATAAGAAGGACGTTGAGCCTCTAGAGAGGGTGCAGCATAAAGCGACAAAGATGATTAAGGGACTGGAGCATCTGTCATATGAGGGAAGACTAAGGGAGCTGGGCCTGTTTAGTCTGGAGAAAAGAAGACTGAGAGGAGATTTGATCAACACATTCAAGTGCCTGAGAGGTGATTGCAGGGAGGATGGGGCCAGGCTCTTTTCCGTGGTGGCCGGTTACAGGACAAGGGATAATGGGTGTAAGCTGAAACATAGGAGACATCTCATCTTCCATATGAGAAAGATCTTTCCTGTGAGGGTGACAGAGCCCTGGAACAGGCTGTCCAGAAAGATTGTGGAGTCTGCTTCTCTGCAGATCTTCCAAGCCCGCCACATGCTCTAGGCGCCCCTGCTGGAGCTGGACGGTTGGACTAAATGATCTCTAGAGGTCCCTTCCAATCCCAACCATTCTGTGATTCTGTGATTTTACAGAGCAGTGCAGAAAATTAGACACAGGCATAGTTAAAACAGAGGATGTTTTCAGCCCCATTCCAGTGCTCTCCGAGTCGTTTTCCCTGAGACAGAGGGTCTGCTGCTATCATCAGTTCATGACATCAGTTCATTTTGCTTCTTTGTTCAGGATATGGAAGAGCAGCGAAAACTAAATATCTATTTAAAGTTAGGTAGTAATCTCTGGATGACCCTAAGAACAGTCAGTTAAGTAGCCAAGAGTCACCCTGATCAGGAACTGATATTTAAAGGAGATTGACAAAGAAAGGCCATAAATGACAGAAATCCTCTCTTTCTTCCCAGCAACAGCCTATTCCTTCTTCATTGTACTTATTACCTCAGAGTGTCTGGATGGGTCAGCTGGAAATTAATTTGTTAGGTGAACCAATGAGCTGTTATAACTTTGTATTGAGTGTAGCCACATACACGCATACACCATGACTGCTGAGTCAGACATAAATATCGACATGCACAGCATTAATTATTTCCTTTATATATGATACAATACGATATGAACGCAGTCAGTCAAAACAGACATCTACTGACCACTTCAAGACTATCTACAAGGAACCAGGTAACCCCAACTTTGTAATCTACATACCAATAACTCAGGTAAAGCTTAGCCTTCTTTCCCAGATTTTAAATTTTACAGTTTGAAACATCAAGTGTGTTTGCCAAAAAGTACAATCTTAATACAGTCTCCCTGTCTGAGAATGAGAGCAGTTACGCCTTTAAGAGAAAAGAATTCCTTTTTAACCAAAGCACTTGCTGATGTGAGTATCTTGTCCACAGGTTGTTTCTCAAGGTGATTTAAATCCCTACAGTGCGTACCAAGGGAAATGTCCCCAATACTTCCCATGGGCATATTTGCTGAGCCAGACAGTGCAAGTACTCATGCTATATCACTTTGGCACTATTAAAGAATTATGAAACCTCACGTGGTCTTGCAGAAATTAATCAATGCTTAACAGTCTGTGCTCTTCTGTTTATCAAGTCATTTGGAATATCTGCATGTAACCACTGGTTTTATGAAGAAAGAGTATACGCAGGTAATGAACCATGGCATTATGTTACAGCTGAGATAGTTTTAAAACTGATAATTAATATTTTGGAAGTCGGTTTTATGCACTCTGTGATGCATTGCAATGATATTTCTAATCATGCCTAAATACTGAGCAGTGACATTTGTATTTTGAGATAAACATACAAGCACCCAGTGAAAAGTGATTAAAAAGAAAATATTTTAATTAAAATATAAAAAAAAGGCTGGACTCTCTTCTGTTCAGCTTCATCCAAAATAGGCCTGTCTTAACATGGCAATATTTTAGAAATAAAGAGAATTGAATTGTTTATTTTTTTCAGACAAAATTAAAGCTTTTTATAAATCTGATTAGATTCATTTTTTACTACTTTTCTAGTCAATATCTCAAAATTTAATGTTGTAAATATTCCTGTCAAGATTTACATGAAGTCTACACAGAATATTCTCTCAGCTGTATTTGACTAGTTCTCCTTAATGTCAGTGACAAATGCAGGCCTACTGCGAGGCATATTTGTATATAATTAAGACATTGTGTTTAATTGAAGTGGTCTCCACTAACAGAGCTGGATTTGGGTAAAAAAGAGGTCGTTTACCTTTTTTTCGAGAAAAAAGATAACAAGCAGTATATTGGAGTTCCAAAAAGAATGGACTCCCTTCTAAACACTTATCATATGTTTTAGGTAGAATACTTGAACAATAGTTAAATTCCTCAGTAAAATGAAAAATGAAGAACTGTGGAGACTTCTATAATGCCAAAAACCTGTTTGTAGTAATTTATTCCTTTCAAGTTGTTTATTATTATTGTAAGTTATTTTTAAAAAGTCAAAGAAGGGATTTTTTAATTGAATTTTATCTGATTTTAATTGAATTTTATATGTAAGAAGTCACTTAAAGTATTCTCTAGATTTCATGGTTATGGAGTCATCTATGAGTTAAAAAGCAAGGAAATTATTAGATTATTGGTGATAGCTAGTGATAATTAATGATTACTTCTGCTATTCATTAAAATCAGTTGTATAAGCTCAACAATTTAATAGGCCTACTGAAAGAATCAAGAACACATTTAGTCATTATTTTCCCTAAAAAGAAAAATAAATGTATTTAAAAGATGCGACTTAAGCTGACCTGCTGCATGTATGTTTATTCAAAAAAATAAAAAAGAATAAAACCTTGAATACACAAAATAATTTCTATTGGAACGGGTGCCATTGTTATCCTACTGTTAAAGTTTAATTTATCAGACAGTTTTAAGTGTTAGAGAGAAAACATGCCAACCCTTCTTTTCAAGATGAGCAATTAGCTGAACTTCAGGAACTTTGAAATAGTTTTCATTAGAATATAGCAGTCTTTTATGCAGTTCTGAATAATGTAAATAATTCCCCTAAAATAAGAGAGAAAAAAAAAAAAACAAAAAGCCTCTGCTTACAGTATCAGGAATCATGAAACCACTATCTTAAACATCTTGAAGTCCATGCTTTCCATTGCAGCCTTTTCTCTGGGCCATGTTATCAGTGCTTCTATTGCTTCTTATTGCATTCTCTTTTCATTTTTCTTCCAGAAGTCCATTATACCAATAAGCTTGCTCTTGTGCTTAGTTGCTAGTGAAACCTCTCTGCATTGATCAATTAGGTTAACACTGCTATTTTCTATTTTGGTAGCATTATTTTATGAAATGCCTGAATGTACTTAAAATATGTATCCTTGAACTAGTGAAAAAACAATTTTTTTTCATTCTATTTTCCATTTTGCTGAGATCTTAGGAGTTTTTGTAATTGTTTTCTGTCTGACTTAGATTGGAACAAAGATATAATCTATACAAACAGAAATACTTGGGCAATTTCATCTCACCCAGATGTTTTGATTTATATTTTCCAGATCTTGCTCAAAGAAAATGAGGAATGGTGTGGTCTCCACTGACAATGACAAACGGGGAGACTGCTCAGCAGAAGTGGATAGCATCCCTCTCCTACCAGGTAGGGACACTTCTAACACATATAAGAGTCAGGTCAGGTTTAGTCCTGAACATCTATGGGCTCCAATATGGCAAATCCCCCCAGGAACTCACTGGTGAGTGTTGGAGTCTGACTGGCAGCTCTCCAGGTCCGCCTGAAGCTTCAGTTCCCTGGGGAAAGCCAAAGGACTAGTGACTGTAACTACCAGGATCCCATTGTGGCAGACCACCAAGAACCAAAAGACTTCTCACGGGCTTGATAAAACACACTTTGAAACAAACATGTCAGGCTCAATATGTCATCGTTTACAGACAAAACTCTTTGTCTTGAAGCTGAGCAATGAATTAACTCCCTTCAAATTTTATCCAGACCCAACAAAGCTAGAAGCAAACTTCAAATATTATTTCACACTGCCTAATCTCAGAGAGCAGCCTTGCTACAGAGATGAAGCCTTCATATCTAGATCCCCAGCAAGACCTTCATTATACATATAAGAAAATCTACTGAATTTTTCTGTTTGCACAATGGAATTTAATTGCCAGGATAATGTGACAAACTGTTCTCTTCTATTGCTATATGAATATGTGGAGGAATCCTGACTCTATTTTTGATTTTATTCTGTGCACCTCGTCATTTCTTGCAAGAGATTGGCAGACCACAGACCTTCCCATGCATAAATTCTGGCATTGCAAGATCCTCTTTTGCGGATAACAGAAAAAGGCATGTCTGTATCAGATGGTCAAAGATATACAAATGACTTTCCAGTTTTTTACTGGAATTTTACTTACTAAATGAAAAACTTACTAATTTTTTACTAATTTTTTACTCTAGAACTGTGAAATACAAAGTTCAACTAACCTCAAGTTTCTTTGGGATTAAAATCAGAGCCTTTAAATATTATTCAGCAACATTTCTAAGAACCTTCTTCCCTCCTGTTCCTGTAACATTGAGGACCTTTGAGGAGGTCCAATGGCCATCGCCTCTACAACAGTTGCCACAGAGAAGCATAGGTAAGGGCAGGCCACTGCCACCATCACTGTCTCTGTGTCCCACACAGATGCAGTCCTGCATCCAGAGCCACTCCTGACCTGTCCTGATCCACAGACAGGCAGGTAAGCACCACTAGGAGAGAACATGAGAGCATGCTTTTAAAGGGGGCTACTGTCCCTTGTCAGCCCGTGATAACATCGATACTGAATAAATGAGGCCTCTATGTCTACTGCAAGCCCTCCAGGGACTTATTCTGGACAAAATTTAGTCCAGTTCTCAGGGCTGAATATCCCCACAATGTGTATAGATTGAAGCTGGTTAAAAGATGGCTCATCAGTTTGGGCCATTCCATTCCCATTAAGAGCTGGAGTACATTTGCAGAGCATATAAAGCAGAGCTTTAGCTTTATTTTATCCAGAGGTTCCGCTTTCTGAGAAGAAATCTATGTTGTGTGGTAGTAGCTGAGGAACTGGCTTCAAAATTCCATTATTTGTCAGAAACAAACTACTAAAATTTATTCTGAAATTAGTATTTGTTTGAAAGTAAAATTTCAAATGAGATTTCTTTGCAGTTACATGGACTGAAATGAAACAATATGTGCACATGAAACCATTTGGCTTCATGCAGCTCTGCAGTTTCAGCTCTCAAGAAGCTCCAGGACATAAATATCAGACCCAAATAAATTTGGACTAAAAGCAAGCACACTGTGGGAGGTGGTTTTTATAATAACGATGGACAAATGAGGTTCAAATTGTCTCCAAAAAGAAAAATCTGAAGTTATCCAAACTTCTTGGTTTGAAAATTAGGCAGAAAGACTCACAATAACATTTTTCTGTGGGATTTTTAGTGCACTCTGGCTTTAGCTGGCTTTTAATTACTGAGAAAAAAATCTTTTCTCATGGAATTTATTATTTCTGCTTTGAGTCCTGGCATCAGACAGGAACCACAAAGCTCTGTGAAGTTTCAAGAGTTTATGAGTGATTTTAAAAGCTCATTATTTAAAACAAAAAAGAAGGGGGGAAAAAAAAGCAAAATCAGAAAAATAACCCTCTTCAAAAGTATTGGAAGTTTGTAGGTAAAGATTAGAACCACATAAACACTCCCTAAGTTTTAATACAAAATACTAACAATATTTTCAGCAATTACCTTCAGAGAAACTGGGTTTTATTTTCAAAACAATTTATTCCAAATGTGGAAAGGAGGTTACTGTTAAAAAAATGTGTTTTCCAAGAAGCAGCTACAGAAAATGTATCAGTACAGATGTCTTGTTCTTAGCTGAATTTTCACTTTAGCATCTGAGTTTGGTTTAATTTCTCAAGACATTATGAATCAATGTGGTACAGGCTGCATTTCTGCAAACAGAAGTAGTCTGTCATGGTGAAGGTGAACACAGTCAATTAAGAGACGTCCTGTAAAACAGAATTGCCAGATTCAGACTACTTTTCTTAAAACTTTTCATTCTCCTAAAATTTTCTTTCCCCATTTGCGCTTACTTGACTAACCACACACAGTAAAAAATTGAGCTCTGCGCACTGAAGTGGCTTTTTTCTCTTGGACGGTGCACTTTCTCCCAAACCGTCAATGAATCTTGTTTCATTACTTTTCTAACACCCATTTCTGAGATAGGTGGGCCTGTGCAAATATAAGAAAAAATAAACAAACAAACAAAAATACAAAATTAAGTAACAAAAATACTCTCACATATAAAACACTAATATAAAAACTAGGACAACCTTCAGGAAAGAGCTGTGTAAAAGCGGTTACATTAGTCTTGCTAGATACAAATAATACAAATAATAGATGTGAAATAGAAGGTAGGCCATGCTTCTCTTAAAGGATCTCTTGAGGTTTTATGCAATTACATGAAATGCTGTGGTGCAGATAAAGGCTCTTTTTTGGCACGTTGTGTCTTGGAATTCAGCCCTTAACCAATTTTTAAAAGATATTTTTAAACATAAAGCTCATTACAAAGGATGCATATCCCAACCAGATCCCTCCCAGATATTATGTAGGACAAAATGAATATTGCCATTCTTAAGAACTTTCCTGAGGCTTCATTTGAAAGACTTTTCGCATTTGATAGAGTGTGAAGACAGTAGGAGATGGCCCATATGTGAAGATCTCTACGCATGTGCCCTTTATTTTTACAAACAAACGAAATATGAGGGAACAGCAAAGTTATGCAGATATGTCATTAACCATATACCAGCTCAAGCTAAATACATATGAATATTGGCAATCTGAGAATAGCTTCTGAAAACCAGAACACAATGGGGGCCTAAAGCAATGCTCGAAGACTGTGGATAGAGATAACACTTGATTCCTAGGGGTTGTAAAGAAACATATAACTCCTGCCCTCAAGTTCTCAAAGGAGAACTAGACAAGACAAAGGATGAAAAAAACGAAAATGTATATTTTCTTCATATTACAGAAGATGATACTGCAGCAAGGACAAGTAGATATTGTTTGCAGTGTATTACTATGCAAGTCAAGCCACTGCAGAATGAGATACATTTTTCCTTCAGTGTGACATAATGTTTGGGGTTATTTTTTCTTTTTTTTTTTTTTTTCTATGTTTGTTTGATGATTTCCTCGCAGCTGCCAGACGACAATGCATTTCTATCTGAAGCAAAAAAAAAAGGTGGGAAGTAATTTCCTCGTGCTGTTTCTGCATTGCTTGTGAAGCTGAAGCTTCCTAGATGGAAATTCCACTGCATAAGTTGGGAAGCAAATACAACCTCATATATAATCATTTCATGCCTTAGTTCTGCTTGATTTTTCATGCTCTTTGAACCCTAATTTAAGTGTGAAGTTCAGTTAATTTGAATTTGGACTTTGTAAGAGCTTTTAAAAATGTGCTTGTGTTTTGATTTGTTATTTAATCATCTCTTCCAAGACTAATGAAGAAAATTAGGCCCATACTGAATGACCAGGTATAGCAAAAAGAGTTCCATCCACCTTGCTTTCATCCTTACTTCATTAAACTGCACTCTTAGCTTGCTTGAGCAGTTAGTATGACTCTTGTCTTAGTACTTTTCTTACATCTAGAGTTCCTCTGTAGCTCATAGGCTTGATTAAGCGATTTCAGTAAAATGCAGACTTCAGATATTTGCAGGCTATCTCTCTATATAATTGCAGAATATTATTGCAAAATCTCTACATATTAATGAATTTCTAATATTCACAAGTTGTCAGTCAAATAATATCATCTTAGGTATTTCTGCAGTGCAAGGGTAAATAAAAGTTGCATGTCCATCAGAAAAAAAAATGAAGTTCTCTCATCAGCTCTAATTGTCACTTTCTGTAGATGTCAAACTAACAGAGTAGCAGAATCTAATTTCCTTGTTTGATTCACCATGAAATTAAACTGAACTGACAATTTTTATTTTCACCTGGCAAATTCATCCAACACTATTTAAAACTAGCTAATCAAGTACAGTTATCTACTGCACACACTGATCTGTCCTACCACACCTCTGATTTGCAGTATCCCACATCCACAGCTTCCTCTGACAGCCTGGTGTTGGATTACATTTACAGTTTTGCAAGGTGCAAAGGAATGCATGGACATAGTTAGCAGAGCTGCCAGCAAATGCATAATGTCACAGAGCTCAGCAGTGATGGGGAGGAGAGAAAAATGTATTAGATGTATGGAAAACAAAGCAAATAAGTAGAAAAGAAATCACTAAGAGGATCTCTGAATGAATAAAAAGTTTTTTTTTCATAAATTATTAGTTTACAATTATTAATATTTTGTTAGCCAAAAAATATAGTAAACCATATTGGGTAAGCACATGTAATATTCCATACTCCATGAGGTTAAAAACATCATGGTGCAGTATAGCTATAAATGTAATGAATCAGAGCCGGACTTGATACTGGGATCTTCTCAAAATATTTCTTTGTGTATGATGGGGTGAGTTGCAGAGCCCACTGTGATATTTCTGATTGCAACATCTCAAATCCTTACAGAAAGGTGGACCTTCACAGCTATTCATAAATTGTACTTTCACTCAGTAAAGGAACCAGAGTCTTAAGAGAGCAAAATAATCCTGTGGTCTCATCTTCATCCAAAATGAAGTAGATGATTACATACGGTGTAAAAATTATTCGACCTCTTGTTCTACTTCCGCATAAATGAAAACTTCTCTCCTTTTGACACTTTTATTAGAGGCCTGCCATAAAAAGCAAAAAGGATTCTATGCTTACCTCTCTGTATGCATAAAAAAGGTTTTTGCAGAGAGCCTTCAGTGGCTCTGATGTTTCTTCCTTCTTTTGAGATTGTCCTAGGTGAAGCAGTACACTGTAGGACACTCAGTTTCATCATTTTGTTTCAGTTTCTCCCTTCTTGGGAACACCCTTTTTCCAAGGACAAACTGTTTTTCTGTGGACAAATTCTACAAATAACTCTGATTTTTTTTTCTCACTCCTCAGTCTTAGACAAGAGTCAAAGCGGTTATTTAACTAATTTTCCTCCCCTATTAATGTTATACACAGATATTATTTCAGCTCCATTATAGTGCATTTTTGCTTTGCCTTGTTCCTCTGCACTGTTTCCCCTTAAAAAAAAAAAAAAAAAAAAAAAAAAAAAACACCCTGCTATCTCATCACTTCGTTTCTAATGGGAAAAACATGCATTTTAAATGTTCAAGAGTCAATGAAATAATGGTATTTGATAGAGAACTAAACTACTAAACTGAAAATACTGAGAAAAAAAAAAAGACAACTCTCTTTTAAAGCCAAAGAATTCATTTCTTTAGATCAAAGCAGAAGTTGTAAGTCCAATTTCAAAACAAACTGAATCTCCACTTATCATCACAGTACCATTGCAAATAGGTAACTGGGTCCAAAATACAGCACCAATCTGTATTTTTAAGAGTTCATTTTTTCTCCCAACCTGCATTTAAGCCACTATTAATTGCATAAACCTTCCATTTATTCTTACCTGCCTTTACATTTTTTTTTCTAGAACAGAAAACAATTCACCTCAACTTAACAAGCTAAGAATACTGGTTTTCCTCCAAGGCTGCCAAACTGCTTCATGCTTCCAACCTCAGACCACATGAGTCTATTGTTTCTATCGTCTCCTAACTGCAGTCATTTCCTTTCCAGGACTTCTTCCATTGCCTTTGTCTCTTCCACTGAGGTGCATATGTCTCAAGTTTTCAGAGAATCCAAATCCTCAGATGGCAACACAATATAAGGGACCTTCTCACAGACAGCTTTACTTTAAGCAACTTTAGCGTATTTAATCAGTCTTCAGAGATTTTCAATTTTACAATCTGGTTATAATCCTGATTAAACTACTATTAAGTACTGAGCTTAAAACAAGATCCTTAGCTGCCATTGTTTTCCAGTAAAGTCACTTCTCAGTCACTGAGTTATTGCCTTGAAACACTGTACTTTATTTCATTCTAACTAGAGACATTATCTCATAAAAATGGTATATGATTCTTAAGTCAGAATAGAATGAAAAGTGTTATTTTATTATGTGCTTGCAAATCATTGTATTCTCTTTTGTTGGAAGTGACATAATGTAGCTGCATTATGAGGAAGAACTTCTTTCCTGTGAAGGCGATGGAGCGCTGGAACAGGCTGCCCAGAGACGTTGTGGAGTCTCCTTCTCTGGAGATCTTCCAAACCCACCTGGATGCCACCCTGTGCCATGTGCTCTAGGTGTCCCTGCTGGAGCAGGGGGTTGGACTAGATGATGTCTATTCCAACCTTAACCATTTTGTGATTCTGTGTGGTTAGCACAGGAAACATGAACATTATTCCTTTGTGAAATTTTTTTTTCCTATTGGGTAAACAAATGCAGCGCCTTGGAAACATAAAACACAAAGCATCAACTTCATGCCTGGAGAAACTCCTTTGAAGAAAATGAAGTTAAACCAGAGGTGAATTTGGCCCCATACAAACACAAAACAGTCTGATTGCCAGACAGTTGGATCAGCAAGGATATTTCATGGTGGAAGCCAAGAGCAGCTAATGAAAAACAGACAATAAATTATTTTGGAAAAAAATGCCTTGTACTTCGTATTCCCCTGTGAGTTAACCACATTACGTTTTCGTTCCACAAATTTACAATTTTGGAAATTATGAAGAATAAGAAAAGATTAAATTAATTAAACTCTATGTTTGAAATACAAACATAAGCAAAATAGAACAAGCGTCTTATTTCCTAGAATACAAATGCTCACTTAAAGAGAAGTAGACAGAGCAAGACAACAGGTGCATCTAGTACTGGCCAATGGTAATGAACAGTGATCAGACAAAGTAAAAAATTTTAAGTAGGTACAAACCACCCTGGAAACAGAAATATTTACATGCTCCAAACAAGATGGACAGGCTCAACTTGATTAAACATTTTAGAAAAGACAACAAATTAAGCCTTGAAAGCAAAACTGCACTGTTCTTGTTTATCAAAACGATTTTGATAATTCGATACAATGGTTTTCTGAGTAGTGTTCACCGAATTGTGTCAAGGGTCTCTTTTTCCCATTGCTGAATAATTAATGGAACACTGTTCATTCTTTGCGGCAATCAGAAATTACCTGAGAATTTAACCCTAATATTTACATGTCAGGGTACACAGCATGACTTTCCGTATGGAGCTCATACATGAGACGATGGTACATTTGCATCCTAAAGAAAGAGGTGAGGAATTTCTGTCCATTAATTTTATTAAATGTCATTTTGAATGAGTATCTGTAGATGTTATAATTCTGCTCTTCGGAGAACAAGCCTGTCACTAGGACGTCAATAGTTTCCAATACTGCAAAACTAATTAGACAGAACAGACAATTTTGCAATCTAGAACAGACAGGCCAGAAGTGTGTAATCGGGATACTGTAATGAGTCCATGATTTACTAGTATATAAACTACCAAGTTTATTCATGATCTGACTTCATATAATCCAGTGCTGTTACAGTGGTGATGACTTAGACATAGACTATAGTGTTCAAAGTCCTTTTCTTCAAAATAATAATAACAAGTTTCTCTTCTACTTAATGGAAAATAAGAGTACCTTAGATGAGTATATGAGTATATGAGGTTAAAAAGAAAAAAAAAATAGAAGTGGGAGTAATAATTTAGAGAACAAAAGCAAATGATTCTCAAATCCAGCTATAGTCCTAAAGTCACCGTGAATGTTAGCTGTTAACAATTAACTTTTCACAGTATTTTCCAGAAAAAGAAAAAGAAAAAAAACTTTCAGGAACCCTTTTATTTCTCATAGATACAGATTATGGCCATCAAAGGTACGGGTGCCC
>NW_010582446.1:0-65365 GCF_000705375.1 Tinamus guttatus | reverse complement strand
AGTTGTTCATGTGGAACAATTTCTTCCCTTCAGTGTCACGGGTGACACTGAGAGTGTTTTTTCAGCCACAGTCTCCCTGACCACATCACTGATGTTAGCACTTGGAGCTAACTTGTCATGCAAAATGTATTTCCTCCAAAGAGTCCTTGAAGTTTGGTACATTTGTCTATTTAGACCAAGAGGAAATTGGCCGAAGGCCTGTCTTCGGTACCAAGAAAAGTCTCCCTCAGTGGGGAGGGAGGAAACTGGCTACCACAGATATGTGGAGAACCAGGGGCACTATTTCCACTGCTGATCGGAATCTCAGATTCAAGGAGAATCTAATTTACTCTGATCTTGATAGGACTTTTCAAGACTTTCTAAATAGGTGAGGGCATGCTTTGTACAAGCCAATCCATCTTTTTGTCTTGTGTTGAGGTGACTCCTCTTGTTTTTTGGAGCTTGTCCAGGTTCTTACCCAAATTCACTTTGAAAATCAAGAGGAAAAAGCCAAATGCTAGAAAAGTAGTTCCTCACTTATGCAGCAAACTTCTTGCCAGTTCTTTACCTTGCTTGTTTTATACCTTCTTTAGCATATGGTATAAATATTTAGTAGTGACAATGACAACTTCAGCCAGTTTCATCCAAGATTGGTTTCATACCTGAGTGAAGAAGGCTTTTAGAGGCAGTCCTTACAGATGACTTCAGACAAAATGAGGTGCTTGTGTTGTTGGATCACTGTGGTGATTCAAGTCCCATAAACCCTCCAGATGACTCTTGCAGTCATGAGCTCAGGCTTTGGAGGAAAAATATAGAAGTGTTTCCTTCCTCAGTTCAGCCCTTTACACACTTCAGAGAAGATTCTAAGACTTCATACCGTAAGGGCTCTTCTGTTTGATTGCTTCAGTTTTCAAGCTATGAAATACTCGTCTGTGTGTCTGGATGCATGAATATATTAATGTCCAGGAGCCCTACGTGATGATCACCTAGGTAATGCATCCTGCCAGAAAATCCTCTTTGATAACTATGTTTTTATCCATGTATTTCCACAGAGCTGCTTAACAAAATTTAAGAGGTTTCCTATTCCAAAGATTAAATCTAGCTGTGCTTGCAAGGAGGTGCTTTTTCTGTTTTCCTTTCCTGTCTGGCTTTTTTTGTGATGCATGCATGTCATGTTTACGTGTGGGTACTGCTTCGAAACCTTGGATAACTGGGATCAATGATGCTTGGTCAAGTACTTTACATCCATACGTTGGCTTTCAGCGCATTACAAAATGCATACAAAGGATTTTATCAAATGTTAGGATATCATTCATGATTGCTGATGGGCAGAGCTATTTTAATTCTGTCAACAAGGATGGTGCAATATGGCTTATATCCTACTAGTGACCAATTGATCGGTGCGTTGACAAGTACTTTTGTCAACAGGTCATTCTCTGGGCTTTCTGAACACTTAAAGAGTTGGACTAAGTTGCTTTGAGAGGAAAAAGTGTTATTTGCTGCCCTGAGGAACTCTAAATGGGCCATAGGAAATCACAGCATAGTCTCTACTTTTGTTATCAACAACAAATGCACGTAAAAAGAGTGGAACAAGTCCAATTGCTTCTGTATATGGTCTCCTCCTTGTTTCTTTTCCACCTCTTTCCCACTTTCTATACTCTGCCCGTACTCCTCCCAGTCGTTCAAGGTATGAAATGTTTGTAGACCTTGGTGATGATTTATTTCAAAGTAGTGCAAGTTCTGCTTTCATCAGGAAGCCATAAAGGCATTTCCTTTCCCTGAACTCATTCCAGTGGGCATGGAGTGCTCTTGTGGAGTTGCATCTCTTGGCATAGCAGAAGGGTTTCTTGGTTATACTGACAGTTTAAGATGCTGACTAGTGCCAATACCAACAGCTGCAAGTAACTCCTGGTTTTGCCCAGGCCCTGGAAGTGGAGGTCACAGTTGCAGAAGTCACGAGGCTGCCCAGGTGGGCACTGCCTTCAGCTTTGTGTGCTCTGCCAGAGCTCAACACGCACCAGAGTGATGTACCCTATTTCTGGTAACCTGAATGTGTGCCTAAAACCTCCTGGCTGCTGTTTAGGTTCAAGCCCCCTGTCAGATGAGCGTGATGGTTTGAGGCCTCTACCTAGGAGCACCCAGCAGTGCCATCATATTGGTGGGCTACAGCTTTGAAAGTGAAATGAAGGAATATTTACCAGTGACTAGACTTCTTCGAAACCCATGGGCTCCATGTACTTTCATACTTGCTGCTTTCCCTGGAGCTCAGTTGTGCTGCTGTTCTGTGGTGAGAAGAGATTGCAGGGGCAGGTTGTCTTGCCGCGTACGCTTGTACTTCGCTACGTACGCCTGTAGTACAGGGGCTCTGCCCTCTGTGGAGAGGGGCCTTCAACACCCCACCTTCCATGCTGCCAGATCCGGGCATGACGAAAGCGTGTGGGTTCACCTCTGCTGTGATTACACATGTGGATTGCAGCCCAAAGAAAAGCGTTTATTGGTTAGCGGCTTCACTGTCTTAAGAGGTATGAGTTATACCTGAGAGGGGTAGGGAGCTTAATATATGTATTACTAAATTATAGCTCAAATATTGCTGTCACATGAGATAACTCGCTCTTTTCTGTTGAAAATCTGTAAATGTGGTGCTTGTGCTTGCACAATACTGCAAGACTGCCCCAATATGTAAAATAATACATAAAAGTGCAGTCTGTTTAATCATCCATCTCTTTACCGTATATGGATACTGACTCTGGATAAGCACTGAATAGGAGACACCATTACAGTCTGAGAACATTTAGGGTGACCTATTCTGAGGAAATATCTGGGCATTTGAACAGAGGAGACTGCACTGCTTAATCAGTTTTTTGTTCTGCTTGAAGAAGGTTTTTGTTTTTCTGTGCAACAGCAAAACAAGAATAAAGGTCAAGCCCCATATTTCATACCATTGTAAGATATGTTGTGATGCTTTTCTATCTACAGGATAATTTCTTAAAAAAACCCCTTCACTCAGTTGTGTAGTTTTGCACACTGCTTGTGTGTGTATACACGTGGTTACCTTCTTCAGAACTCAAATGTTAAAGCTCAGTGCATCTGTAGGTTACGCTTTCCTCCTTTCTCTATAGTCACTTGACCACAGTTCCAGTCTTGTGGTTTTTTGTTTGTTTGTGTGTTTACACCTACTATTATCTTTTTCTAAGGTCTCTCTCTTCAGGTCCAGACGTGATCTTTCAGTGTTGCAAAGCAGTTGCTGCCAGGATAGCAATGAAGTCTCTTGACGCGTTTTATTAATGAAACGTTATTAAACTTCAGAGATTTTTTTTGACTTTGCCAGTCAAAAAAAAAAGAAAAAAAAAAAAGCCAAATAGATTCTCTTGGTGCTCTGTCTGTTTTTCCTTAGCTGTTGTTTCTGTCTTCTACCTTGCAGTTACAAGGAGGAAAAATGCTAAAGCTTCTGATAGAGCCAAGTTCTACTATGTCCTAAAGGATGGGATTAAAGTGCTAATGTGGGAAAACAGAGCAGACTATTTGGTGTTTTGAGGAAAAGCTAGTCTTACCAAAATCTCAGTGTTTGCCTAGGCCCATGCTTCAAATCTACTGTCAGTTTTGTGTCCCAGGCACAGGGGCAGTAGCATGGCAGCACACTTGAAGATTTCTCTCTTATGCTGAGGCAAGGAGTAAACAGTTTCCTCTAAAATAATATACAACATGTGGTTGTATATGACCAACATGGCTTGAGTAAATTGGACTCCCAATGGTAATATTTTCAGATGATAGACTGAGTTAATAGGACATTCAGTAAAAATATTGTATAGGACCTAGTGAAGAAAAATGTGTCCTTATGAGAGCATTTTCCAAGAGACTTCCATATCACTGGAGAAAGATGCTTTTCCCTCCTCACTCCAAAAACAGAAGATGCTAAAACCAAAGGCACATTGTCATACAGTATAAAACTTGTGCTTTTGATCATGGCTTAATTTATTCCAACTGACTCCCTGAAGCTCTTAATATCCTTTATACCTTTTAGATGCAAGACCTTGCATCCATTCCTCCTCAAGCAGTGGTCAGAGATGATTTCTCTGGAGGATATCCTGTTGTTTCTAGAGAGCAAGAAGAGTCTTTTCATATTGGGATACTTGTTAAGAATTTAACTTCATTCCTTGAATTTTTTACAGTATCAGTCTCTGTGGCAGGAGATATAAGCCCATGTAGATGCTAAAAGTACACATTTTTAAACTGGATTATTGGCAGTTTGCACAAAGTATGTACAAGAAATGAGTATATCCCTGAAATTAAAGACTTTGAAAGATATCCGTAACTGTGTGTTGAAGGTCAGTGACCATCAGGCCATCTAGCTTCCTGGCAGGATGAAAAAAAATAGACTTGTACAGAGTATGTCCAGGAGTCTTTTAGCATGTTGGAAAATGGACCTGCTGCCTTAAGGTCAGAAAATCCTGTCACTCTAGAAGGCCAAACAGGGGTGTATAAATGGTTCTGTATCCTACACGGATTCATTTGCCTGAGTTTGTCCCCCTTGCCGTGATTCTGGTAAGAGCAGAGATTCACAGAAGTGGCTCTTTATGCCAGTATCTCAGATATGCTCGTTTCTTGAGGGCAACTTAGTGTAAAAACTCGATTGAAAAGGTAATGTGAAGCTGTGTGATACTCTCATGTGTATTTGAGCACTTATCTGATTGGTTTTGATTGCTGCAAACTTGACCGATTTGTCGACACTCGGCAATTGAGTTCATATTTGTTGCACGCTGGGTAACATGTCCTGGAAGGAAGGTTGTTCTTCGGATTCACCGACTTGATTTTTATGGCTTTGGACAAATGTTAAGTTCTGTGAATTATAGCTATTGCCATGTGTCCTAAACTCCCTACTTCACTTCAGTGAACTTGTTATTAAACTCTTGCATATTGATTGCAGGAAACGGCTTTCTGCGGTCTTAATATGGCACGGTCCCTAGATTTTCATCCGGTGCAAACAAACAGCCCGACGAAGACCGCTCAGCCTTTTGTTTCTGTCAGCAGCGCGCGAGGTTCCCATGTTACCAGGAATATGGTTTCCAAGTACTTGTCTGGTTGCGTTTTCCATAGCTGCTGTCTGTGCAGGCTGAAGCTTGAAAGTCATGTCAGAGCTCGTTCTGGTCAAACCCATTCTCTTTATGCCGGCATTTCAGAGTAGCCACATGGTTTTATATGTTTGCTATAAGCATTGGTGCCCTGAGTAAGAGTTTGAGCTTTTTTAAGTATTGGTAGCCATCCTTTTGTTTTGTGGAAATCCTGAAGTTTTCCACTTTGAAGCCTTTTATCGCAACAGATTTTACTTTTTCCTGGCAGCGAGTTTCATACGGCTTCTTTTGAAACCACGCAGTCATTTTTATTTACAAGGTCAGAAACGCAGGGAGGGTAGGTATGTGCAAAGAGAAGGCATTGCCTGCAGGACTTGTTCTGTGCAAGGGTCTGTCTTTGGGGATTAGAATGCCTGACCTTCTGTGCTGAGTTTCATCTCTTTAACACCGGTAAATACATGTAGGTGTACAGCTTTCCCTTTAGGAGTTACTCACTCCTGGAAAACAAATCACTTAATTTGGGAGACAGTATGTCAGCACGATGAGCATGAAAGGATGCTGTAAGACGCCAAAAGATTAAAAAGGTAGAATTGGAGGGATTAATTTATATGCTCTGTCTGGGAAATGAGTGCTTGAAGTATAAATCTGTTATCTCTTTTTAGTTAACAAAAAGAAATGCATGCAAAGACACATATTTGGGAAGTTGGTCAATGTCGTGTCATGGAATGTAGCTGTATCCTTTTATTTCCAACTGTCTATGGCTCAAATCCTGCTACCAACTTACAATACTTGAATCATTTCTTGCCTTTTTCCTGCCCTTTCTGTGTAACCTTTCTTCTTTCCTCTAGCTTTCCTATTGCGTTACCATCTTTTTTTCTTCCTGTGATAAGACTTGTAACTGCATGGATTCAATTCTAAATATTTTAGATCCTTCTTAAGCTTGCTTGCTTTCTCTGGATTTTTCCTGTCCCTTCATTTTCCCCCCGGTTCCAGTTGGGCTCCTTTTTGAAGCGGGCAGTAGGTCTCCGCTCTAATCTGAAAGCTCTTCCTTGCTTCTCCCAGCCTCCTGGCTTTCCTTCTCTAAACGCTATTTAGTAGTTGTTGAGTTTCCAGCTACCCTATTCCTATACGTACTTTTGTCAGCTGCATTTTAAGGCTCCCCTGCTACCCTCCTCATCTTTGCTATGTCAAGTGCTTTGTCTACTGATTTTCCAAAGTCTGTGGCTGTTTGAACTTGGGTGAATTTTTGGTAAGCACTTGAACAGTGTCCTGGTTACGTATGTTTTTATCTTGTGGTGGTTTTGGGGAATCGTTTGCTTTAATGTGAGAGCTTTTTCTACGTTTCTTTGGAAAGATAATCTCTAATTTCCATAGGTTCAGTGTCTGTCTTCACACAGGTCATTTACTATCTTACATGTTTAGTGCATTACTTGGTATCTCAGCAAGGTGCCATAGAGAGAGGGAAAATGAATGCAGGGTAAATTAAGGTCATTTGTTCCCACGCAGAATTGCTCATTCCTCACTTGTGTTACCGAATACTAAAAATGGGCGTCACGGCTCTCGTTCTTTTAGCTCCTTTGTCTTATAGTCTTGGGCCAGCTCCAAATTCTGCTTGCAACTTGCTCTGTGCACTCGAAAATGCAGAAGGTTTCCTGGCTTCCTGACAGCCACTTTTTTTTTCTTTTTTTTTGTTGTCCATCAGAAAGTTCACTTGTTATAATCCCTATCCTGTCATCCAGAAATGAGATGAGTATCTTGTTATATATGGAGAAACTGTGACTTTGATGTACCTGGTATTTCTCTCAGCATTGATTGGCCTTCTAGCTCAAACATCAGCTCCTTGTTTCTTACCTCTTTCTACCTTCCTTTCCTTGAGTAAAATAAAGGAGAGGAGAAAAAGGAAGGGGAGGAAACAAATTTGGAAAGGCTGAAAGAGAAGAGTTGAAATCCCAGCAAGTAAGTTCAACTGGATGGTGTGAGGAAGGATTGCTTCACTGGTGACTTGACCGTGGTGCCTACACTGGTCTCCAAGGTTTATTTGCGAGGTGCCCGCTGATGCCTTCCAGCAGGACTATCTCCTTCCCATCCCGTGGCAGCTTCAGGTGTGTGTAAAACCAGCCACCAGTGCAGGACCGTGGTAGGAAAATAAGTTCCTCCTTTTCCTTTTAAGCAACTTCTCTTCGGACGTCCGGACAGCATGCTCTCTTCTCCTCCTTACTTCTGTTAGGAAGCCTGGCCATTCCAAGATGTACTCCTTGACTTTCTTGTGAGCATCGTAGACCTTTTTGTCCCTTTATATGATACCTCGAGTCGTTGTCAAGACGCTTTGCGCGCTGCTCCCCTCCTGATGTGGTTGTCTACAGGGTGTTCAGAGCTCTCCATCCTCACCCCACCTCAGCACCAAATACTGAGAATGTCCCCCTCAAAGCTTGCATTGGATCTGATGGGGGAAAAAAGGACATTTTTTCCCCCTACAAGTTATTTCTGCATCTTTTTTATTTTTTTTAACGCTAGTTTGTGTTAGCCAGTACAGAATGAAGTTAAGCTTTTGTGATATTCGTCACATTTTGTTCCTTTCTGTCTGCTACCCTCTCCTTTCTGCTGTTAGTCAGTTATTGCATCATTTCATTAGTTGTTTTATATGTGTACTCAGTGGTTATCATTTGCCTCTTAGGAGACTTTGCAATAACTTTACAATTTTGGCTACTTCGAATTGGAATATTTTCCTTTAAAGTTTTGTATTGTTCTATCAGTGTTTGTTATGCCCTCTGTAGATTTGTTAGCAACTAGTTATCGTTATAGTAGCTGTTTCGCAGCTTTGAACTCTTGATTTTCTTGATTATTTCACTGTGAATTGCTGTCTCTGGACAAGGATAGTCCAGCTATAAAGTTATGTAGCACTAGATATTTTTTCTTTAGTTTGAGGCAGAATTTGCTGTGCCAATTTAAAAAATGGGAAAAATATAATTTGTAGCCTTTTCACAATTGCTTGCCCTGCTAATAAAACAGATGAAATTCTGTTTATTCTATTAAGGTTACATTATATAGAATGAAAATGGGCCTGCCATATGAACAGAAATACCTAATTGTTTTTTCTTTTTCAAAAATAACGGCAGCAAAAAAATATGCATTTCAAAGGCTTGGAATGGAAACGTGTGTAAAAGTGGCAGTAGGGCAGGCCTGCTATTTTCCTGAGCTGAGGGTGCCGATTTTGGATATCGGGACTAAATAAGATACAGCTGTGGATTGTAATTTCTTGAAAGCAGTGTATCACTGTTTAAAACTAACTTTAATCCTTGCAGACCAGTAATGGAGGAGGGAGTTTAAGTGATTATTCCTCCTCTGTCCCATCAACTCCAAGCACCAGCCAGAAGGAGCTACGGATTGATGTTCCTCCCACTGCCAACACACCAACACCTGTCCGTAAACAGTCCAAGCGCCGGTCCAACCTTTTCACGGTGAGTGAGCCAAGGAAGACAACGTTGCTGTGTTTTAAGTAGTGCTTGGTGGTGAAGGACTGAGCTTCCTACTTGCTGAGCTGGTCTCGTCCAAACAAAAGTGTCGAGATGCATCTACAGGTTTGAAACGCAAAGCGTCTTAGAACGGCCATGGGGCTCTTCGTTTGAGGACTTAAACAGAAACTAAATTATTTATTTACTGGGAATTTCAGTGAAACAAATGAATTGGTGGTTGAATTCTGGTACACTTGACCTGAATTCACAGGTCTGCCTCGGTTCTCTGCTTCAGCTTGCCTCGTCCTGTGATCAGGGAGAAAACTGGGCCTCTGCTCCCCAAGCTGGACCTTGCACGAAAGAACACGTCTGCCCTGAGCTTCCTTAATGAAGCGTCTGAACTTTATAAGGAGGTCTCAGTCGATGTTTGCCAGGAGAATCCTGTGCAGTAGTGGAAAACATAGCTATTTGCCAGTTTTATTACTACACAGTATCAGTTCACTTGTCTTTTCTAGGGCTAAAAGATGTGATGGGGATGAAAATGGCTTTGTTTCCTCCTAAACTGTCTAGTTTTGGTTTCCCTGAGAAACAAAACGTAATAAATAGCTTGCCTGACTCCTGATGACAGGTTAGGCACATAGGAAAACTGAATAAATCTTTGACTGATTATGTCCTTATTTGAGCAGTTTTACCAAAAGACTTGTGATGGTGCTGCATGTATAACAATGGTGCTGCAAACAGGCTTTTGACACCATTTTAATATTTTTATAACAAACATAGCATTCCTTTGGGCTGGTATATATGTTCCTTGCCGCTGTACCTACGCCAGTCATGGTAGAAAGCTGCATCTACTCTGTCATTGTGAGAAAAATTATATTTTGTATTCCAAAGACACTGTCGTGTTTACTTCCCAGAGGTAGCTCACTCCACCAAACTAATGAGACTCCAAAATTTGATCTGTAGGCCTTTAGCGAATAAATAAGCTCATTGTGGGTTTGGAGTTTGGAGTGGCAGTACAGCGTTTCACAGATCACATCTCATCTGCCCCTCTTGTGAGCGATATTTTGATTAAAAATTACAGCTCTTAAAATTCCTACAAAGTAATTTAAATATATTTGTCATTAATTTTAGCAGCAGAACATGCAAAAATGCGTGGTATCCAAAAGTCTGTCAGGATTCAGCACTGGCATTTCGTAGTGACTTCATGGATATATTTTTCTTCACCCTTATTATGGGAATACTTGTCCCTGTCTCAGAATCCTC
This sequence comes from Tinamus guttatus, assembly GCF_000705375.1. The sequence goes on along the minus strand of NW_010582446.1, from coordinate 55,602 downwards.
GTGGGTTATTAACTCCACTAGATGTCAGTGTCATCCTAGAAACGGGAAGCAGAGCAATAAATCTGGAAATGGTCAGAACGGAGGAGTGCTACCACTTCTGTCAAAAGCATTTGCCAACCATTTCTTGTCTTAAGTAAGCGTGAAATGCAAGGAGGGCTGTTTAGATGTTTGGAAAACTAGGGGCATTTTAATTTTGAACAGGTCTAAATTTGAGAGCGTGAACGAAGAGAAACGTATGTGTCTGCAACTGAGGACAAGGTTGGAAAAAGGTTTTAGGGCAGCTGTATCTGCTATAAGCAAATAGACTAATTCGTAATCATGTATAGCTTAGTGTGAGAACCCAGCGTGCAAACAGGAGAAAATGCTGACCACTGTTGTCTGTTATCTGGGGGAAAATGGGAAAAATAAGTGCTGTGGTTATAAACAAAATAATTTTTGTCTGTTAGGAATTAATGTTGTCTGTCAAGATCTGGGCATATCGAATGTTGTTTAATAAGCTGCTGTGCAATGCAAATGCTGAAGTGTTAGCTCTGACTCTGCTGTAACATGGATTTTGAGCCGTGTCAGTCAGGTTGGAACCTGGAATTGTGCAGCTGAACTAATAATGACCTGTACATCTGGTTACGTGTCGTTAGAAGCAGAGAAAGAAGTTGAAAATATTGTGTTGTGCAGCTCTGGAGGTCTTTTGCTGTGCTCATTCATTAAACTGTTGCTAGGATCTCTCACCTAAGTTTCTGTTGTAAATGTGAATCCCCTTGTTCTCTAGGGGATGCATTTAGCTTTCTCCATGAAGCTTTTCTAGTTTTGGAAGAAAATGGGGTTAGGTAGCAAACAGATGTGGTTGTCTTAAATCTGTCATGGTGTTTGAGTGGGAACAGGGTTGGAAACTTAGTGATGTTAATGATTAAGTGCATTATATACAGTATCTTATCTTGATGATTTCCCTGGCTAGGAATATTTTTTGTCAAGGAATTGTTGCAATAGCTGACTTTCCACTTCAGTGATAAAAATAAAGCAACAAATAATGCAGGAGGGTTAATGCCATGTGTTTTATGCCTGGTAGTACAGGAAGAACTGAATAATAGTGTATAGCAGAGATGAGAACTTAAGATGCAAATAAAGTAAACTTCAGTAAAGAACTGACTGTAACAACTTTTCTAGTTACACGTGGAATGGATGAGCTGCTGGTACAGCAAGATGCCTCTCATCTTAGATTCAGTAGTGCCTATCTTTGATGATATTTAAATTGCAGGAATTATTTGTTTTGTTAAAATGACCCTCCTATCTCAGGATCTAATAGAGGTTCAGTATTCTTATATTTTCATTGTCTGGTCTGATGGTACCAGGGTCTAGTCCTGACCAAAATCTCCTGTTCCCCTATAGAACGGTGCTGCTGTTGCAGTTTGCTCCAATAAACACTGGAGCCTGATAGCATTTTCCTCTTGAAAAATCTCTGCGTGCTGTGATTGCAAGCAGCTTTCACAACTTAGCTAGCAAACTCTCGGGTCTCTGTACTCTCAGCACTTGACAACGTTTTGTATGTATTTACTTCCTTTCTGTGTGCAGCGCGTTATTTCCCGATGCAGTTACTTTTTTATGGCATAGAAAATGTGGTTTTCTTTTTTTCTAATTCAGTTCATAGATATTTAGTTTAGCTTTTCAGAGACAGGATCCTTTCTTAAAAAAAGAAAAAAATCAAGTCAAATAGAAAGAAACATTCAAGTTGACAACTTCCCTCCCAAGGAGTTGGCGACCATCATTGAGTTTCTTTAAAATCTGTCACTTCCAGCCGCTTCGCCCTATTGACGCTTTGTTTTGTGTTTTATTATGGGGAAGTGGCACTTTCAGATTCAGAAACCCGTCTTGAAGGAAGAGGGACAATAGTTATCTCGAGCGCTGGGTTTCATCCCTCCCACTTGTTTTGCTTGCTTTCATTTATTCTTTGTTTAATTCCCGGGCATGTCATTCCTTGCCCCTAACCATAGTAACTGGTGATAGGAGCCTGCTCCCGGCGGAGCTGCCGAAAGCGCAGGTTTCCCGCTGCGCAAATGTGTTGCTCAGGATGGTGTTAGGTGAAGTCTTCCTCCGTGGGGTTGTGCCTTCCCCTTTTCTTGCCCTTGCCTCCTGAGGCAACTGCTCTGGGCAATTCTATTCCCCCTGTGCTTTGGCCCAATGAACGGGACAATCTGGAGAGTGGATGTTTTAATCTGGCTCTGAATTTCACTGTCTTTCAACCCTCTCTCTAAGCTACTCTGAAAAGTCAAAGTCCCTCTCTGGTGTTGCTTGGGTTTCTGTTAACTTTCCGTAGGCCTCATGAGCATATTTATTGCATACGGCGTGAGGGATTTGAAAAGCACACGAAAAGGTTACCCCCATATTTCATATTGTGCGAGTAATGTTCCCATTGAAAAGAAATGGAGTAAAGTTGTCACTTGTCAGTTGGGTTATTAAAGAGGCCTGTGCTTGGATTTTTTTTTTGTTTTATTTGTTTGAATAAAATAAATCTGTCAGCGTCATTACGTGTGTCCATTCTTCTATGAAGATGGACCACAAACTCAATGTCATCTTAAAATTTCTGGATAACTTCCTAAACTCATGCAGAAAGCCTTGGGTGTCCCTACTGCAAAGTCAGCTCTTGTGGCAGAGCCTGCCAAGCAAAGGCAGTTGAGTTCCTGAAAATTAATTTTCCTTTCTTTCTTTCTTTTTATTTTTTTCCTCACTGCATATAGATAACTTTTATTCAGGATCAGTCACTTCCAAATTCTTAAAGTTCAAACTTTCCAATCAGCTGAAAGTAGTATTTTTTAAAAAAATTAAAATCAGCGTGATCAAGGCAGCAGTATCAAGTCACACTTGATGTGATTGATTAATTGAGTTAGATACAGGGATGTATTAGGTTTCCTTAAGGAGAACTGAGAGGCTTTATTCTTCTTTGGACCTGCTAGGAGGAACTTCAGCACCATGTCTTCTGATCTGTTGGGTCCTCAGGCAGTGAATTTGGAGCTCCCTGAGACTAAACGCCATTTTATTTTAAACAAGTGGACAGTGAAGGCCAGAGACGGTGTCTTAGATTGTAGATGGCCAGATGTGGGTTCCTCTAGCTTCTTCACATCCCTCCTAGAGCAGTATCAGTGTGTCCAAATATATATATATATATATATATTTTTAATTGCTGTGGGATGGGGGGAAAAAGCATGTTCTACGTGAACTGCCATATCTAACAGTGTGCAAACTTTCTTTTGCTCTGCAGTCTCGGAAAGGGAGTGACCCAGACAAAGACAAGAAGGTCCTGGAGAGCAGAACGGATAGCATTGGAAGCGGCCGTGCAATCCCAATTAAACAGGTATGCTACAATACAGCCGTGTCTATACATGTATTTTTTGCTTTCCCTAGTTGGGGGAGACACCTCAGGTCTTGAGCGCGCCAGCGCTGGGCCTGTGCGCCCGGGCTTGTTTGATGTGCTCTGCTGATGAATGTGGAAGTCACTCACTTGACATCAATTAGGAGAGGTTCCTGTGTGTATTAAAATGGGATCATTAGAATAAGAAGAGGGAAAATGTGACAACAGGCCTAATGAAGTGCAGTCTGCCGGCCTGCATATGGAGCGCGTTTCTAGGCTGCGCCGGCTTCAAAGCCGCCCTTTGTAGCGAGCGCTTTGATTGGGCCGGTCGCCGCCAGCCGACAGGGGGAAATGGGCTCGCTGCACAAGAGCCCCTTGTGATCGCCGCAATAGCCTGACGCGGCCCTAATTTGCTGTCGCAGGCGGACATCTGAACGTGGTCGCGGGCTGCTTTGCAACAACGAGGCAATTAGTTGTGATAATCAGAGCCGGTGTGTCAGCTGCGCGCTCTTGTTTGTAATTTGCTAATGAAGGAATTGTAACTTTGATTAGGTTCAGTTTCATTTAGGCCTTATTATATAAGAGAGCGTTTACAGCTGTAATGTGTGGCCTTAATTAAACTTCCCCATTACACAACAGGCCTCGACTTGGCGGATTTGTTTGGGTCTGTTTTCACTAGCCAAGATACACTTTCATTAGCCCAGCAAAGCGGCTGCTAAATTGTTGCTGCAAGTGCTGCTTTGCAAGGCACGGGCAGTGCTGGAAGCTGGTGCAGAGCGTTTGGGTGAAGGAGACCATTCGCCTATTTTCAAATTAAAATCTCACGATAGTGGAGCAGTGGAGAGCTCCAGGCTGAGCGTTTGCATGGGAGGCTTCACAAACAGCCTCGATAGAGGGGCTTGTGAACATTTCCTATGAGCTGCAGTGCTGGACGTGGCATGAATGCTGGGGGAAAGTAGCTCATTTTCTTATTGTGTAAGTATTTTTGGGGGTTGCTTTCGTGCCTCTTCATGGGCCACTTGCTTCCTGGGTTGCTTCTCAACCTCTTCCTCAGTCCCTGCCTCATCTTGTTAGATAGCTGTGGTTCTCTTGCTTTATTTTTTGGGGAGAGAGATTAGGGATCAGGGACTTTGCACTCTTAAATTGTTGTAGTGATTTTTTTTTTTCTTTCTTAAAAGGCAGATAAAAGGCTTTTTATTATTTATTTAATTCTGTTTTGCATCATCAGAGAACAAAACTGCTGTCATCTCCATGAATTGGTAGTAGATGCATTTTAATCAACCACACTGCAATTTGGAGTAACAGTTTGAATCCAGTTAAGCAATGTGCTTGGCACTGTGCTCAGGGCAGGAGTTTTTCAGGCTTTCAGAACAAACTGAATTTTTTTTCTCTAGCTTTTGCATGGCATGAGGGGGATTAGATTGGCTAGACTTTTTTGAGGCTAGTGCTAATTAAACAAAAGTGCCTGTAAATGCAAATGCAAGTGGAAATACTAAGGCGTAAAATTAGCAGTGTTGGTCCGAAATGTACATACTGTTCTCTTCTACAAATATGCTGTGTGAAATGAATTTGATTAAAAATACACCTGTAGGAAGCCTCTCTTGGAATACTTTTACAAAGACTAAATGAATGCTGCCACATTGGAATAAAATACTTCCATCCATCATCCTGAATATGTCCATGAAAAATTTTCCTTCCTGCCCTTACTTTGCGTTGCTGCAAAGCATATATAGCATAGTTCATCTGTCCTGTTCAGGACGATGAGTCTTTCAGGAATGTGTGCTTGTCTTAGTAATCTCAGTTGTGGAAACTTCCTTCTGCCAGGTATAAGCAACTACTCAAACTATTTGAGAAGGTCTTTTGTTGGCAGCTCTATCCTGTTCTTTGGGGAGCTGGAAGAGGGAAGGTTGAGTGGCCTGTAATGATGTGGGGTTGCTGCTGTCAGTAGTATTTTGCACCATGCTCATGCATTAATTTTGGAGCTCATAATTTTTCTGCTTTATAAAAAGCCTTCAGTGAAGATCAGAAGACAATCATCATCTGGCATTTGAAACAAAGTAAGATGCAGTTGAAAAAGTACTGTTTGGAGAAAAGATGCTTCATAAAGTAGAAAAAAGCAAATCATGCTTGTGACCCAGGGCAAATGAGTGTTGGGTATGCTGAAGTTTTGGGGTTTGGTTTGTTTTTTTCCTGGGCATTATTCATTGCTAGGAAGGTGATGGAAGGGAACATAGAATCACAGAATGCTTAAGGCTGGAAAGGACCTTCTAGAGGTCATCTAGTCCAACCCCCCTGCACACGCAGGGTCACCTAGAGCACGTGGCACAGGACTGCGTCCAAGCGGGTTTGAAGATCTCCAGAGAAGGAGACTCCACAACCTCTCTGGGCAGCCTGTTCCAGTGCTCTGTCACCCTCACTGTTAATAATAAATAAATAAATAAATAAATAATAAAAAAAACCCCTTCAGTTAACATGGTATCATCCAATGTAATTCCTATGTAATTGTACTATAATTTGGCTTAAGGAATGGAGGAGAGGGGGAAGGGAAATTATTCTTAGATTTTTTTTAAAAAAGCAAGTAAAGGAACATGTTCTCAATTGATGTCCACTTTGATCTTCTCACCTACTTCAGGTATTTTTCCTATCGAAATATATATATATATATAAAAGTATATATGCACACACTAGTTTGAAGTGGACTTTGATTACCAGCTGTTTTGTTTCAAGCTTGCGTCTCTGACCACGGGACAAGGTCCCCTGAACATGGAGCTCGTTGTCTACCCGCCTGTTAGGGCAGATCTAAGCAGTAGCTCGTGGGCTCTGCTGCCGTTGTGTTGAACTCCCAGCCCGCCTGGGATCTTGCTGGGCTCTGCCAGTGCGAGGCGTTGGGAAACTTCTCTGAGCTCATAGGAATTCCTGTAGGGAACGTGGTGTCTTTCTGCATTTTAAGGATTTACAGTGAATGAGACAGATGTGAGAGGGAACCTAAAATTTTAATAAACTACTACTATGCTGGTGGGGGTAATATTCTTCCATAGCAAACACCTTCCATCTTGGTATATTTTGATGGCAGATAAATAGTTGGTGGCCAGGAAGAAAAATCCATTCTAGGGAATTTCAGTGCAGATGGCAGTTTTCACACTTATGCTGTGGAAGAGCTATGTCATGGTGGTATTTGAAGATTTATTTTTTCTTTCTTGGACTTTCATCTCCCTGTCTTCCATAAGCCCAAAAGTCACCTTGCTACAGTCGTCCATGCTGGAACCAAGGGTAACCTCCAGGGCTAGGAAAGGTCCTAGAACTGCAGGGCTGTCATTTAAGGAACTGAGGAGTGTGATGCCTTTGCCAGCCTCGTGCACGTACTCTTTCACTTTGCCTTCGGGACATCTTTAAAAGCATATAGCGATTTGGCCTTAATATCTGTTGTCATTCCTTTTTTGATTCTCTGTAGGTTCTTACGCTGTGTGTATCACAGTAATGCCTTTTAAGAGCTGCTGGCAAGATGGTGCTTCTGGTGCAAGGCGAAAAAACACCTTGCTAAGCTGGTGGATGCTGATGAGTGAGTCAGTGGTGTTGGTTGTTGGAACTTATTACAAGATATCCTTGGGTGGGAGGAAAAATACAACCATGGCAAAGTTAGGGTTGAAACTCTAATACTGTCAATTTGGGGGTGTCTGTTCATTTCCTCTAAATGTTCCTAGCAAAAGATAATTTTAAAAAATGTAATAAAAGTCTTAATGTTCAGATACTGAAGCCAAAGGCTTGTATATAACAGTGTATTCCTATTGTCAGTAGGTGGTTCCTAGAGCCTGCTGAAAATGGTATTTCTCAGTGCAGAAACTGGATAATCGAAGATTGGAAATGTTCTGTTTTTGATGACAGAATGTGGGATCTCTTCTGGGATAGAGGATACAGTAAGGGGGAAGGTGGAGTTGATAAGAGCCAGGTATGTTTGTGTGGTGGGGAGGGAGCACAACATGACAACATAGCTGTTGAGAAGAGGAGCTTTCTAGGAAGTCTGGAAATCCCAGATGGGATGAGTAACGGATCTGAACGTCAGTGACAAAGCTTTCCTAGCTCAGGTGTGCGTTGCTGCTCTCAAACCAGTGTAGTTATGCTGCTGCGTTTCGTAAGTGGGGATTTTTTTCTATGTATATTTAAAATTCTGTGAGTGTTTACAGGTTGTAACTGTACTCCTAGAGAACATTTTCCCCTTACAAATTATAATTCTATGCTACAGCCTGCCTTTGACACAAATGCCACCCCTATGGCTACTAGAGTTACACTGTGGGTTTGGCAGAGGAGACTTTGGCCTAACCCAGGTTAGCCCAGGTTATGCCATGACAAGGCATAGCAAGGTGTCCTGCAGAGCCATCTGCAGAGGCATTCAGTGGATCAGTTGGTCAAGAGAAGCAAAGGCCTATCCCACTCCTTAATTCCTAATTTTTTTCCCCAAATTCCGGATAGTTTGGGGAAAATAGGTTTAGGGAAATTGTTAATGGACTCCCGTCTCTGTGAGGAAATACGTTTCTCCTTCGTGACTTTTTCCTTATCTGGACACACTGTGGCTTGAAAGTGTTAATCTTATTTTCTATGTCCTTCCTAAATGTTAAAAATCACTTTTCACTACAGTGCTAAATATGGTTTTATTGGCCAAAGCCGTTTTAAAGCTGTCCTGAACAACCTTCTTATTCCCAGCAGAAATGCAGAACGCAAGCAGTGCCAACTGAGTGTGTATTTAACACGTCTGTGCTAACTTTTGCCAAAACTCTCTAAGGTGAGTGAAATGTTGAGAATCCAGTTCCCTAGGAAGAAAAAAAAATCCACTATGAAAAGTGTTTTTTCCACTTCATAGGTAGGTGTATCAGCATGCCTCAATTCTGGGCTTTCAGTGGCTTTTTGATGAATGCCATAATTCAAACAACAAACAAAAAAAACAAACAAAAACTCCTAAAATGCTAAGATCATATGTTTAATATCATTCAATTTCAGGAGGTTTTATAAGAGACTGTGCAGAGATTCCTCACTTGTACTTCATTTACATGTCGTTATCTACATCCCAAGTGATGGGTTTTCAGCATGATTGCTTTTTTTCTGCACCCTTGCTCATGTGCTGTTTTAATTCCCTCTGCGAATCCAAGTCCTGAAATGTTCAGAACGATGCCAACTCAAAGTTAAAATCCCTAAAACTTCTGTATGTGGGAGGTGTTTACACTAGAAATATTCATGCTGGCATCTTCTTCTGGCGCTACAGTTGTAGCCAAGTTGGGGTGAGTGGCATCACCGAGGTTCAAAACCATTTCTTCTAAAAACGAAGACCTGTTTCCCAGCAGTTTGAGTGAATATTTTTAAGTGTGTATAAGGCTATATATTTTAGTGCAACATACTTTCTACCATGCATTTTTGTTGCAGTGCTTTGGAAAGTGGGCTTTTATTTTCTGCACTCTTGCTGGATCTTTATCAGTAAGGCATATTCCAATAAGAAAAAGGAAAAAATCCTAACAAGAAAAATAAAAGCAAGAAGCTCAGCTCAGCGGTGAGTGGGCTTGTCATGTATTAATTTTTCATTGCTGTGGAGAATTGTACATACATAATCACTTGACTGCAGTGGGAGTTAGCGAGCTCCTATGGTGTCATTTGCATAAATCTTGTTAAGTCAATGGCAGTTAATGAAGTACAAATGAGCCTGGAGAAGGTGACATGCAAATCGTGGGTGGCAGATGGGAGGTCTGTTTTGGGGATGGCAGCTGTGTGCGCATTCCTTTTTTTTTTATTTATTTTTTTCTCCCCCTTCTGCTCCCCCCTGCCAGATTAGAGTGTAAATAAATACACAAGAGCTGGCCTTGACTTTCTGCTTTCAGAGATTCTTGTATTTGGCATTTATGCTTAATCACAGATGCTCTTATGATTATACAGCTGAACCAGGTAACCTTGACTGTTCTTTCACCCAAAATTGTCATGCCTGAGCATTGGTCAAAATAGAGGTTGAGAGGCTACCTGAACCCTTAGTCACGCATTTGGTGCCCCCAAATTCCCACGCAGTTGCCTAGGAGCAGCAAACTTCGAGTCTGGCTCCAAAATAAATTTTCTAGCACTTAGTAGTGCAACGATGACATAGTAAAAAATTTGCCATCCGTGACTTGCAAAGGTGAACTTCAGAATCCATTCGCTTCTCTGAGTTTGCAAATGGCTATATTAATGGAGAAAGTTGAATATCTTATTCAGGCTTTGCTCCGAAAGCTTTTAGGTGATATTTCAAATGACCTTTTTTTTCCTACCCGTTTGTGATGAGCTATTTTGTCTCTCCTACTCTGAATTTAGAAAGCCAAATATTTTTAGGCAATGTCTAAGATCCCTGTGGAGCTGTCAGCAATACCACAGCAGAACTTAGTAGGTGAAACACTGATATGTGTGCATATATATATATTTTTCTCCAAAAAGAATGTGGCTGCTGGATGCGTGTGTTATATCTTTCCTTAAGATAGGTGCCAACAAAAATGCAACTTCATAAAGTGCGTCTGAATCCTATGAAAGAAGATGGTGGTGAACTTGGGCGGGGAGGTGGAGTTTTTCAAGCATGTTATCAATAACGGTCTAACTTCTTGGCAGGAAAAATACTGCTTCTGTTAGGTAAATTCTGAAATATTAGAGAAGTTGTGTTGTGCCTTCTATTCCCTTGTTAGCAATTTTTTTAAAAGAAATATCAATTTGATATTGCTGACTGAAAAGTCTCTGAAAATTTTGAGTGTTATTGCATAGATTTCAGTCCATTTTCAAGTAGTAAAATCATAGGGGATGCAGAAAGGTTTTTATGTGGGAAGAACTCTGTTCTATGTTTAGCAATACTAAAAAAAAAAAAGTGAAAAAGGTTATTTAAGTTTTTGCTAGTAAATGCTTTCAATGCCCGTGTATTTTTATGCATAAGTGCACGCATAAATACGCCAGCTAATGTTAAAAAAAAAAAAAGGAAAAATTAAAAATAAAAGACTAAATGTTGCTTTTTAAAACTTGGGTTTTATGCGACTTAGTTCAAGCATTCACTCTCGCTATGGATCTGGGGAGAGACTTTGGATGTCACCTGACACAGCTGCATCAGCTCAGCGCAGCGGGTGCTCTCCAGCACCCAGGGTTGCTGTGAAGGGTGAGCTGCTTTTAATGTGTTTTCTGCCATATTATTTCTCTGCCGTTGTGCCTGTCTGCTGTCGGTGGTATTTCTTGGCTCTTCCTAACCTCATCTTCCTTTTTATTTTTGAATTCCAGCTGGTGCATTTATGTATGTGGTAACCAGTTTGTGTAGTTGGGGTCTCTGCCTTCGAACCAGAAGGTAGCATGGAATCTGCAATATGGTTTCCTATAAGATAGGATAAGAGCTTGTCTCTACTGCTGTAAGAAGGCTTCAACAAGGGTCAACTGGAATATCACTGAAATAGGTTTTGAAAAGAAATTGAGAGCCACATATAGTCAGTCAAACCAATTTCCTTAGTCCTTCTCACTAGCAGAAGAGCACCGTAATGCTTGGGGCAAGTGTCAGAGCTGAGAGCCCCTGTTGCCATCAACAGCAAATGCTTTTCTGCAGCAGGTTTCCTGAATGTAAATGTTTACTTTGAGGCTACCACAAGAGGGAACAGATAAGTACCCATCTGAGCATCTTCTCTTGCTTAATTCATCTAGCTTGACAGGCCATAAAAGCGGTGTGGCAGCATGGGGACTGATTCAGGACACCCAGCCTGTGTGCTGCCAGGCCGGGGACCTGGTGGGGAGTGCTGAGGCCTAGCCTGCTGCTTCTCTCTGTGTGTGCCTATAACATCCAGTTACTTTTTGAGTCACAAATGACTAACACCGGCAATGACCAAGCACACTTCAAAACAAGGGCAACAAAACTTCTGGGGAGACCCAAGAAACTACACGGTTTGCTTGCCTTAATCATATGTAACATGACTTTCTGACCAAATATTGCCTGCAGAGCTCAGGGCCTGAAGCTTTATTTACAGAGACCCAGAGTGTCATTCTGTGACTTCTGCACTTTGCGGTGCTCCGAAGGATTTCCCCAAACTCCTGTTGCTTTGGTCCTATTTATTCGTATGAAGAGCAGCGGAAACTTCTTCACTTATCTGGGATTGAGGTTACTTCTGATTCTCCCTCACTGCTGAAAACCAAGAATTGTTTTGGTTAATCAGAAGGTAAATGAATACTACACTGCTCTACATGAAAGCAGCCTTTAGTCTAATGCTGTAAGCGATAGGTGGAATTTCCGCCTGGAAGTTTCCTGGCTTCCAGATAGGATTCAGGAGGCAAATATCAAGTATCGCTCTGCAGTCGTCTGGAGTGTATGGCTTTACCTGAAGCTTCCATGCTATTGAATTAGGTGCTTTAAACAAAAGCGTTAGGAATGGGACTGTTTCCCCTCAGCTTCTTTTATATAAAAGGGAAATGAAAAAACAACTGAGAGACTCGGCTTCATCATGCAGCTTCTTCCTGCAAATGATTGATGTTAATGTGGATGCATTAGGATCACAGGCAAGTAAATGCCAGTTTGAGAGAGACCGACCTATCTTAAAATATATGAGATCATAGACCTATCTTTTGAGACCAGACTTATATCCTGATGGGATTGTTTCCTGGTTCAAATAATGAGACTGGATGGAAACTTTTTTCCTAGCTCTTTCTTTCTGCAGAAAGCCATACTGCTGCTTGTTTTAATAAATGTTCTACTAATACTCCTGGATCTACATTTTTACTGCAGCCCTTCCCCCTGCAATGCTGTTTCTGACACGCTCCTCTTACTTGATGCAAAGTTTTTGTTCCAGGTTGAATTATTGTGGCTTTTGTTAAGCAAATCTATTTTTTTAAAAAAGGACAAGTGGAGTTGATTTGGTCAATAAATCTGAGAGCCGAGACAGCATTGCTCACATAGGCATCTACAACCCCTACACTGGTGTCTCTGAGGGTGGCTTTCCAAAACTCTGAAGTGCTGCTGCTAACAAGGAACTGGCAAAGGCCGTTGTTTTATTCATTTACATCTAGTGGAAGGTGTAATTTCTTCTGTCACACTTCTGTCTAATCACAGTAATCAGTATCTGGATATGCTTGTACAAACATGAGGGTGTGCTTTTTAGCTAAGTACTTGTGGTGCTGAAATCTTCTGTGCAATTCCTCTGCAATTGTTTATAATCAGAACATACACATTTTGCTCTGTTTTTTAATGAGTTGATTACTACTTTTAAACTGTTTTGTGCTCACTGTGGTTCTGCAAATTGTTAACTGGTAGCTACCAGTATAATTAAATATTTCAGAGTACTTGGCTCTGGTTGCATTGAACTGTGAAGAAATAATGTTATATAGCCAATCAAAAAGAGATACTTGTAAACTCATTTAAAGCGTCAGAGTGTGTTAGGACTATCATGGTGATGCTTATTGCAGGAGAAATTAAAGATACAGTTTTGTGCTAAGAGGCAATACAGAAATTAGTTCCTGAATTAGTTGTTAATTGATTTGGTAATTCCCTCGGGTCTGCATGCTCTTTTTTCCTTTTTTGTTGTTGCATTCAGTTAACAGTGACTATTCCCAGTGCACTCGAAATATTTTTTCCAATTAGATCAAATGGGCCCTTACATCAGAGGAACGGCTATAGCTGCATGTACCTGCCTAGAATAATGTTTCATGTGACTCTGAAAGATATTTTCTCTTTTTTTTTTTTTTTTTTTTTTTTTGGAGGGGGAGTGTCAGAAAGAGGAGGGAGGGTGTTTTTTCTACATTTTTGGCAATTTTCAGATAGTGTTCGAAGCTAAGCCCAAAGTATTTGAAATGAAGTACTGTTAAGAAGTTCCTTCCACTTTCCTGGATTTCATGGAAATCTGTGCTTTTGTGAAGCATGCTTTAATGGTGACCTCTGCAGTTCCAAGCAGTGGAAGAAGCGAATTGGATGAGCAGATGTAAATAGCCTTGACTGTTTGGATGCTGAGGAATAAGGTTTTCGCTCATTCAGAGAAAAAGAATGGGGGGGAAAAAAAGGAAAAAGGGAAAATAAAACCTGCAAAACCTCACATGTTCATTTTAGAACAGTGATTCTGTTATTAAGTAATACTTTTTCTTCTGATTGGTCTTGTGAAGTTGGAGCATGTGGAGATTTGTGTTGTGCTCTGAAGGTCAAGACCTGCTATTATCACCTGTCTTGCTGTTCTCGGTGAAGGAGTGCGAGTTGGTCTAGCACAGCACTGGGTCGGATGCCTTTCTGGTCAGTGTTTGTTTGGTGGACTTTTGAGATGAAACGCAGGAACTGTAGAGGCCTTGCTGCAATTTTTTTTTCTTTTTTTTTCTAAAAATTGAAGCAACAGTAGTCTACATAGATGTGCCTATGGCTTTCAAACTTTAAGAACCTCAAAGAAGGTATTAGCAATAGAGTTTTCAGGAAAAAAAATGCTTTCTCTTAGCCAATTTAGTTGCACATGATTGTGGCCCCAAGAAGTTGCAGTTGTTGAAGAAGTCCCTTGATCTCCATCAAGTAGGTGACTTTGAGGGTTGGGCTAATTGGACAAGATGATTTCTAGATGTCATTTCGAACCTCAACCATCTGTCATTCCGTAGTAGTCACAAACCAAGTTTACCAGTTTAACTTGTGGGTAGCTTGGTCTTAACTCTTCCCAGCATCATAATTTGCATTTCTGGTACAATGCATATGAGAGGAAATGTAGTATTATAAATTGTGCTAAATTTTACTTGATAAATAAATGTATTTAATTTGTTATTAGTGGGGTTTTTTGCTTACTTGGGCACGGTTTCAAAATAGTATTCCATTTGTGTGTATGACAACACCTCAAAAATGAGCAGTGGAAGAATGTTGTGCCTTTTAAGGCAAAGATGAGTGAAATAATAAGTATCAAACAACTTAAGGAAGAGTGATGGGAATTTTTCTTCACATTTTCATAAAGACTGACTTTCTCATGAGTCTAGGTGCTTTCCATCCCTATGATGGGGCAGCAGGCAGGCCATGAGCCAGCAGGAGAACCTTTTCCTCCTTCCCGTTGTCCTGGGAAGCTCAGGAGAATTTCTTCTTGATGGGTCATCTTGAGTGTGCTAGTGTATGGCCAGATCTCCAGCACCTTGAAAGGAAGCACCGAGCATAATGAAGAGGCATCAGATTAATTTGGGGGAGAGGAGGAGGGAAGTATCAAAAGCAATGGAGATATAAAAGAGAACATCAATAAAACAGGCCATAATATGACTTAAAAAAAATTTATTAGAATTTTCCAGTGCTGAAATTGTGTAATAAATCAAGATGGCATCTCCACGTGACATGCTGAGATTGACAGGCATGAGGTACTAAGGTATCTTCACTGTTGTCCTTAGGCTAAGGATTGGCTGCCAGCCAAAAGCTTTTGAATAAGATCTCTGTGTAGAGATCCTGCTGTAATAGTTTTCTCCATGTTGCCTCTAGAAAATGCTTACAAGAGGCATTCTTTTATTATTATTATTATTGCTTGAGCCATCTCTATCCACTCAGATAATTAAAAAGAACTGCAGAATCACGCAGTGGCATATTGAGTGCATGATTTTATAAATGTTGAAAGGAAATAATTGACCTTCAGTCATTTTTAGCAGATGAGATCCAGAGATGCCTTCATGATCATGATCTCTCCTTGAGATGTAATGGTCATAAAAAAAAAAAAAAAAAATGCAGCAAACCCTTCAGGATGGAGCTTTCCTTTCAAAGCACTGCATGTTTTCCACTGAGTCTCAGTTCATGGAAGCTCATCCAAGGTACCAGTGCAGAGGAAACACTCCCTCTGCAGCTGTGCCTTTACTTGGAGGAGACGCTGTGCACAAGAGGCAAGTCTGGACATACCTGCTCAAAGCTGGCTTGCCAGAGCCCTTGTGCAGGCGTAAGGGAGGAGTGATGACACAGAAGGAAGCAGAGCGCGTACGGCAGCGAGCAGGACTGCCTTGATGGGCTCTGCTTGACACGACGGTTATTAATATGTTTCAAGGATGTTTTGGGGATTCCACCATATTTGTGTGGTTGCCAGCAAAACGTTGACAGTTGCATTGTGGTTAATAAATTCATTTAGATTTATAAGCATTGTTTACAGAACCTGTTCGCCTGCTGAAACTCTAACAGCATCTGTTCCTTCTTACTAATTAACTGCTAATTACGAATGAGCTTTGTGTGTTTGTCAGTCTAACTGGCTCATGCATTTTGTAAGGAACATTAACAAATTGATTTACATAGTGGTAAAGCAATCAAAAGAGTAAACTGAACAGCACGCATTTAAAGCCCTTTAGCCGATTTTTTTTTGAATGAGGCAAACTTCGGGCATGACAAATATTGCTGTAATTTTTTGGATACTTTTAAAATTTTGTGGTTGTTGCATGTGAATCCAAATAACAATAGCAAACAGTAAAGGGGATAAGGGAGGAATATTGCACTTTTGGGAAGAGCAGGGCTGTAGCTGTGAAGTGCATCATACTACAAGGAGTAGAATCACTTTGATCGATCTTCTGAAATACCAACAGTGGAAGTCACTGCACTTCTCTTCAAGTCCTGTTTTCTCTGATCTTGCTCCTCTTCAAAAACCTTCCGAGTGCAGCAATTAGCAGTATATCTATAGAGCAGTCTCTGCAGACAGGCCAGATGTTGGTGCTTAAATATTTTTGAATTTAAATGGAATAATTCAGTAGTGTAATAAAAAAAAAACTTAAAGTTTATTTTACGTGAGTTAAAAAAAAACAGATAATGGAAAGTTCTATTTAATATAAAGGATCATTCACTTCATAATAAATCTGAGTTGAGTGCTATCATGAGATTATATGGATGTAATTCTTTTACAGTTGTCCCAGAGCTGTAAAGCTTGAAATGAGCTTTGTAGTTTGTACTAGGGAGAAACCTAAAGAAATACAAACACTTTTAGAAGATTTAGTGTTTCTTCATAGCTTAATATAAACCACTCCATCTATTCCTCATAGTTATATAGACTAAACAAGCTTGATTTGCCAGCCAAACTTGATGGCTTGCTTTTGATAGAATTTCAAAATTAGTGCACGAAACCAACACAACAGATGTAAAATACTTGGATTTCAGTGGAGCATTTTGATACTGCCTCACTAAATTGTAGTTGGAAATTAAAGCTCATTCGTCTAAAAACTGTCATATGTCTTAAAACCTGTCTATAAGATAATTAAAAAAAAATAGACTGCAGTTTGAGCTGGGTAGGAGTAGGATAGTGCTCTTCTAATTTTTTAGGCATTAGGTCCATTTCCATTGAACATTATCATTAATGATAGCATGGAAAGTAGAGGCAAATGAATAGCAGTCAAATGGGTAATCTGCGTTATAAAGCTGAAATCCCTGGACAGAGTGGAAATCGTGCGGGAGACGATGACTGGAGTTGGTGAAAAAATAAAATGAGATTTGATTTGTAAAGATGCAAGTCAGGTAATATCAACCAAGCAATTGTGTTCTGTCCTGAGCAGTTGCATGCTAGACTTTTGTCATCTTTGCTTTCTTTCACATTTTCTAGCGATAGCAATTTTTTGGGGAGCTGTCTGATGCCAGCAATCCATGTCTGCTTCAAAAAGTGTGTTTCTATGTCTGTTTAAAGGAGCAAAGAAACCAGGAGCGATACAGTGGACTGAGATAGGCAAGAAGATTGGGCTTGAACTCAAACGGAGATAAAATCCCACTGCCCAAGTTGTTGCCACTTTAATGCAAGCTTGAGATGCATTTACTTCTTGATGTGTTCTTATGACCTCTCACCAAGACGCGTTGCAAGCAACACTTGGCACCTGGAAGGCGTTTGCTGGTTGAAGATGGTGCCAGGGGGATCTTAGGCTTGCACGTACAGCCCTGGAGGTGGCACGTGCCTGCAAGTCCAACTTGGAAACTGTGAGTGGGAAAAAAAAGTATGTTTTGAGGATAAAAAGACACTGCTTTACTGCAGAAAGGAGTGCCAGAGCAAATCTCATCTCTGTGGCTGTAAAGCCACATCTGTCTCTTGTCTAAAGAGACTTTGGACTGGTCAACACGGTAATTGGGTGATGCCAGCAGTAAAGCGATATGAGTTCTTGCATCAGGTGGCTGCTTTTAAAATTAGTGGGTCGTTAGAGTGAATTTATCTAAGCAGTTGCAACTCTGTGTAGGAATCTGCAGCATCTTCCCTAGTGAGACCCTTGCTGCTGTGTTCAGACATGCTCACGTGCAGACGCAGTGTGATAATAAGGTGATTATTTTAGGCCTTTTTTACTAAGAAAACTTTTGGACTTTAGGCTGTTAAATTTCTCTTTATAAGGAAATAAAAACTAAGCAATGGGGGGACCTTCTGGAAAAACAGAAATGGTAAAATGTGCACAACAGAGGTTCTGTAGGTGACAGTCTGAGCAGCCGGTTCATTTCTTTCCCTCCTATAACTAATATGATTCTTTGTCAGAAAAGAAAAATACCAAGACGTGCGATTTGTGAATCGGTTTATAGTACAGTATATCACCCTATTATGAATGACAGTATTTAAATGATTGGGTAGAGAACTGGAGAACTGCTACAAATCATGCAGCTAGATTAACATCTCATGGCCTCTTCTCTTGTGTGAATATTTCAGGGGGAAAAAAATAAGAAATCTTCTGAGTGTGGGAGATACTGGAAAGGCAAATCAATTAAAATAGCCAAGTGCAAGTAGTTGGAATCTTTAGATACTTGACTGCCTGAAAATGAGCAATGTAAGAGAATGAAAAATTAGAAGTTAGAGGTGCGTGTTGTAAGTTTATGAATAAAAAAACCCAGCTCTTTCATGACCTAATTAAACCGCCAAACCTATTGCTGGGAGAAAGGTGCAATGGAAATCTTAGTCTAGAACTGGGAGTCTTATGGGCAAATTGACTGAAAAGAGTTATTACCAGGATGTGAATTGAGTAAGCACAGAGATACAACAGGTTGATGAGACTGAAGAAAAACAAATGTGCAGGTGGGATTCTCTGGGAAGCGTTTGGTGAGTTAGGTCTCCTGAAGCCCATGGGTTTCAGCACGAGGTAATGCAGATGAGCGGTGCAGGCGCTTTCTGATGCAATACCAGGCACGTGCATCCAGCCCCAGCCCTGAAGGGCACTCAACATGTTGAAGGTTGACGTTTTGGTTAAGCTAATGGCATGGCAATGAACTCCCTCAGAGAGCTTTCTGACTTGGTCTTTTGCGTGGTATGTGTTGCTGTCAATTTGTAAGTCATGTAAATACTGTGTTTGTACCAGAGATAAAAATACTTTTCTGCTTTGTTTGTTAGATGAGGATGGAGGGGAACTGTGGTACGTCCAGGCCAAATTTCCTGGCTACCAGTGGTCTCTTCTCACGTTACCGATGTTCTGGTCTCATAGATGTCATCTTTCCATATTCAACCTCTAAGTTTCTGGGCAAGCCTGCCTTTTTTCTGTGTGTGTGTGTAAATAGGCCACTGAGTTCATATTCCATGATGACACCATAGTTAGTACTGACATCATAGATATTTCTGGAACTCTAAAGGGAACCTGGTACTTGGCTTGCTGGTGGTAGTGGCAGAGTCGGCAGGTCGGTCGCTTGCATTTATGGGGCACAAGGATTGCAACCTGCCTACTTGTGTAGTTGAAGAG
Organism: Tinamus guttatus; assembly: GCF_000705375.1. The sequence goes on along the minus strand of NW_010582446.1, from coordinate 36,656 downwards.
GCAGACAAAAGCAAGGGGGTTGGCAGCAAGAAGAGAGATGAAAGGATGGCGATATGATGGATAACAGAATTAGAGGAGCAGAATCCAACTGGAAAATTATGCTGCTGTGAGAAGGTAAGAATCAAGGGAAAAAAATCTCTATTAGGAGGAGGACAAATATTGAACTAAAACTAGGAAGGAGCGAGGAAGCAAGATCAAAAGCGGCAGATGACATTTTCAATAACATTAAATACCTGAAGTGCCTTTCTGCACCTGGCACATCAGTCCCTCGAGGCTTCTGGATCTTTAAGGTGCCGATGTCTTCAAGGCTAAAGCAGGGTGATCGATGGCCAACCCGAAGCAATGCATCGGTGCCTCTGGTGGTCTGCTGCTTCGGCACCTTGTCAATGCCTCTGAGCTGTTTCCGATTGAACGGTCTTGAGAGAGCTTTAAGTCTATAGATTCTGGTAACAAATGCATTGGAGTTGATGCATGTGGGCTGTCAGAGTGCTGATTTTTCCACTGTTGAAATCTGAATGCCCAAGCATCAAAGTCAATTCCTTGCGGTTGCAGGACTGTTAAAATAACTGCCTGACGTGGGTAAAATGGGATTTTGTTCAATCATTCAAGGAGAAAGCAAGAGATTATGAATTAAACAAGATGTCCTTGATGCCCCTCTATTTCTGCTGTGTTAATCATAGCTCCCAAGAAGTCAACCAAAGCATCTCTAGGCTTCCCATCAGCAGCTTGCCCCTGCTCTTCCCGCCACTGTGGCATCAAGTTCTCAGAAGCAAAAAAGACAGAAATACAAGAACTTGGAATCTTGTCTCCTTCAGGGTAAGAGATAATGTGGTACAGAACTATGCCTAGGCTGGTTGGTGAGCCACTATCCTAGCAGAAGAGACCAAGCTTTCACTGCAGTCTTTCCCTCAATTGGAAACATCTAATTTTGATCTCAAGCTTACAGGCAACCACTAAAATGCACAATGTTTTATCTGGTAGTGTCTAACTGTCCTACAGATTCAGAAGGTCATTAGAAGTCCCTCACTAAGTCTGAAAACTCTCAGTTTGGAAGAGACTCCAACCTGGAAAATGGTTGCAGTCCCTTTTCATAGCAGGGGCAGAGCGGAGAGGCCTTGGGGTGCTAAGGAAAGGCAATATGCAGCCTACACACTGCAGTAAGAAGTCTGGAGTGATGGCAGTAGAGAATGAGCAAATGAGCTGAGTTTATTTTCACTTTAAGTTAATTTTCTATCTTTAGCGTACAAATACTTTCCAGCACCTCACAAAAGAGGTCTTTGCCTGGTATTGTAGTTACCACCATTAAACCAGTTTTTAAAAGTAAGAAATTAACACATCTGCCCCACTTTTTTTCTGCTATGATGGATGATAATAAGAGAACCATGGTCTAAATATTTCAATGATGTGCTATATACTACTTATCTTACATACATCTGGCAACTTATTGGAGGTAGTAGCTTTGCAATCTTGATGTGTGATAAATGTCAGTTATTCAGTCTGGAGGATCCTTGAATGGGTTCCTTTTCATCCCAGCGATGCGGGTATCTTGGTGGTGATGTTCACCAGAGCTTTGAGTAAAAATGACTTTGTTCTCTGCTATGTTAAATTGGCTGGTTAATTCTGGTGTTATTTACCCTGTAATTCATTAGTTTTACTCTACCATTGGCAGCTGACAGGCTGTAATTTCACGCCTTGCAATAAAAGATGTCTCATAATCTGCTTCATTTAGCAGCAAGAGAATTTAATGAAATTAACTGCAGTCCTAATTATGCCAGTGAATACTAAAGACTGCTATCAAGTTTCCTCAGAAAAGGACAAGGTCCACCTCATGAAGGATTTAGAAGATAATTTCCTGGGAAAAGTTGCAAATGGCTCCTTCTATTGGGCAACAAGGGCCAATTACAAGTGCTGATGTGACTTTTAATGCACTAGTTTGTTCTGGGTGTCTCTCACAAGAAATAATTTTTTACTTTTGAACGTGTTTTTAGAGGTTTGGCAATAGCTGACCTGTGAGCATTTGCCGTTTTACTGGGGTTTCAATGAATTCTTTCTCCTCTTTTGTGGTGGCCTTGTTCCTAAATGCTAGTCATTTGTGGCTGATGAGGTAGTTCGGATAATGTGTAATGAGGAGAGTGGTCTGTGTGTGTCTATGTTGTGGGAAACAACTTGTTCTCGTATCCCGTAATTCATCAGAAGTTCATCATGAGCTCAACTGCACAAGTACAAAAATCGTAAGGAAATAGGAAAAACTCGTGAAGAAGAATGTCAGAAGAGTGCCAAATCTGCCTGAACAGCGAGGGAAAAAGCATTTATGCAAAGGAGAGTTCTTACGTTGGGGAAACCTCTAAGGCTTTTCTTCCCAACTTTGTAGAGTCTTTCTCCTCATGGCTGATCCTCCTCTCATGTGACTCTGTCTTCGATATGTGACTTGATATTTAAAAGGTCTCACTTGATTTGCTGGCAGGAGTTTCTCAATTTCCATTCCAAAATATTGGGTGAGCTATTTGCCAAATATGTGCTAAGGGCTTTCACTTGGACAACAGGATGTGGAATCTAACCTGTGGTTTTATGGCTTCAACGATGTTAAATGTAGTTAATTGGAGAAACTTTTAACTGCAGAGAATTTCCCTATGAATAGCCTTCATAATAACCAGCTCGCTATAAAACGCAAAATGCTTTGCTCACAAGGACAACTGTACTATAAAGGTGAAGTGTATTGATCAAATTACCTGCGATAATAAACTTCGGATGAATAACTTCTGTATTGATGAATGGGAGAAGTCTTCTCTTTTGCCGGATTGTTAGCGTGATGGGGAGGTGATTGAGAAAAGAGCATTACAGGATGCATGGTGGCTTCAATCATTGTTTAGATTTTGAATTTAAATAGCTGTGTGAAACTGGTGGAAATGGTGTGGCATTCTTATTAATTTTTATTAATTCTGCTTTAAGGCCCCTTTAGGCTTTAATTTGTTAAAAATACAACTGAAATTCAGTTATCCTTCAGATAAAAGAAAGAAGCTATGCAACTGTAGGAAAGTGAATGCATATAGGGTAAGAGACTTAGCGTGGTCAATATTTGCAACAGTCTGAAAAACTTCTCTATGCACATTAATACAAACTGGGGTCAAGACATACATTAAGAAAGGAAATAGTTAAGGCCTTGGAAAAGAGGAAGAAGTGTGGTGGAAGGGAGCTGGGACACAAATGAGACATTCCCACTTCTAATTATTTTTTTAAGCAGTTGCTCAGCACATACTGCTCATTCACTTTTTGGTCAGGATGATTTTCATGCATTTGTTGCAGTTACAAGTAAGAAACGCAGGATGAAGGAGATGCCTTTTATAACTACCTGATAATTCCCTGACTTTTGGATACGCCCATGATGTCAGGTATCTGAGCAACTTACAGTATCTAACAGGGAATAAGCTTAATGCGGAATTTCTTATCTTTCAGAAGAAAATGGAAAGCTCTTATTTATTTTAGATGTGGTAATTACCTATAGTTAGTTGCATTCAAGGGTGAAAAACTGAGGCAGAAAAATTTTAATAGGATATTTTGGAATATTCTCAGAATCTCAGAATGTAGAGAAAATTCAAAGTGTTCAGACATGCGCATTCCTGAAGCGTGGTGTATGCCCTTGGGAGAGAAGTCTAGAAGTTGAAAAGGACCATGAGGAGCTGATCATCTGTAGCATTCATGTGCAAAACTTGAAAATGAGGATCCAAAAAGAGAGATGTCTGTATTTCAAGGAAAAAGCATATATAAGCGGTCCTGGAAACTTTAAATGTGTTTCAACTTCACACAGAAGGAGCAAGTGAGATAAATGCAGTATTAAAATAAAAAATGGATTTGAAAATAGTTATGGGGAAGGAAAGCGTGTAATCCATTTTAATAACGGACAGAGATTTGCACAGCAGAATAAAAAGGTCATATTGTTGCATGTGTTTGTATTTATATATGCACACACATATACACATTATATACCCATAAAAAAAAAAAGTATTCTTCTATAGAAATGGAAGAGCTACAGAAGAGGACATCCAGAGGGATACAGAAATTTGAGGCTCTCAGTTCAGTCAAAAAGGTGAGACACAAGTCTGCAGTCTTTGGAAAGAGATTAAGAGGAGCCTGCTTTTAAGGGAGAGCATTGATTCTGCAAGACCATCTGAGCTTGTGTCAAGTGCAACACAAGGGGCAAGAACTTAAGCTGGAGGAAAGACCGAGCACCACAGGAATGCAGGTGGAATCTCAATAGCGATAAAACAGACATTTTTCCGTACATCAGATGCAAAATTCAGTTTGGATTGTTAGCACATCTTAGTGTGGCTGAAGGTTTTCAAGGGTTCATTCCTGAAGCTCGCTTCGTTTTTGCTGGTCGCCATCGAGCGTTGGAAGAATAATGTTAATTGATACCAGTGGACTAACACTGGCAAACTTTTAGCACCCAAAATTAAAAGCTCAATTTAAAATGGGAAATAGATCAGAAGCCTATGGAGGCAGAAACTTGTCTGAGAGAAGGTGCTTTGATGTCCATAATGTCTATTGTTTAATGTCTGGTTTTTGCTTTTAAATGCCAATGCACAGCATGAAGGCCAAGCCCTCCCATGGTGCCACAGAGGGTGCTTTGGGTGGTAGAAAAAAAAAATGAAATGTTACATCCTGTGAGCAGAAAGTTGATAGGTACAAATGCTTTTTTGGAGATCTTTTTTAAGAAATTGTGTGTTCGAGTGTGCAAATGTGAAGCAAGCAAGCCCTGTGTGTATGTGTGCAAGAAGAAAGTTAGCAGTCAGTCAGGTTTTATCTCTTAATGAATAGAGACTGCTGAAGTAAGGGTTAGGTAATTGAGTTTATAATTAATTAGCCATAACCCTCATCAGATAAAGCAGTTGTCGAGATTTTTTTTTATCTCCTTTCTCTCCCCAGGGCCTGCCCTTCTTTGTCCTTGTGCTGACAGCCAGCACTTATCTTAGGCCTTCTTCAGGCCCGTGCCCATCAAGCCTTCCCTGCTTTTGCTGATTTTTTGGTGGTCAGCCGAGACCCTTATTGTGCTATAGGGCTCACAATCAGCTCAGCTGTCGCGTGCTCGGATGATGAATTAGTGGTAGGAGTTAACGTATAGGTGGACTCCAGATTGGGCTCCCGATAGCTTGCAGAGCAGCTTCTGTTTGTTAGTCACTCTCCATTGCTCTGAAACGCTGCTGACACCTTGCAACAAAGAGGTTAAAAAGGTAGAGTTAGCTTAAAAATGGTGCATTTCTACAGAAAGTTAGACTGCTTACAAAGAACCCTTAATTTCTTCTGCTGTGCAATTCGCCATAACAATACCGAGAAAATAAATTAGATTTTACACTGTTTCTTTTGGTGACCTTATCTCCCATACTTTGTGGGTTGGACTAGTTGGCTTGCAGTGGGGGTACAAACTTCAGATGTATCTTAAAAGCGACACGATTGTGAAAGGTGTCTTGTGTCTGCCTGTTGAGCTAGATTAAGGGGACTCAGACATCGAATGTATCCTCTGTCAAAGCACCATCCTTTGATTGGATGTATTGGAGAAAAGGATCTTTCTTGCTGTGTTTACAGTAGGCTTGGGGCATTGAGTTGGTCTTTTCAGACAGGTTTACCGTCTGGAGAGGAAAAACTTTCAGAAATAAGGCTGTGGGTTTCTCTTCATCTAGAGGCTTTTGAATTAGAGATGAAGACTCCTCTGTCTTATAATATTGATTTCAGGCTTCTGATGAGCTCCATTTCTTCTTAATCTGAGTGGGAGCACTAGAAAACGTAGCTAAATCTCTTGATGTAAGATAAAGTTGATTCTTTTTGAAACTGTATAAAGCACTACTCACCTGTGGTCACCTTAATTTTTAAGTAGACCGGTGAAGCTTTTTCTTTTTCCTTATCATTTCAGTCGCAACGTGCGTTCTTAGTTTGGCTTCAGTTCTTTGCAGGCTCAAGCACCAGAACCTTCTCTGAGCATACGTGTGTCTCCAGAATTGCACTGAAAGTTAAATCAGTAATATATTAGTTAACCTCCATTTAAGATGTCAGTGCAAGTGCATAAAAGGTATTACTGATGGCAGAACAAACCTGTTCCATTTTGGAGTAATGGCTTTTGGAGTAATGGCTTAGCGACTGTCCTAGTGAGTCCTGTAACACTGCAGCTACTGCGCACTGGTGCCCATAGTCTGTGAAGCTCTTCAGTTATGCAAAATGTGTACTTGATCCAACGCTTCATGTACTTCGCTGCAAACTGATGAGTAAAGGTGAGCAGTAAAGGCAATGGTTCCTGGGATCAGGTTTGGAGAGGAGCTGCAAAAAGGAAGTTTCAATTACAAGTGCCGAAGTTTTTTGTTTGCCCTGACAATGGTCAAATATCTGAGCAGCAGTTTAAGAGCCTGTGAAATCTCCATCCTCAAGCTGCAAAAAGGAAGTTTCAATTACAAATGCCGAAGTTTTTCTTTTGCCCTGACAATGGTAAAATATTTGAGCAGCAGTTTAAGAGCCTGTGGAATCTCCATCCTCGGAGATGTTCAGGACTTAACTGGGCAAGGCCCGAAGCAACCTGATGGAAGATGGCCCTGCTCTGAGCAGGTGGTTGGACTAGAAGACCTCCAAAGATCTTTTCCAATATATATTGTTCTTTGCTTTAAGTTGAGACTGCACTCAGATGATCTGTTTTCAAATGTCACAAAGTCCCTTTTTAACTAACATGAATTGGGCTGCGGTGCTAGAGGTTCTGGTCATCTCCAATGGAAATATTTTGTTTCCATTCTGAAGAGCTTTGTAGAAGCAATTTTCTGTCCTTTAACTAATTCCCTAATAGGGGAAAGTGCAGAAGAGCGATAAGCCCAAACACACAATTTTAAGGTAGCTGAGGCCATCCATTCAATGGAGATCTGGTCCCTGGAGACCAAAAGGTCTTCACTTGCGTTGTTCACATACCGCTGTCCTCCGACTCAGATGGTAGCTTAAACTGTTCAGCAGCATTTCCCCAAACATGAAGATAATGAACCAAGCTCTCTGCCCCGTGTCACGGATCCTGCAAGGAGAAAACGCCCCTCTCGATAGCCATGCGCCCAGCTCCTCGTGCCTAGGGCCCGCAATCTGTGTGCCGCCTCTCAGTGCGGGCTGGGGAGCATCTCGTAGCGCACATGGATTTTCCCACACGCAGCTCCCGTGTGTGGGCCAGGCTGGCTGCTTTTGGAGCTCGTGCCTGGAAGTGAATCAAAGGGAGCAAACTGTCTGCTCACCCCCCAACGAGGCACTTAATTGTGCTTTACGTTTGTGAGAGCGCAAGCCTGAATGCAGTGGAAGAAAAGAAGATAATGATCCCCTGTATAATGTAAGAACTGCACCAAAATTTTTTCCAGGTGGAGAATTTGTACTTCAAATGAATATCAACATTGTATTATGCTATCTCATGCCAAAGGATAGCTAAGCGTGCAGTACTTTTAATTCTAGGAAACAGTGGGGGGAAAAGCTTTTGCTTTTGAGCCTGCAAACGTAACATGTTGTAAAATAATATTGCCGAGCAAGGTTTTTTGAAAGCAAAGCTGACAGTATCTTCTGGAAAGCAGGTGTGGAATAAAAGTATTGATTCAGTGTGGAATGAACTAGACTTATAGCTGGTTTTATGATAAAGGGGATTTTTTTAATAATTAATTTTCACCTTTTTTTTTAAGGACAAGAATAGCATTTTATGGTTTGCCCCCATCCCATGTTCTGTTATTACCATCTTGTTACTTATCAACAGTGCATTGTGACTATTAAGTCATTAAAGTTTTACTAATGCAATAGTGCTGTTCAAAGTTTATTTTGAATAGCGCACATTTTCCTTCCTAATACTGTCCTATTTTTGGTATACAGCTGGAGGAAAATGTTTGCCTGTGTAGTAAATCAGTTCAACTTAAAGCTTTTTTGTTGCTGTTGGGAAAGGAAGATGACACAATCTATTTCTAAATGAGTGATTAAATGAGATTTATGCTGTTATCTTCCAGTGTTGCTGAAATCTTCAGAAACCTGTGGAATATATTATAGATTATGTTAAAGAATGCTTTTGTTTTGAATCAATACTAAGGTTTGCTTATATATACTAGAGATAAAAGTACTGGCAGGTTGGGAAGAGTGGCGAAATTGAGAAGATGGAAATCTATGGGATGGTCACAAGGATCACAGAATGCTTAAGGTTGGAAGGGACCTCTAGAGATCATCTAATGCAACCCCAAATACATATTCAGTAGTTAAGGCTGTGGGCTATGGCTGATCCAGTTTTCACCCTTGGTGACTTGGTCAGAGACCATATTCTTTCTTGAAGGAATAGTGGGAAGTACCAGTGGCAATGTTGATGCTACTAGTACCTAAAGCAAATCCCATAGTGAAACTGGGATGCTTAACTAACATAGTTACTGAAAGCTTGAAATGGTGCTTAAATATGATTTGATCTGGACTCCTGACAGCTTTAGTGTATCAGTATGTCATTTGTCAGCATTTCCCAGAATATTGTGATGATGTTACTGAATGATGTGTCAAAATACCCTGGCAGTGAATCTAAGGAAAACTCACACAACACGTGATATAACTGCTCTTTACAGGTTTTGAGGCTAGAGTTTTCCCTTTTTGTGAGTTATTTGTGGCAGCTTCTGTTGTTTTCCTAAGTTTCTTTTCTGTAGTGAGGTACCAAGCTTAGAGGATAAGAGGAAGTTTCCCCAAGAAAGGGAAAAATGCAGAATGCAAATAAAAACATGGCTCTGAGAGCGCCAGCAGTAATGCTAATAGCTCACGTGTGGCGTTGCGCAGAGAGCGTGTGAACAATCATGTCTTCCCAGAAGGGTTTGCTGGATTGTCCGTAGCGGTCGGTTTTCTGCTCTTGCAGAATATTTTTGGGTTTTAAATCCTCTAGGGTGCACCACAAAGTACACACTGTGGCAGGTTTTATTTCTGCTTTTTAAACACTCTAATGGTGGTACTGTTTTACTGCCTGTTCTCTCCAGAGGTACTAGACACAGTGACAGAAGTCTTCCAATGGGGCTAGTAATTTTTACTTTTTAGCACTGAGATAATAAGAGTAAAGCTGGAAGATCTGGGCATCAAGTTTGTTGCTTTATGGTTAAGACGTTTCCCGGGAGTCTGTTAAGCCATTCAGACTCTCAAAAACCAGTTTATTGAGGTGAATGGTAGGATAGCCAGTAGGCAGCCTGGACAGAGGTGCAGGGACAACCTCAATTCTGACATACTTGCAAATGTGTGCTTAACAGCAAGCAAAGGGAGCATTTTGTTCCTAAAAGGCATCTTGGGGAGAGCACAGTGATTTTGTGGATGACATCAGGGGTTCCTTCCCCTCTCCGGCGGCTTCAAAGCATGCATTGAAGGGATTGATGGGCCCCTCTTCCTTAACGGGGTTTCTAAATTGATTTGGTCACTGCTTTCTGCCACTTCTGTAGAATTAACATTGAAATGGCTGGAAAATAAGAAAAAGTCCTACTGCCGCACCCGCACATGGGGGTATTAAAGTTGGTAGTCCCAAGTTTCAGCAGCAGCCGTAATTGACAAATAATACCCCTCATAAATACTGCCAGGCTTTTCAATTAGTTTTCATCTGAAATTCGGGATGCAAAATGATGGCCTGTCAACTGACAATGGATGACAAAAATTAATAAATTGTCTTCTAAATAGTATGGACACTTGAGAAAAATTGGGCAGCCAATTTAGCACAGCATGAACCGGGGGGAACCTTTTGTACTGTTGCCGTGCCACTAATGTTGTCTGGGTCTTTATTAATGGTGCTTGGCTGCTGCTGACAGTTTTGTTGCTACTGGCAACTTTCTTCATTAAAATTAAAGCCAGCGTCAAATCCCATTAGCTGCACTCTGGGTACCTTGCATTTTTATTTATACAATTTTTTTCTTTGCAAACACATTCTTTATCTATGAGAAATTGAAAAAGGTGTTTGAAAATTAGTCTTAAATATTGTCTATGGGTGGTTATCTAATGAAAGAACAGGTTTTTTTTTTTTTTTTTTTTTTGTCTAATGTGTTATAACATGCCAACTCTACAGGCAAGTAACCACACACACAAATCCATAACTGATCTTTATAAATTACCTTTTGTGAACATAGTGTTCTGTATTGCCTGCAAGCTAGTTGGTTCTTAGCTACTCTTTCATAAAACTGTAATATCTTGTGAAAGGAGAGCAGCTCGCTAGCATGGTATTCTGCTTCTTGGCTCTTTGTTAGGCACTAAAGGCATTAATGATGTTGCATATGTGCTTAAAAGTGAGTTATCAACATGTGTGAAGGATGGGAGCATTTCTTCAGAGTTTTTTTTCAAAAGGTGAATTTTTTTTCTTTTTTTTCTTTTTTTTTTTTTTTTTTTAAAGTTGTCAATTGTAGTAATCTTCTCCATTTACTTATTTTCCTCTTCTTTCTTAAGAGAATTCCTCCTCCTTAGCTCGGTTCTGTTCCAGGCCAGAAAGCATGCTGAGCTCTTTAGGGAGGTCTGTACACCTCTATAACAGAAGAGCCAAATCCAGAGGTGCAGTTCTCGTGCCCCAGCTGTCAGTTCAGGCAGGAGTCTCCATGCGCAGAAAGGCACAGCGGAGGACGGCAGTCGCGGCTGTAGCTGCTGTCACTACTGAGCGTTGCAGAACATGGAAATGCTGGGCGATCGGTGCACTCCGAGCATGAGAGGTGACAAAGTAATTTCATATTCTGTTAACACAAGAGTTCGTACCAACTTTAAGGCTTCCCAAGAAAAACCCAATACCACCAGAAATGACCCAAATAGGCGTGATACCAAAAATGTTTTTATCAGCCCCTGTCGAGCCTTGCAGTCTTACTAATGTCATATACTTTTGCTCGAGTCTTCCTGCTCGGTCTCCCGTGTGGCTCAGGCTTCACATCCATGAGCCATTTCCAGGGCCAGGACTTTCCAAGAGGGTTTTGTTACAAGCAGTCTATGGTCGGGGCTGTCTGCTGTTAACTGTCGTCCTTCGTGTGTTGGACCTGGACACCGAAGTGTGCTTGCTAGATTCATGCATGTGAGGTATAAACGCGAGCTGAGGAGCTCCGTCCAGAAAATTTTCAAATGGCCTTGGCTACTAATGTCTTTTGGCGTGTTAGTTTCCTATCAGTGTAAATAGAGCAACTCAATATTTATCTAAAAATCGATCGATCTTTTGTATCTATCTGAAGAGAGCAAGTACGGTATAAAAAAAGCCGTTTAAACATTTGCTGAGATGGTTGCATTCATGAGTTATCCTGTATGGTAAGTGGAAAAACAATTAACAGTTTAAATGGCGTTTGAAATAGATGCATTTACAGTCCTTTCTATTTTTATTTATTTATTTATTTAGACTAAAATATATGCTACATGGCTGTCCAGCATGAATTTTGGTTCGGCTCAAATATGGAGTGAGTGACCATGTATCGCTCTTAGGAATGGATGCTTTTTATAAAGAAATGCTGGTGATCTTGAATTAGCATCAATCTAATAAATCCAAGTTTTGCTTTAGCTCCCCCTCCGCTCCCCCGCACCTAAATTCATCTTGGCTTAAAAGAAAAATGGTGTCAGGAGTTAATTGTTGACTGAAACTTAATATCTGTTAAAGCAAATGAGGCATGAAATATACTACAGCAAGTATTGTATCTGGAGTGATTTTAACATTAAAATAATATTACAATTTTTAACTTACTGACACAACATGCAAAACCCTTTATTTTGAGGTTGCACTGATGAATGCTGAGCTTGTTAATGGGGGAGCACGAGAGTGCGCGTTGTGTACAGGCGCAGTGGGCTCGGAGAAAGCTGAAGTCATACTGATTATTACTAGTCTGAGGTATATTAAATAAATGTTGGATTGGATCAGGTATTGCTTTCTTGTGTAAAGCAATCCTAAAAAATCCATGTCAGAAGCACTGATTTATAACCTCAGAGCAGTTCCTTCCCAAAACTGACGCTGGCAACATCTCTCTCACTTTATTATACTTTCTATAGCATCTATCGCAGTAGTGGTTTACTTCAGTTAATGACATAAGTACTTTCGTTTTGTGCAGTAGCAAATCCTGATCAAAATATAGTAAATCTGTATTTGAAAGTTGTCTCTAAATCATAGCCTTAAACTCACTGGAAATGGCCTTGACTAGGTTTTTGCTGGAATTCAGGAAGAAATTGCAGATGTGGAGATATCCTGCTACAGTGTAGACATCAAATGTACAGAAAATACTACAATAGAGAAGTGCAGAGGCTTTGCAAAGGCTGATCCCAAGTTTGGGCTGAGGAGATAGCTCGGTGTCCTTGGCTGAGCACAGCTGATGCTGCAGGTGTCTCCTAGAGCTTTTAGGAATTGGGCAAGTTCTTCTCCCCTCCATTTCTGAAATATCTTTGACAAATGGCAAGAACTGTCAGCATGTATTTTTTATCCTCTACCCAGTAGAGGGTAAAGTTCATAAAGAGACATTATTTAAGAGATTCTTTCTTTTTGGAGAGTAAGGGCAAATTTTACACCCATTGAGGCCTATTTCTTTCAAAGCACCTTGTGTTGCGAGGAAGGTCAAATCCTTGGCCAGCAGTAACCTGGGCAAATAAATATACACTTCTGTGTTCTTTGGGCTGAGTGCAGAATGACTTGGTTTTCAGGTAATAAATTACAGATTGATTAGAAGCACAATCAGAAGTTATTTGCTTAAATGAAAAAGGTGATTGCACGTGTTGGCAAAAGGATTATTTAAGAAGCCATGGCTCTGCTGCTGTTAGTAAATACATCATCTGTGCCTTTTTTAAAGGATGTTCTGGTGAGCGGAAGAATCAGATATGTTCAGGGAGAAGGCTGTGTTCAAAATAGTGCTACCTAAGTATTGCCTATCAGCAAATGGTCTTTATGCCATTTTGGGGATAGAAAAAGATTTTCGGGTCCTTTAATGCAGCTCATCTCTGACAGTCTGGTGTGTGAGCATAAAAACCCTAAAACTGTTTTTCTGCTATTTTGTAGCAAACGTAGTAGGATAAAAGTTCTGTGGGCAGAAGTGTATGTATACATGTATGTATTTACTAATCATTTGTTTTTAGGATAGTTGACTTACGTCAAAGTTTGCTCAGATGTTGAGCAAATGGATGTGATCATAGTGGTCTTTTCATGCAGCTGCCTGTTCACGCCTGGGAATATTCTTCATTTGTCGAAAGATCTTCCTCTTATTTAAGAAGAAATTGAGAGGACAGTTGCTTGAAGACATTTCACCTGAACGTAGGATATAGTTGGCAGCTCCTAGTGTCCAAAGTAGATTCTACTCGTCAGGGTAGATGTGACATCTCATTTGTCACAAGGTTGTTCTTTCCCTTTTCCTCCTCTCCCCTGGAGTAGAGAGGTGACCTCTGCACTAACCAGGTCTAGTGCCGTCTTGCTTTGGATTATGATGGTCTCTAAACACTTTCATCATCTCACAAAATGCAAAAGACTGCTCCAGAAAGCCTAATCTAAGGAGAACGATTTGTGTTAAAATTGTTTTGAAATATCCTTTCAAAGTGATCCTTCTTGTTGGTTGTTCTTTAAATGGGAAAGTTAAACAGCAAAGCATTACAACAATGTTTTTTTCTACTTTCTGCAGCTTGTTTCAGACAGTTTAACATGGTTTTAGGAACTATAGGAAGAAGGTTTTCTTTTTAAACCTACTTATGTTGCATTTGAATTGATCATTGTAAAGGGCGACCTCTTCTAGCATGTTAGCATAGCTGCTTGTATGGCTGCTCTTGTTAGTGCTTAAAATTCTGCAGGTAGGTGCATGCCTCAAATGAGCTGAAAAGCATGTCTAAAGCAATTTCTGGAGACAAACGTAGCATTTGCTTTCCAGCTCTGCAGTCGGCTGAATTTGCTGCCTTTTGATTTTTGTATCTCCTCGGCAGTTGACATACAGGGACTTTGATGAGGAGTTCTTGAGATGCACATGTGCGTGTTACTTCATGGTGAGCCAAGGTGAAAACGTGACTGGTGTGCAGGAGATTGTGGTCCCTGAGCTCTAGAACTATGGGTGCATTTTGCAATATTTTGTAACTCTAAAGCAATCCTGTGTTTTTCCTTAAAGTAAGGTGAGTTGGTTAAAGGGCCTCAGGAATGATCTCAGTGGAATTGCTTATCCTTTGGCTGCAACAATGATGAGAAGATGCTGGTTGCCTAATGTTGACTAGCTGCCTCTCTGGAAGTGTCATCTTGAGTCCTTCTCGGAGTGATTTGAACACGTCAAGAGTCTAAAGCATGACAGGTCAGGGTATTGTTGTATTTATTTCCGAACATGTGTGTGTATGTGTCTATTTTTCCTATTCCTGGCCTTGGAGGAGACTTGAGGGAAGAGTGGGTGGAAGGAGGCACGCTGGAGCATCATGACACCACTGAACATGCTCAGTGCTGTCCTATCATGGAGCCGTCCAAGTAGTGTTGCTGCCCCACCAGTGGCTACGTGGCCAGTGGTCTTCAGGGCTGAGGATCCTGCAATGAGGAAGAAGGAGCCGAATGGAAGGAAAAATGAGGCAATGGGAAGGTGCCATTAATTAGAGCAGTGAAGAAGGCACCCTTCCACAGCCTAAGAAAAAATGATTTGTCTTACTTTACCTCCACACAAGGTTGAGGCCCAGAGGTATCACCGTTGGGTGAAATGCAGTTTTTTTTAATGTGGGATGCTCTTTTTAATAAAGAGAAAAAGAAAAAAAAAATCCCCTCACAGAGCACAGTTTCTGAGGGTTGCTCATGAAGACCTTTTTGGCCCCCAAAATTTCATAGCACAGATCGTTTCCACACAATAACATGGAATGCAATTTAAAGGGGTGAAAAAAATACACTTTTTTTCTTTTCCTGCCAGCGTTCTTGGTTTTGTTATTCAGGAGACGCCGCGTTAAATTGGATTTTGTGTCCATCATTATTAAAATGTGAAGTGTGTCGGTCACAAAGCATACATTTCGGGGCAGTTAGCTGAATAATTCTTTTCTTTATTATCCCAAATTACTGCTGCGCTCTGGAGAGGTGAGCAGTTTAGCCAATTATTGCCATTTGAGCTGGATTTGTGGGTGATTAGCTCCTGGCCGAATCCAGTGCCGGCGAGGGCTTTTGAAGCCTCGGCTCGTGTGATTTTCGCAGCGGTGAGGTAGGAAGAGACGCGGCTAATGACAGGAAGGTCGCGTGGCTCCGGCGACCCGCGCGGGGGCGGCGGGAGGGGGGACGGCGAGGGGGGAGATTTCGCAAATAGGGCATCCACAATAACAAGTGCGGCGCTAACCCCGCCGTGCATAATCGGGGTTTTATCGGATTGTCGGAGCCGCTGACAGCTCAATTAAAGCGTAACCCCTTTTGTACGCCGTGTAGCCCGGCGGAGTGACAGAAATATTGCCAACAAAAAAAGGGAGTTTAAAAAAAAAAAAAAAAAAAAGGGGGAGGGGGCCACAGGGAAACAGGTAAAGCTCCCCCCTCCCCGCCCCCCCTTCCTTTTTCTACTCCTTCTCCTCCTTTTCCCAGTGCTGCAAAAAACATCCATTTGTGAAATAATAGGTTGTCCAGGGGAGGGGTACGGTGCCAAACACGGCTCCCGGAAAGAGAGGAAAAAAAAATGCTGCTCCTAAGTGGTCTTCCTCATGTTTCTATGGAAACGATGGAGTATCAGGAGAGAAAGTTAAAAACCAGGTTTTTAGCTTTTCATGGCTTTTTCTCCCCCAAATCCCGACTTTCTGTGGAACAGGATAAAGAGTTGTGAGGCTTTGGGGAAGGTGGCGGTGCTCTAATGAGAGCGTAATTGCCTGCCTGGAGGTGATCGCGGCTCTGTAATGATCCCTCTTTGGGGTTTCAACCCCACCACCGCCATGTTAGGTTTGTTTAACAGGGGAATAAGAAAAAAGAAAAGAAAAACAAGAAACAAAAGACCTATTTTGTTACTTCTTTTTCATGCTTCATGACAGAGCTGTTTTTACAGCCCTGTTTCTGCTCTAACACCCCTCCGTACAGCAGCCGCTCCATGTGGTAACATTTGCTGAGGCCCAGTTGCTTTCCTGAGGTAGTTTTCCTCCTTTGGTTTTCAGCTGAGCTGCCGCTTTGCACCGATCGACTTGGGTGCTGATGAAAGGCAACAGAGCTCCACGTACCACAGGCAGAAAAATAACAGGACTTACAGATGTTGAAGGAGTATTCAAGAAGTCTCCTAACTCGCTCTGCATCTCCTGCCTTCGAAGGCGTGTTCCCCATCAGCTCAAGTGAGCTCCTGTCAGTTGGGCAAACCGGAGGTAGCCCTGGACTCGGGTTTCTTGCTCCAGCTATGTGTTACTCTCTTGGCTTTCCCCTCAGATTCTTCTTTTGACCCTGCAGTGATTGCTCTTGCACAACTATCTTTTTTCCCTTGGAGTAAGGAGGTTCCTCATCAGGTGGGCAAACATGAAGTCCCAAACAATGGCCCACAGATTGCAGTGTCCTCCTGTCTTATGCTGTCTTCTCAAGCAATTAGTACTTCTAAATTAAACTAGGTTCTCCTGCCCAGCAAGATCATGAAGAGTCCTTGTCTGTGGCACATAGAAATTAAAGACCTACCTTCTGTAACAGCTGCGAGCTGGTGAGCTGTTAAAGCTTCACTTAAAATGCCTTGTTGCTTATGAGCAGAACTTGTGCGTTACGTGCGGTTGGCATGTAAGGTCCAAATCTAGAGCCTGGGGTGAACAAACATGCGCTAAGAGTGAACACAGGTTTTTGAAGTTCACCCTTCCCATTTAGTGTGTCTCCGATGGTGAGGTTTCTTGGACAAACCTTTGTTTTTTCTTTGAGGGTGACAGTCTTGATCACAGGTACTACAGTGGAGTGTAAAACTGGCTTAATCAGCATTTAGGTGATTTTAATAAGGCTTATTTTCAGTTTAGGGTGTTTTTGTTTGATTGTTTTTAGTAGCCTGTGTGCAAAGAGCTGTGAAAGCAACCTTCTTTATATAGATGATCTGACAAATTCTAGCAAAACTGTTAGTGTTCATTAGGTCTCAGATATTGCTTTCTTTTGTCTCTGGATGGAGCATGGGATAGCCAGTCTTGGCAGTAGGTAACCACTTGTGGTGCAATTACCAGTAGCTGCGTGTTCCTTGTTTTTTGAACATATTGGAAATAATTGAATCCAATCTTTTGGACTTAGAACTTATCCCCAGGATGAAGAAGTTGATGAACAACATCCATAGTATGAGGACAACTTTTATCTTGGGGTATGTTTCTTAACTGGGGAAGCATTTTTAGAAGCTGTTCAAAAGCTTTGAAGACTGCTCTGTAGTGCAGGTTTTCAAGGAAGACAAATGGAAGAGTCCTGCAAACCTGAAGGATTGATCAAGATTTGTTTAGAACATTAATGGATTTAGAGAAGTTGGATGGATTATTGACCAGAATTCAAATGCAAGATTTGTTCGTGTTCTGGACTGTAAGGTTGACGTTGCAGTTGGTTTGAGTCAGGTTCTTTGTGAATGTTCTTTTTTTTGGTCTGTGTGGTGTGTTTTTTTGAGGGGGTTGTTTTTTTATGAACAAGATGCAAATGTTGGAGCTCTATAAAATTCATAGAACTGCTGACTGCTAATCATAGTTATGATAACTGAAAAACTGAGTGGAAAATTAGGAATTTATGCTGTTAATGATTAAGTACAAGATTGCATATTTGATTCTGTCAAAACAGCATCAGGGTAACAGTATGGGGTTGCCTAAAAATTAAGGAGAGGAAAAAAGGAAAAAAAAAAATCTTGCAGGATGCTGGTACCTCAATCATGGCAGTGTTCCAAGTGTCCAACAGCAAAAAAGGAACAGAAATATCGCATTTCCTTTCCTGAAGATGGTCACTGGAGGTGCAGCCTCAGCTTTGCTGACTCTAGGCCTTTGCCATTTTATCTTAGTATATGAAGATAAATAAAAAATAAATAAAATAAAAAATGAAGTAAAGGGTTTCATCTGGAGCAATTGAAGAAAACCTGCAATCACTGGTATTATGCTGCTGGCAATGGCCTCTGTTTCTTGTGGCCCCTGTAAAATCCAAAATCCGCTGCAGAGCACCAAGTATCTTGTTCTCCACGCTGTAATTCTGGGGGCCAAGCCAGGGCTGTAGCCATCTCTGTAAGAGTCAAGGTGTGCATTTTGCTACCGGTATTGACAAGAGATATGGAAATCTTTTCTGTTGTTCATGCAGAAGAATGCTCACTTCCCAACATCTCTGATGCAGTGGTGAGCAGCTTTGAGGGGTGCCCTTTTAAATGCAGATACATTGCTGCCCAAAACCTGAAATACTTCCTTTATACAAATTACAAATTTGTAATTATCTCACCACTTCATTTGTTGTTTAAGCGGGCGAGGCTGCTAGCTTACAGGAAGGTATCAAGTGTCTAAATCTAGCTGATCATTGCATTTTGAGATGAGCAGTGTACGTTATACATAGTGGTCCCTTGACCAGGGGTCTCTTACCTTCCACCCAATCAGTTCTATACTGGAGGCCTTTCATTAGCTGCTCTTACTCTCCCAATACCGATCAGGATGCAGAGCTTGATAGCAGCCTGCAACTTCTCCTGGTGCCCTCAAGCTCAACAACATAAGCTGATTGACTCAGTTAGGGCCCCATTCTCTAACAGCAAATGCAATCAATAAATCTTTGTTGGTAAATAATTGCTATTGAACAGAGTTTTAATATAAATTTATGAGTGGTGTTTTATCACAGCTTGAGGCTACAGCAAGCCACTGAGTGATGGATTTCAGATAACACTTACATTCATTACATTAACTTTGTAAGTTATTTAAAGCTTGTACACTTAACATTGCTTTTGGCTTGCAATGACCTCCTGGGACTAGACGTAGCATGCACATTACTAATAAAGAGATTGCAATGCATACAGACAGCTCCTCAGTTCTCTTTGCACAGTGATGAAGTTCCTTGAGCGAAACCCAAGAAGCGAAGATCGTGCACTCTTGCTGGAGTATTTTTTCCTATTGCTCATTAAAAGTACAGGCAGTGCTATCTGGTAGGAGAAGTGTTCTGCCATTAGGTTCAGAATTTCAGTTATTGAGGGAAGGTGGTAAATTTTAATTTGAAGTGTTAAATTCTTCTCAGTTTGAGCAAATTGGAGGTGCTAAATTCTGAAAGTCTTGAATCTCGAGGCTTGGGTCAGCAATGCTGAACTGCAGTGTTAAAATTGCACAGGGAAGAACTGTAGCAAATGAAAGACTTGACACAAATTAGTCAGGATAAGTAATGTTATCTGATGAATGACAATTTGAGCTGATTTACTTAGTTCAAGCAAGTCCCTGAGTAGCTGGGAGAGTAAATATGGTTTTTACAATGTACCAGGAAGATGTGTGGCCTGTTTGGAGCCCCGTGGATTACCAAGCTGCCTCTAGGTCACCTTGGAGGTACTGGAGGTCAATGGGAACCAAGTATCTGGTTTCCTAGACAGAGTACCTTAAATGTAGACATAATGCAACCCAAGTGAAGGTTTTGTGGATGAGGTGTTGTTACTGTTGAAGTATCATCCTATCTAGGTTTTTTTTTTTTCTCTTTAAATTTAGGTATTGTTCAAGTGCATTCATAACTCCAATACTAAAACTCTATACTCCAATACTAAAAGCATTTCTCAAGGTGGTTCTATATAATTATTGCAGACAAAGTGGCAGTTTCTGGCCTTGGAAGAAAGGTGTGGTTAGGATGTGCTTCTAGGCTGCATAACTCTTTCCATTAGGTCTTTGTGTTCAGAGCAGTTTTCTCCTCTGGTACTGCAAAATATTTTTAATGTTCACCTAATAAAAAAAAAATCTATTCTCTTACATCAGATGGTTCCTAAAGAAAATGGTCTGGGAAATCTGATTTGTTTGCTGGTAAGACATAAACCGGGTTTTGTTAGATGTTTCATATTGAATTGGATTCCGGAAACTGGAATTTCATTTTAAAAGCAAAGTTCTACCTCCATATCTGAATAAATAATTTTGTCATTTAGACCCCAAAATAAAATTTCTTAATTTACACCTGGGCAGTAACAAAATTATATCTGATTAAAAAAAAAAATCATTAAGGTGGAAAGCTTTTAAACCATTGTCACAATTTGTTGACCCTATAATTGTCATGGATTGGAGATCACATAAGAAGTGACGTGTTCTACATGTAGCGAAGGGACAGATGAAAACGTGTGAAATCTATTTCTACTTTTTTCCAAACTTATATATATGTGTGTGTGCGTGTGTATGCATATGTATCCTTGGTGTGATCCTTATGGCCTTTTTTTTTCCCCATTAAAAGATCTATGGGACAAACACAGCAGAACCAACAGAGGGAAACAACTTTAGGAGACCATTTTTGATCCAGATAGTGCAGCGATAACTAGAATTGGATCCACCTAAATTCAAGCACGTGGATGGTGGGCGAAATGTAAAAGATCGGAAAGGTGAAGCAGCAGATCACCGACTGCAGACAAATAGACGAGTCAAAGGCAGCCATAAGCTTTCATTTTTCTTAATGGACGAGAACGTCTCTACCTGCCAGCAGGCCGTAATGAGCAGCCATTGCAGGGGCCTGTTGGGCTTGCTGACAGTTTGAGGTTAAGGCACCTAAGCATAGCGATGAACAGCACAGAAAAAAGACTCGAACCCTGGTCAGAAAGTTGGAATCTGTCCTAGGGTCTAATTTGGTCACTAGAGTCAAGCTTTATTTGCAATCTCATCCACAGATTGCTTTGAATTGCCAAGGGTGGTTCTCAAGAGCTTTATTCCAAGTATTTGTCCAGAAACACGTATGCATACAGCTCCCTGCATGTAAAGGCTACATTGAACAATAGGAAAATGTAGGAAATAGGAAAATATAGGAAAAAGGAGAAATCAGACAAGTGTGTGCTCAAGTGAGCTGAAGCCACGATTGCATGGAATCGTCCTGAGATACAACATTTATTTTAGAGTTCTAAGAAGTTTACTGCTGTCTTTATCAACATGGAGTGTATGGGGGGTAACCTTACCCCATGTCATGGTAAAATAATACTTTTTTCTGAGGAGTGAAACTCAGTGCAAGGTGGCTTTGTCTGCCTCTTGGACAAAGCCAGTATTGATGCACTGTTTTCTGTTTGCTTGACTGACTTTATAAAGCTGTACCTGGAGCTTTTGCTTCTAGATTGTAAGCACTGGAGCTGCCAGTGGTGTAAAGGTGTCAAGAGAAAAACTGGGGACACTGAGCAACAAGTAGGAAAAAACATAGCAAAAGTGTTAGCAAATATGTTTACTTTTTCCTTTGTCTTAAATGGAGATGCATTGACAAAATAGTGTTTATTTTTTTTCTTTCTAACAGGGTATGCTGCTAAAACGAAGTGGCAAGTCTTTGAATAAAGAATGGAAGAAGAAATATGTTACGTTGTGCGACAATGGTGTCCTGACCTATCATCCTAGTTTACATGTGAGTATGCCATGCCCTCTGCTTTCAGCAGATGCCCAGCTTTGATTAAGTAATGTTAGTAAGTTCATCCAGACACATGTTTTTATCAAGTCCTTTTTGATGGAGGAATTTCTTTTTCTCCCCTTATTGCCTTAGCACCTCCTCACAGGAAAAGTGCCCTCTGAAATAAAACTCCTCAGTGGAAGTGTATGTGGACAGTCAGAGTCCTTTAAATCTCCTGGGCATTGAATTGCAGGAGGAGATGACATGGTTGAAGTGTTTGTTTTGCACTAATTCTTTGTGTAGTCTTGCTGTCAACACCCAGATTAAAAAGCCTCACAACCACCAAAGGTTCTTTATGAGGGAAAGTGTCCTGGGTGCAGTCAGTAGGGAGAAAGGTTTTTATTGGTATTTATCAATGTGCAGCGGTTATGATTTATTCAAGAAAGTGATTTGAACAGCTTTTTGAAAATGAGGCAGCTATTAAAATATTTACTATAAAGCATGTTTATGTTAGTGTCTGATGTTGTTTCTGCCACTGGATCTGCCTCTGTGTGTGTAGCATAGTCCATGGGTGGAAGGAGCATGGTCATCTGACTCCATATAAGCACATCTTGTAGCTCCTGGGCCTGTTAGCGGAAGAAAAGATGAGATTTGACAGAGATCAGTCCATGCCAAATCAATTCAGAAAATAGAGCCAAAATGAAGATTGCAATTCAGGGAACTCCCGGGCGATCCAGCCTCTTCTGCTCACTTTCTAGTACAGGCAACAGAACCACAAAACACTTCATGACCTTCATGAAGATCTCTGGCCTCATATCAGGTCTTGCATTTAATAACAAAACCTATTAGAAAACCAGACAGTGACCAGTTGTATCATTTTGGGGCCAGTTGTTTCTAAAGCCATTGATGTTGTCACAGGCAATTTTCACATTCGGAAGCGAAAATAAAGGTTCCAACCAGATGCATTTCTTTATGTGTACACTGGGACTTTTGTAGACCTACAATGTGGACCTGGAAAATGGCTCGTGCTTGACATGCAAACTCACAGTGCTGTTATAGTTGCACAAACTTAGCGTTTCCTGTCTGCTAAATATTAACAGTATCTGGCTCCGCACAAGACTTCGCAGTCTCAATTCCTGCCCTAATAATGACTTGCCATGGCTTCTGATGTCACTTCCATGTCTCATAAAGATTATTTAATGAGTTACATGACAAGTAGCTTCAAGGCATTGCTGCTTTCCATCAGAAATCATGTCCCTCAACCCTTGTATTCTGTAGTGAGGATTTGTCCTTTTTTTTCCCCCACTGTTCTTTTCTGTGGAGCTGGACAAGCATCTGGCTTGTTCAGTTCAGCCTTGGAAGAAGCTGCCTTAGCACCTTCAAAGTTAGGAAAATCTACAATGGAGCAGTCTTGAAATACCCAAATCATGCATTGGTCTCATTGTCAGGAGGAGCACACGAGCGCCTCATATGTTTGAGGCCACCCTCCTACATTGGTCCCCCAAATTGAGATGGTCGGCTCATCATGAAGGTCACCCCTGCCCGCTCCCAGGTCCCCTCTGCCAAGGGCCGTGCTGTTCCTGCCCGGGGCTGTGCACATGGGTTAGTTTTTCATTGCCTCTTGCAGACAATAGAGCGCTTCTCTCCAGGCTTCCCTGGAGCTGCTTCGTCTCCCCCAGAGTGAGAATCCTTTGAGATTAGAGGTAATTACTTTGAGATTAGAGATAAATCCATTGGAGATTACAAAGACTCCATTTAAAGAAGAAGTAATTACTTGCCTGTAATTGTGTCCCTCTCTCCCACACCGTGCCCCCACCCTCCCTAAGAAAAAGGTACCCATCTCCATGTTGCCCCTTGCTCTGTCTGCCTTTCCTAGCTCTGCCAGGTTTGTAACTAGCTCCTCTGGCCTTGGCTGTGTTTCAGCAGGTAGTGGATAAGGGAGCATGCTCATCTCCTACTTGACAAGAAGCTCCTGGGGATAAAGTAGAACCTGGACAGGGGCTTCTCATGATCCCCTCACCAAATCTGCTTCCTAGGAATTCCTGGGGTTCTGCTCATGCACCTTAAAATCTTCTATCAGATTTATTTTATAAACAATGCAGTTTGAATGACTTAGTGAGTCAAGCCTTCAAAGAGTCCCCGTGCTACTTGGACAGTGCATTGGTGCTGTCACTAGCCTGTTTCTTGTCAATTATCTGTTGTGAGGAAGCCCTGTAGAGCGCTCTTAATCTCTCAGTCAATTGTTACGTCAGGGGGTGGCTGGAAACGTAATTCCTTTTTGTACCTCCAGCTCGGGAAGGTGTTGCTTCTTTTGGCATGCTCCTGAGTCAGAAACCTCCACCTGAACCGGAAAAGCAATGCAAGATGATGGACTTGAAATTTTATCGCAGTGTTCTTCTGTTCTGTGCTAGGGTTGGAAATGTAAGAAACATCTCCTCTACCCAATGCAGGCCACTGTGGGAAGGAGAGGCAGGAGCAGATATGTGAAGCCAGTTACACTTCTATAATTTGTGCAAAACTTTACAGGTAGCAGAGGTGAAATTTGCTCTTGGGGGGTGTGTTTTGTTTTGTTTTAATATTGTGACTAAATTGTGCTTTCTGCTGCTTTGTAGGGTTTTTTTTGTTTTTTGTTTTTGTTTGTTTTTTTGAAAATGAACAGTATTTTTCTTACCTCTAATCTCTTCCCATTAAAGAGAATGAAAGAAAAGCACTTCTGCCAATCACTTAAAGCTAGTTTAAACTCCTGAGAAGGCTCAGCTTTAATCCAACGACTTAGTTAACTTCAGTTATTGCAAACATGCGAGTCATTTTAGTTGTACAAAATTTGGCAGTTGTTTTTGTGAAGCGTACAGCGGGCTGGCCTCTAGTGGTGGCAGGGATAAAGGAGGTTAGAAGCTAGCTTCGTTTTCCCAGAATGTGGTTTGGGCCAGATTGCAGGACTTGGTTGAAAATTTGCATCAGAAGAACCTATTAAAATATTTAGTGGCTGGAAGTGAGCACTGTATTAAGTACTGCTTGACATATGGCCCAAAATGGATTGGTTGTCTCTACCATCAAATGTGTCAGCTGCTCGGATACGAAAGCGCTTTTTTATTGCAGTGAATGTCTCTGTATCACACAAATCAGACTGTTGTCCCCCTCTACAAAAAGGATAGGCTACAAAATGAAAGCTTTTGAGATGAGGGTGGAAATCAAGTTAGCATCCGAGGTATCCCTGGAAGGGTCAAGGTGGTTTGGCAGGGTAGTGTGTTGAAATGACTTGCTGCATTGTGCCAGCTAAATAAGTAACTGTGAATGCCACCAGCTTGACGTTTTACACAATAGCTAAATGGATATTCCTCCTTTTTAAGAAAGTGGGGGAAGAGAATAACGGGGAAAGAAAAAATATGTACATAAGCACCCTACTGTTTTCTGACTTGGTCATGTTCATTTTTTTTTCCAAGGGCCTCAAACCTTCTCTTCCCTTGGGATGCCTAGGAGCTACACTGATAGAAAACGGTGGGGATAATGAGAGAGCACTTTGACCTGCAGGCTTCAAAGTTCACCCAAGCTCCCTATTCATCTTCTACTTCTAGAGTGTAGCCATTGAGGGGAAGACTAAAATTTGAGCCAGTGAATTCAGCATCGGCCTCCCCAAAGGGCCCTGTGGGAATTTGTCTAGGCATCTCTTGGCTTTTAATGGCAGCGTGCCATATGTAAGGGCTCCTGAAATGTATTCACCAGGATACCTGCTGGGCACTGCTCGGCGCGGCAGCTTTGTGAGCCTCAGCCCGAGGAATTGCTGGCAGGGCTTCACCTCCGCCTGCCTTCCTGAGCGCTGCCGTCGTGCTGCCGGGCCGTAGGTGATGTGGATGTCCCCGTCCCACCATCAGCACTGCCCCTTGTTGATAAAGAAATATAAACCCCGAAATTTAGCTTTTTCAGAGGAGATGCTTTTCCTTTGAATTTAATTTGTTCTAGTTGCGTGTTTAAATGAATGCACAGCACTGCGGCAGCTTAAGAGGGAAGAACAGCGCTTTAGAAGGAAGGTCTGATGACCATCCCATAACAGCCATTTAGATGATGTGTGGCAAATACCTACTCTCTCCCTAACCAGCAGGGGTTGTTTTGACTTGCTGGTGTCTGTGAGGTAATGGTGATACTTAAATCCTGCTCCTGTCCTCATTGATCAAGCCCGATGACCTGCACCAAGGCATGTAGGGTTGTAGCAATGACTGAGGGGGGAAATCTGTCCTGAATCAACTTGGGAATCCCATGAATGCAGTCAGTCTGCTCAATATGTTTATGACGATAGCCCCAACTTAAACCTTTTTTCAAAATAGTGTGTGGCCATGAGTCTCTGATGCTAGCCTGAACATTGGCTTCAACCATGTGTTTTAAAGATAAACCTCCTCAGAGGGTGAGAGACAGCAGCCACAATACTTGGGCCTGCAACATCGTCAGACCCTTGGAGGCGCACATTTGGGTTTTGGTCAAGTTTCCTTATTTGTTCCTTCCTGTAGGAAATAGCTGGAATTTACGTGACAAATGGCAGGCGTATTAATATCGGGCAGTATTGCAAATCCTTGTACTTTTCCCAGCAGGCCTCATAATATTTAGTGCTTTTCTTAAAGCTGCAGTTGGAATTGCTTCTCACCATTTTCATGAGAATTCTGACTGTTAAAAGCCAGCTTGCACATATAGGGCTCTTGAATAGTCTCAGAACATGGCATTTGTGTTGCCTTAAAAGAAATATTCCCTTTTCTAAAATGTCGTAGTGCATGCCCATTTTTTTCTGCTGTCTCGCGTGAGATGTGGTTGCACCCCTTAAAAGACTTGTGATGGGAGCAAATAGTACGGAACAAAAATGAGGATTTAAAGTGGTGAGGAGGATAAATGTGTCTCAAACAATTAATACTTAGGTTCGTATTATAGTTTCTATATTCATTAAATTGCCCAAGACATTGGTTAAGATAGAAAAGCAAAACTATGTGAAAAGTTGCAACATCTGTGTGTAATGAATGCCTGTTACGGGGCATGAGTTGATGGTAATATATATTTCCACTTGCCCCAGCTGGGACTCTTTTGGAGAGAGCCCTTTTATCAAAGCAGCATTCAGAGCGACCTTCTTCCTTTTTAACATTATTGATCTGCATTGCCCAGCACTTTCACCTGTTAATGCTAGCAATCTTCACTGGATTTACATGGCTACTTGGAATAACTGCAGGTAATCAGCTTAGAAAAAGTGAGGGATTACAGCCACCCTTCTGTAACTTTTTTTTTTCTTGTAAAGATGCTGAGTACAAAGCTTATAAGCAACTGTGTTTTAAAAGTAAAAGGTTGAGGAGAGATGCACCCGTCAGTTTCAGAAAGTGGTACGTCCGTAGCTCCTAGAGATGTCTCATTCAGCTTACAGCTCATCGGGAAAATACTGCACCCGATTCAAATGTCAGGGCAGCAAAGAGACGTCTGGGAGAACAACTTAAGTACTGGGGCAGGAGAACAAGCCAAAATGTGTTTGCAGTCCTTCAGACAGACATATAATTCGGGTAACTGTTTCCCCTTAAACCCAGCGTTTTTGTGCCCCTTCAAATTGGAAAGGCCCTCCCTCAGAAGGACCATTACAACTGTTCCAATGAGTGAAAAATCAGCCTGTAGATTGTTTCCTATTTTGCACAATGGTTAGTAAACTATGCTCCTGAAGTACATGACACTGGTCTGTGGTGAAGGAAAGGGAGACTGATAATTCCCGCTAACTTATAATCACTTCCAGGACTTGTTCTAGTTCTCCGCTGGTCCCTTAATGCACAAACAAAGAGAAAGTGAAGCGTTTTTAGTTGCAAATTATTCATTTCAGAGGGCATGACAAGATTTATCACATGTCATTAATGTAGAACATAGTAGCAAACATGCTACTATATTCTAGCAGCTACTAATGCTGTTAGTGGCGGAGTGATGCAAATCTGCTGTGTGGAGCAAGGAGAGACAAAGATACATTCCACTGTGATTCCAGGATATTTCTGGTATTTGAATGACTTGCAACTTAAATAGTAAAAGTCAAGCTATTAATTAAACACAGGGGTTTATAAAATCAGAGCTTCCTGTTCAGCTAAGCTAACTGCTGTGGATATAAACACTTCATAAATTACTCTGGATGGTAAAAGTGATTTGTCTTTTACAACAGTTCTTGTTCTATAGCCTGAAAGAGAAGTGCCAACAGAAAATATTTTCAAAATATTGTGAAAATGAGCATTGCATTGACCAGGCGTTGCCCCAACTTCCTCACTGCCCTTGGAGCACAAAATGATCTGATTAACGTGGTAGGCTAGATATTGTGAACGCTTTTTATTGCTCAGATGTAATGCTGTTGAGTCCAGTTTGAATAAGCCAATTGAAGACTTACCTTTTTTCTGTCAGGACTGAGTGTTTTAGGGTGCTCAGTTTCTTCCTGCATACGCTTCCATTCATATGTTTGTCCCAGAAAACAACACTTCATCGCTGCTCTTAATTTTTACTATATCCTGTGACGGTGGCGGATGTTGCGTCGCGTTTGCATGCGAGGAGGGAGGAGGGCTCCTTGGGTAGGTGCATTCCAGGAACGTATTCCAGCGTGGCTTGGACTTGGAGGAGACTTTCTCTCTTCCTAGGTGCGCCTGTGGCCCCGAACGGAAACCAATCAAGGAGCGATTTATGTTCATTAAGGGCTTGTCAAAACTGAAAAATTTTCTAATCAACAGCAATCTAGCTGCGGCCTCTCAATGGCTGGGAGTGTCGCCGGCGCGGTATCGGCTATTTGCCTGTTACAACTCTAGGCTAGAAATCCGCTGATGATTACATTAGGCTAAGCTGCGAAGTAAATGAACCATGTCTTATTTAGGTGCAACTAGCTTCAGTGTAGTCCTGCCCCGCAGGGCGCTTTATAGCGTTTTATGGCTTTAAAATTAGTGTAGCTTCCCATTTGCTGCAGGGTGCTGCATGTTATGCCTTTGAACTCAATAAGCAAAGGCAAGGGGGCCTTTTGTTTTGTGTTTTTTTTTTCCTTCCTTTTTTCCCCCCTTTTCTTCTTCTTGCAGTTTAGCAATTTTGTTTTGCATCTTTTCCAGACGGCGTTTTGCAATAAAAGCGTCTGACTGTGGCGTGCGCGCGCGCACACACAAAAAGTGAAGGGCTTTGGACCATCCACCAGTCTGCATGGGTATTGGGGTGGGTTTCTCCTCTTTTGTCTTGGTTTGGTTTTGGTTTGTTTGTACAAAAGTGGCCAAACGATAGGCTGTGTGGGCTGCCTTGTTGGCGCCCTGACTAGGGATCGCGTTTGGCATTTCCAAATGCCGTCCTCCAGCCCGCCGTAAACTTCTTTCCATGATCGTTTATTATTTTAGCTCCAGTCAGGAAACCCTGTCTGGTAAACTGAGCCCTGTGAGTCTCGCTTGTAGCTGAAGACAATGAAGTCTTTCCCCAAAAGCACAGTGTGCACCACTGGCAGGATGGGGAAGAATTTCTGCCTATCTCTCTTCTTGGGCCTGGATCAGTTCCTGGTGTTGGAAAAACAAGGTTATTCTGAGCTATTCTAATGGATCAAAGTGAGAAAAGGTATAATATTCTTATTTATACTGAAAAGGCGCATTTTATGATTAAATAAAAAGGCAGTGTTCTCGGCCAACATCCTTGTCGTTTTGCCCTTTCTGGGTAGGAGAGGGAAGGTTGGGGGCCACGTACGTAGCAGAAGAAACACATGAGGGGCTGCATTCTTGTGTAGCTCTATAAGAAGGAGCAAAAAAAAAAATTAATGAAATATTAATTTTATGACGTGGCAATCCTGAGAGGAGGGCATTGGTGTGAAACTTGAGTGCCACTCACCCAGCACCATGGTGTAGAAGATACAACTCAAAGGGAGAAGGTTTCTGTGCAGACCACAGTACAGCCGAACCCAGCCAAAGGAGGGCCCAGCTCTTGTCTCCTGCCTTCTGCCTTTTTGGCCAAGACAAACAGATTGCAGCAATCCCAGGACAGAACAACAACCCAAAGCAACTCAAACAGAAAGAGTCTGAGTTGGTCTGCTGGACCACACAGAGCAGAGCTGACCTCCTGCCAGAACCAGCCTGCCTGAGCATCTCTTGCATTCTCTTGCATTAGGGCCACCTCTGGAAAGTCTCCAGCACTAATATTTTTAATAACTGAAATGTTACCAACCTGAGAGTGGTGTATTTAAAGGACTTAAGGATCGCCTGGGGAGGAAGCACCCTCAGGGTGTTTTCCACATGCCCTTTGCTAAGGTATTTGAAACAAAGCTTGAATGATCTGCTCACAGGAAGCAGCAGTTTCTTCTACCTCCACCCCCCAGGTGGGTCCATATTTCCCATCTCCCAGAGAGGGGACTAAGTGGGCAGCAGCAGTGTTAAGTGTGGGCTGTGAAGGAGGTGCGTTTGGCAGCCTGGGCAGCTCCTTTATCCTCCCCGTTCCTCTCATGGAGAAAGTACAAGACAGCTTGGAAGTATCGCATAATCTGAGGCCAGTTTGTGGCCTGTGGTGGAGTCTCTCTTCTGGCACCTCAGGCCATAGGAAGGCACTGCAATGCAGGCCAGCAAGTTCCTTAACACCCATCACCATTGCAAACAAAAGGGGCACCCTGAAATCGCGTTGTTTCTTTTTGGTAGGTCTGTTTAGGAAACAAAACCAGATCTTTTTGCTCAATTTGCATATCTAAAAAACTTCTGTTCGTTTAATTGTAGCTGTTATAAATGAAGAGCTGTATTAAGACCAGAACTAAAATAATTTTGCTTTACATTAGTCTCTGTCTTGGCGCATTGTGTCTTTTTACTTGGGGCAATTTGTTTTGCAGTACGCTGTCAAATACCGCTTTGTGTCATCTTTAGTCAACGTAGTGTTTATGATTTTTTGCTGATATTTTAGCAGTTTATTTAGTCCTGTAGATAATGGTCAATGGCCTTGAGTAGGCAAATTAACACTGCGGCAGCCCTATATTTGAGCAAACCGCCAAGGGTAACCTTGGGATGAAAAGCCACAAGAATCAATACAGTGAGTGTGTTTTTTCGGGATTATTGATTGATTGATGTGTCCCGGGCTTAACTTGAAGAAGCTGCATTGCCCCCGAGCTGACTAAGATTAAGTCGCCAGTTACTGATAACTGTAGGCCATTACCTGCGTGGTATCTCAGCAGCTCGGAGATGAGCTGGAGACCTTTTATGGTCCTCAGATAAAGAAATTGCGTCGCTCTACGATCTAACCTGCCTACTGTGCTGCAGGAAGATGCTCCCCGTGGCCATGAGAATGGGAGATGCTGTCAGTTGGGCTTGGTGCCACCCTTTATTCCCGAAGGGGTTTGTCGGGGACACGGAGGCACTAATGGCATGGCTCCGCAGAAGGCGATAGCCGGGGTAAGTGGCACTGCCGCCGGCAAGCCCGGAGCCAAGGGTCCCTCCACACAACTCTCAATTGCTAGCAGGTTTCTCTCATTGCACCTCATTTGCATCTGGGACATCAATTAGCATGTTTGTTGAGGCTAATTGAATGAAACTCAATCATAGCTCTTAATTGCTTGACTATGTGAAAAGAAATCACATTAATGCAGCTAATTAAGTGTATGGCAATAGATGCAACATAATTAGGAGCGAAATGTGAAAAACAAGCGACGGGGAAGGTGTGAGAGCAGGGGCGCGGGGGACGCAGGCACCCGGTTATCCTGTTAGCACCATGTTTGGGGAGGCTTCCCCTTGCTTTGCTGCTTGCTTTTTATTATTATTTTTTTTCCAGCATTGCTAAATGATGAACGTGGACAACTTGAGAAGAAAAATGCAAATGGGTTTGCAATTACTACTTTTTCAAGCTGTTGAGGGGCAGAAGATGGCACTTCTGGGGTGGCCCGCTGTTGAGTGGGCTCTAGGGACTTGTTAAGTGCTGTTTAAAAGTACTTGGCTTTGAATTACCCTCATGCCTTGTTAAAGGGTTTTTTTTTCCCCTTTTTTCTCGGATCAGCATTTTCTACAACTAACATCTAGGGGAGTTATCTCTGTAACATTTGCATATCAAAATCAGCCTTGCTGTCTCTTCTTTAACACAGCATATTCCAGATGACAGCGAGACCCTCATCTGTTCTAATCTGATCAAACCGTCCATTGCACTTCTGAAGCCGCTACATTATTCTGTAGTTTCAACTCTCTTCCCCGCGCGCGGCTCGGGAGGCGCAGGGGGCTGCCATGCACCTCGGCGCGCTCCCCTCGTCCTCCTCGGGGAAATGCGCAGATTAGCGCCATGCCTCTCGCACACAATCAAAGAGCCCTTGTTATTTACATTTGCTCTATCCCTATAAATATTTAAGCTGACGTTAATACCTACGTGGCATCTGTTCTCTTTGGGCACTTTCCTATAACAATCGCAGAGGCCACAGGGTATTTATTTCCTGTTGGCCAACATTGGCTTACTCTCTTGAATTGTTTATAGCTCACCTAAGCCTGTGCTACTCAATTAAAAGTGCTTTAATAACGCTCTGTCACATCCCCCATGCTGGCGGGGTAGCAGGGAAATTGTAGCCTCTCTTCATCTGAAGAATTTGGAAGAAACCCTTCATTATCAATTTTAAATGCGGCAAACTGGCTGTTGTATGTTAAATAAAACGTGCCTATTAAAAAGAGTACATGCTGAGGTTTAGTCACTATCTGATTAAGCCTCATTTTCGAGCCCATAAGCAATAAATGCTCAATTATGTTCTAGTTATTGTATTTTAATTTGTGAAGAACTGACACTGCACAGGAAAGTTATGCCAACTTGGTAATTTATAGGAGAAGTAGTTTTGTGCATCTCTTCCTAGCGGCGCGCGGCGGGTTTTTGTTAATGGATCGCCTTTGTTTCTTTGGGCAGCAATGCTCCGCTTCCTCAGCCAGTGAAGCGGCCAGGCTCCCTTTTTTACTGTAAATAATTCCCAAACAGCTGGGAGAAGAAGCTTGGGTGGTTGTACACGGGGGTTTTCTGTTGCCTTTTTTTAATTAATTGCAGATCAATGATGGTTTTGGTACAGGAGTAGATTTTTAGTCTGTTTTGAGGAGTATATGTAATTCATATTGTAAAAACTGTCAAAGGTGAAAGGTTTTTTATGGGGGAACTGATTGTTCCCTGCATTGTGGCAGTAGTGATTTAGATGTGGAGTATGCTTCTAGTCCCCTTCATGCATTTCCTTGTAAAATTGATTCTGTGGTGTTATACAGGCCTCAGTGCAACACATTTATAACTGACCTAGTTAATGTTAGTAGTCTTTTATATAACGCCTTCTAGTCTGGCTAAGTATTGTAGTGCCCTGAACACTTGTGCAGCTGGAAGAAATCTTGTTGTCAACGAGTCTTTGGTTGTGTGGGCGCCCTCAGTATTGCACAGGTCTCTCTAAATTTATCCACATCTTGGAAGGAATTCCAGTTCCTCCGGTTTCTGATCTAAACACACTCATGAGCCTATACCCAGGTCTTTAGTATAAATAGATAATTCCTTCATGAGATAGGTCTGCTCTGATGTACATTTGTGTAATATTTATAGGAAAAGTGTGGATAGGACTCCCTGCAGTGTAGAAGGAAGGAGGAAGCACAGTCATCATGATGGCAGATGATGTAGGACACAAGTCTGAAGAAGCCAGGCTTCCTTAGCTCTTCTGCTTGTAGAGCTGCTTGTTTTGATGCTGTTTTTGTTTTCCCTCCTACCAGGACTATATGCAGAATGTTCACGGGAAAGAAATCGACTTGCTGAGAACTACTGTGAAAGTCCCGGGAAAGAGGCCACCCCGAGCTACGTCAGCGTGCGCGCCCATTTCTAGTCCCAAAACGAACGGTCTCTCCAAGGACATGAGCAGTTTACACATCTCGGCAAATTCAGGTAAGCCACTACCATGCTGGGCAAAAGAAGGAAGGGCTTCATTGCCCAGTGTGCATATAATTCACATGTAGCCTTAGGATGGGAGCGACACCCTGGAATACTTCACAGATCCAAGTAACAATTGACAGGTAAACACATAAGTGCTCTCTCACTAGTGGTCTGTCTTCTATGAGAGATTGTTAATCTCTGCATGCCTTTCAATATTCATCTTTTATTCCTGCATATTTGCCAAAAATATACAGCCCAATTTCATGGAAGCTACACTTGTGAACAACCGTTTTTGACTCACTACAGCTCTGTGAGGTCCACTGCTTTGCAAAAACAGGAGACGTAATGTTTGAAGAGGCTCTTTTTGGTTTGCTGTTGGGATCCACAGCAATTGATTCTAGTTTTCCAGGGATGTGTAATTTTGGACTTTACAGCAGGCAGATACTTTTGTAGAAAGCTATTTTGGTTCATTTATGGAGGTAGTTTAGAGCTCTTTGTTAGCTTTAAGCATTGATTTATTGTTCATGGAAGTACTTGTCCATTCAGCTAAATGGCTTTTAAAACTTGCAAGAAAAACATTTAAGACGAGTTATCTTGTAAAATGCACAGCTTATACGAAACTCATTGTATAGTGTTGGTATGGTAGTTTAATTGGCATGTTTGGGATGACACTCATAAATCACTGGGTGCTTTTTCCAGTTATGATTCATGTAGACATCTCCAGCACAAGCTGACCAAACCATCCAAATACAGTTTTGTCCGTGTGCAGTAGGCACCATGCAGGTAGGAACAGTATAAAGCTCTGTAAGCAGTCATAAGAAGTAACTCGGCTTACTTGTTTTATTCAGCTGTCTTCGCCTGAATAGTAGCAGTTATGCTGTAAGTCAAGATGCAATTCCATGCGTTTTCGTGATGTGCATTTTGCTGTGTTAGGGGAAGAGGAGTATTTTCCTTCTGACTTCAGATGCTGTTGAATGAGACAAATATTTTCAAAAAAAAAAAAAAAAAAAGCTTTGAGGCTTTACAGTGGTGCCGTTGAGAAGATGTCCCTGCAGATACTACATGCCACACAGGGCTGTTTATTAGTTTGGCTGGGGACCTGAACTGTCTGAAGCTGTGATTTCATCAGTCTTTTTCAAGTTGTAACCTACCCCTCGAGAGTCACAGAGCTGCCATTGTCACTGGAAGAGCTCATAGGAGACAATTATTCATGGTTGGGTTGTTTTTTCCATTTTGTCATTTAATTTAGATGATTGGGTTGGAGGGGGGGGAATATTTTTATTTTCCGCTATATCCCATAATTTAGATAAGTGATGACTGAGTCAATAGATCTGAGGAAAGACATCCAAATAAGAGATTTCTGGTTAAAAAATTGGACACCCTGAAACAGGCAAAAATTATTTGATTGCTTCAGACCAGTAAATTTTGGAAAGACACGTTATTGTGAGATATGCGCAAATACGATGCTTGCAGCATGCAGTTTCTGTGGTTTGCTATATGCAAGTAGAAGACTGATGAAAAATGCAATGTTCATTTTGCTTCAGGACTCTACATACGTAATGCTTTCTTTACATGACACTGCTCAGTAGGCCACTGTGTCTGGCAATAGGCTTGTCCGGTATAGATGTGTCCTGGCTGCCCTGAGGTTTCATTTCACAGCAGTTGCTTTACAAGGGAAGTGCTGAAGTTGGAAAATGGTTTTGCTTTTAGTTTATGTTTTTTGAAGAATGCGGTGGGAAGAGTTGGACCTTCTTTCTTTCTTTTGTTCCTGTCATTTAGTTTGAAAATGACTTATTTGTTGGTGATGTCCCATGCCACTGCTCAATCTACTTGTGGGAGATTTTTTTTTTTTTTTAATAACTGTTGCCCTCCAAATGTAAAGACTGCATCCAAGCCAAGCTGAACCTGATTTTTCAAATCCCTACTCCCTTGAAGAGTACCTTAATTTCCCCTGTCAAAAATTTGGAAGACTACAGTGGTCTTTCTTTAACTAACAGAAATGCCTTGATCTGCTTGTCTTTCCATGGCTTGCTTCCCAGAGATGAAGCAATCATTGATCTCTTAATTATGTTACCCCTGTCACTGGTTGGAAGTGTAACTGTTATAAAGCATTGCTACAGCTTGGAGTGGGGAGCAGGTGAAAATGGGACAGACTAAACAGAGCTAACCTCTATGTGACAGCAGTCAAGCCTGTACCATGGCCCTACATCATTACCTGCTGCTTCATGTCGAGTTGGGGTGTCAGGGGATATTGCAGAGAGAGGGTTAAGGTTTTAGTGTGAGACAAAGGTCAGGTAAGATGCACACCTGTCTGAGATTATATTTCACATAATATTTTTCCTAATGGCCCTTGCTTCTGAAATTTGGATCAGTGCATGTAATGAATGCGTCAGCAGCAGCGATGCCTGTTCTTCGGGGTTTTTCCTTCTCTAGGTGGATTTGCTGCATCACTCCAAAACTTCACACTTCTCAAGGCTTCCTTCATTCAATCTTTCTTAGGCTAAAAGCCACCTTTGGGGTCTGACTATTGCATTTCTGGGCAGAGTGATCATCATCGGACAGAAAGGAGCTTTTCTAAGAAAGCCAAGTAATGTTTTCCAAGCTGTACTGAGATCAGCCAACACCAAGTCTCTGGGTAATGTTCTTCACGTGGAGGGCAGCAGCTCCTGTTGTGTTGCGGATGCAGAGGTCTTCCCTGCTCAGCCCTGCGGTGTCAGGGGACTTCTGCTCTCTGTGCAGCTGTCTGTCAGGTGACTGCAGATGTCTGCAAATCCTCCCTTGTTATGTCCACGTCACTGTCTCGCAGCTTGCTTCGCCGCGGTGTTGACAAAATGGTGTCTTCATCTTGAGTGACACCTAAAAATTGATGACAGAACTGAAGTTGTCTGGTGCTGCTTTTTTTCTCCTGGGAGGTTTCCCAGATCTGCTGTGTGGAGGAGGTGTGGACTGAGCACAGGAGGGATCAGCACTTGCCTTCTTAGGTTTGCAAAGATACCAGCTCTTCCCTAGGACTGTGCTTTTCTTTTTATTACCCTCAAGTTTTTGCCATCATAGACTTGATATGTGCGGTAGAGTAATATTCTCTATGCTTAAAAATTAGGACAGTTCTTCATTTAATTGTTTGGTGTGATCAGGAACTGCTTTATTTTCCTTCAGCTGTTATGTAATTTGTACACATAAAAGCTATGATCGGAAAAGACGACCAGTAGTCAATTAAGAAAGGTCGCACTTAAGATTGCCCCTGGAAATTGAATTCATCGTCATGGCTTAGACACTGTGATAGCTCAGGCCCTCAGGCCCACTCCGATTGCTTCAAGAGCTTGAAGATTTTGGAGCTTGTTTACAAAGGTTTCTCTGAAATTACCTATTTTCCACTCAGTACATCCCTAGAAATGGCTGCACTTGTTTTTGCTTCAAATGTCCAAAAAAAAAAAAAAAA